>JARFIW010001146.1:2400000-3000000 GCA_036346225.1 Platerodrilus igneus
GGACGAGTACACCTATCTGCAGACAATATCCAAAAAGGGTTGTGATTATGTTATGTTTCCTATATATCACTACCTTGCAGAAATTTTGGAACCACAAATTAACACTTGCGAATATTTTACGGTTCATGTGCTGGCCAAAATAAAAATTTTACATTAATAAAATTTTTGCTCTTCATGGTTCAGGGAAACCAAAGTTTAAATCTGTTCATGTGGCATTTCCGATTAGAAGTCACTGGTACTTAGAATGAGATAAAGATTTCGGATTAATAAAACAAAAAGTGTTGTTGAAACTCGTGCTTGGTGGGTTGAAGTTTCTAAAGTAGCTAGGACTAAAATACAACAGTTTGATGTCTCTGACTCTAAGTAAGATATATTTTATTCTTTTATTCTTCTCCAATAATTATTACTATAGAAAAACGTGTCACTTTTCGACCAGATCTGTTAGTGAACTCCAATTTACAAGCAATCATACATGTACAGTCGGAGTGAGATCAACAATTTACAATGCAACTTTGATACTCTATGCTATCACAAATAAAGATTTTAATATTACTTCTAATGCTCAACCCAAAAAATCTTTAATAAGGATTAATACTGATTCCACAACTAAACTATAAGCAGCTTCAAGAATTAAAAATTTTACTGAAGACTTGCAATGCTCTCACAATGACTTACCTTATGTTGATGGTAATCGCAGCAATGATGAATGTGATGTAACTAATCAATAAATTAACGGGGGATTTCTGTGTGCACACGAACATTCGCATGTGTGTAGGAACATTCGTATAAAGTATTACTATTGTCAAGTCTAATTGCACTAGATTCTGTACTCTGTTTTTTTTTCAGGTTCTGTAAGGTGACATGAATCATTTTTCCATATATTTTGTAGACTTATGCCTTCTTTTTTGCTTTTAGTTTAAAAATAAAGGATGTATATTTGTTGTTTTTGATACTTAAGAGATATT
Source organism: Platerodrilus igneus (assembly GCA_036346225.1). Classification (NCBI taxonomy): domain Eukaryota; kingdom Metazoa; phylum Arthropoda; class Insecta; order Coleoptera; family Lycidae; genus Platerodrilus; species Platerodrilus igneus. The sequence continues at coordinate 2,400,966 of JARFIW010001146.1, forward strand.
TTAACATGATGTATTATATTTGATCAATTACTATATCGGAGAGTGTTAAGTTTTTAAATTCAAATACATTAAAATAATCTAATTGTGACTGATGGTTTCCTCTCGTGTTTTTCAAACCTACTGATCAGTCAAACCTACTGTATAGATGTTCTGCAGAAGATAAAAGTATAAGAGATAACCACTTTACCTAGACAATATACTATACGGCAATTATTTTTGTATTAAGCAGGCTTTTATGAATAAATAAATTCGTCCATTTAATCACCTATTACACCTATCAAATATACACTACTACAACTATATGTTTTATAAGGTGAAACCAAAGCAGAAAAAAGCACATTTTAAAGCTGCTTAGAAGAGTATTACGACTGACTGTTTGAAAGAAATAATAAGCATATTAGGGTGTGCAGATTTAGAAATAGAGCTCATTGGTGAAAAATTCTATTAAATTATATTATATTAAAAATAAAGCTTATTTTTACCCTGTTGTAAATTATTCTGATCTTGTATTATACCTTATTCTAAAATAGTATCACAAATATTTCTTACCATGACTGAATTGTTTAGCTGAACCATTTTGCAACTCTGGAAAGCTCACATGATTTTGTTTGCCATCCTGCTAGATAACGATTAACAATTATGTTATCTAAATGACATAGGTACCTTTTGAAGTTTCTTACTATGACGTTTATGATGATGTCGTTTACTATCACCTACCAATCGTCTCATATTGAAGTGCATTTTATAATTGACTTGTGTAGATAAATCTCTATCATTAACAGCATGTCTACTATAACTTAACCTACGATGCTATAAGAGTAAAATGTTTATTGTATATTTATTAAAGTGGCTACTACTTACCCGTTTTGTTAGAAAAAGTTCTTCTGCTAATAAATGATGTATTTTAGCATCTGTCATATCTTTCTTCGACGGATTATATTCTAATTCTTGCATGTCAATATTCCAGTTACTAGTATCGATTTGGCTACTAGTGCTACAATATAAAATACACAGCATATTTTAATTGTAATAGTCAACAATGTATGCAATTAAAGCTAGACATTTAGAAAAATGAAGAAAACAAAAATTCAATTAACATTTGGATTAAATTAAGCATTAAAAGCACATGCATGCTACGTAAAACTATTTGTGAAATAATATAATAAATTTTGATGTATATAAATAATTTTGTTTCTTAATCCACTAAAGGTGAAGTTTTTGTTTCAAAATTATAGTTATAAAGGAATAAATATAATATTTTTTGTTTGTTTTTATAACTTTTTGGATAGTTTAAGTATAGTAATACAATGCAGCAGATAAGCTTTTTAGCTTTGAAAATAATATATAATGGTAGTATAAATATCATACAATTTTACGGGAAAAAATTGTTAGGAGATTTAATTTTCAAAAGGTCATTTATTGTTTATATGTATTATTTACAGCAGAGTTCTATTGAAAAAAGGTGCTTTATATCATATGTTTAATGAAGTAGAAGATATTCTGTCAATTTCTTTTTGTTTTTTTATTAAATAAACATATTTGTCAATATACGTTGAAACTAGAATGTAATGTTTCGCTTTTTCAAAGCTTCATCCTGACAATTAAATTTTTTTTGAGATAGTACACACTGAGAATATTTATGCTATTGAAAATTTCCTTTCACTAGCAGATAAAAAAGCATTAACTTGCTGAGTTTATATTATTTTTTCTACAGAGTAGATGATATATAAATGTGACATTTCGACAATATTGGTGCAGAGAAGGTATTAATTTAAGGTTCTTTATTAATCATAATGCTATACATTTTTATATTTAATAAATAGGTGCTTAGGAAGAACTTAACACAACACCCTTTCAATGATGTTATATAATTTAGGTAAAAAACATAATGAATTTCTTCAGATATATAATTATATAGTAAAGTAGGTACCTACATTTAATTCATTTTGTACAATATATGCTGAAATTGTTTTGGCAGCCTCTTGATAGAAGACTTCAAAATAAGTGTAAAAAAACAAAAACTCGTCACGTTTAAGCTTTTTTCTCTGCTAATAAAAGGAAGTTTTCAATAGCATAAATATTCACAGTGCGTACTATCTATAAAAAAATTAATTGTCAGATGAAGCTTTGGAAAAAAAGTGAGATCTTATATTCTGTTTTAACATACATTGATAAATAATTTTATTCCATAAAAATACAAAAAGAAATGACTGCAAAATATCTTCTATCAAACTTATGATATGAAGCATTATTTTTCAATAGAACTGCTATAACAAAAAGAAACAACCATCTAATAAAATACAATAAGGATTATTTGTATAAAACCACTTCTATCTACCCCTATCTAGGAAACAATAACCAATATCAGTTAGTATTAGATTACTTGTAAAACATAAAATGTATCAACTGGAACAGAAACTTGAGGTGATGGGAAGTAACTGAATATATAAAGATAAGTAGTTACAGCTGTAGGTATTCCACAGGTTCAGTGATTGGAGTGTGGTATTTGTATTATTTAAAAGATCTAATGGAATGTAATTTTGCTAAAAAAAACAAGATAAAAAGCCAATATGGTTTACAGTTGCTTTATCACATGTACAGTATAATTTGGCAAATAAGGTAACAAGAACACTGAATAGTCGGAATAAAATTTTGCATTAAAAGACAAGAAATTGGCAATGAAAGAAAAGCTCATTATATTTCAGAAAACCAGTTCAATAATATAAAGTATGCTGTTTCCTTCAAAGCACAGTTTAAACGTTTTATCCTAAACCTACTTCGTATGTATTAAAATGTAATCCTAGATTTACTTTCAAGTTTCAGTTGCACTTTAATTTTATTTGAACTTCTATAGTCCAATCTAGATACCTGTGGTAAATTAAACTTTGCTCAGTCTGCTCACTAACAAACTGATGATAGAGATAGACAAAGGCTCCAAAAATTCTTTCAAGGACATCGCACTTTAATAAAGTAATAAACCAAAATATTTGAAAGTTCCACTTATGAACATATCATAATGTCACATAAAAAATGCCACGGCGATTATTAATCGATATTTGAATCGAACTGTATTGAACTTCATAAGTGATATTAGATATTTATACAATATCAAAATTGTCAGATTCATGTACTATGTATGAAGTTTAAAAATAATTGATAATTCAAAATGTCGAGGGTGCACTCCTATTTTGAATTAAAAAATAATAGTGATAAAAATTTAGTTTAATGGGTTTTAAAAATCAGAAACATCTTCAGTCCTAAAACTGGCTGGACGCGTACCGCCGTTGTTTTCTAATCTGAGCTAACCTACACATTTCCCTGAAATTTCCGCAACCTACATCTTTCACTATCTGTGTGTAGTAGTCTAATCTAGGGCTACCTCTACCCCTCTTTTTACCTTAATCTGCTTCTAATATATGCCGCATTACTCACTCATGCCCTAGTATGTGTCCTAGCATACTATCTATCCTATTTTTACAGTTTTCCACATATTCTTTTGTTCCTTACCATTTCTGGAACTTCTTTGTTTTTAACTTTCTCTATCCGTGATATCTTCATTATATGTCTGTATCACCACATTCTAATAGCGTCCATCTTTTTCCTGTTCACTTCTACTGTCTATGTTTAACAGCTGTACAGTACCATGCTCCACACATATGCTTCCAGCATTTACCTTGTTTCCATCTTTGTTGTCTTTGAACATAGCAGCTTGTTTTTCTTAAATACAGCATGGCCTTGTGCTAATCTTTTCTTTATATATTTTGCACTTTCCCCTTTTATTGTTTTTTAAAAATATACCCTATTTTACCGATATTCAACGGGACGCAAGGGGGTTAAGCAATTTGACGGCTCCAAAGTCCCCACCACATAAACACTTGCTGAATCAATTGTTTATCAATGCTCTTTTTGCACAATCAACATTTGTTGAGGATATTGCAAAACCAACGCCTGCAGTTGTTTACCATAATCATTAGGTTTAAATACAATTTTTTCATCATTAAGTTTTCCGTCCTGGAACTGGATTTCTATTCTGAGCTAACCTACACATTTTCCTGATATTCCCACAACCTACATCTTTCACTATCTGTGTGCAATAGTTAATCTAGTTCTACCTCTACCTTTACCTTTTTTTTTTCTTTTCCCTGTTTCTAACATATTCCTCACTATTCCCTCATGTCTTAGTATGTGACCTATCATCATCTCTCTCATTTTTTCTGTTTTCTACGTATTTCTTTTTACCCTAGCATTTCTAAAACCTCTTTGTTCTTAACCTTTTCTGTCCATGCTATCTTCATCATACGTCTGTAGCACCACATTTCAAATGCTTATCTTTTTCCTGTCTGCTTCTCCGATTGTCCATGTTTCACAGCCGTACAGTGCTGTGCTCCACACTTTTAGCAATTTTTTCGTTGTTGCTATGTTTGTCGTCGTTGAACATAGTAGTTGCTTTTTTTTTTGTTAAATGCAGCACGGTCTTGTACTAATCTTTGTTTTATATCTTTTGTACTTTTCCCATCTTGCGCTATTTGACTTCCAAAGTAGCAGACATCCTTAACCTCATAAGTTTCGTTTCCTATTTGTATTCTGGTTTCGACATATTTACCTTTCATTTACATAGTAGCACTTTAGCTTTATTTTTGTTAATTTTCATACCGTGTTTACCTGCTAGTACCGTTTCCATTTTATTAAGAGCTCTTCTAACTCCTACTTGCTAGATGCTAATACAGCTATATCATCTGCAAATCTAAGCATTTCAATTGTTTGTTCCTGCATAATAATTCCAATTGTCTTCCTACATTTGACAATATTCGTTGCCTTTTCGATATACAAGTTAAAAATTAACAGGGATAAGACACATCCCTGTACTAACCTTTTCTAATATTTACTTCTTTATGTTCCTGTTTAATTCTATTACAGCTGTTTGCTCGTTGTATAAGCTATGTACTATACACTTATTTCTGTAACTCACTCCAATTTTTTTTCTGTTTTGAACATTTTTCCCATTTTACATTGTCAAATGCTTTTTTTCACATATACAATTCCTATATATAACACTTTCTCCTTATTCTGTTGTTTTCTTCATTATCGCCCTTAAAACTAAAATGACTTCCTGTGTTTTCCTGTTTCGCCTAACCCAAATTGATCTTCTCTAGTATTCCTTTGGCCCGTTTTCATTTGTCGTTGTATAATTCTATTTTTGACACATGTGCTGCCAAACTTATTGTACAAAAATTTTCACATTATCCGAGTTATGTGCGAAATTTTCGGGTATCTCGCCTGTAACATACATATAACTTATAATTTGGAAGAGACGTTCAGTTACTGCTTGTTCATCGGATTTTAGAATTTCTGCTTTTACCTTAGCTATACTCAGTGCCTTATTATTTTTCAGACCCTTTAACGTTAATTCAAACTCATCTCTAAGTATAGATTATTTCAAGTCATCCTTTTCAATGTCTTATTATATTTCAATGAAATATAATAGTCACCCAACGGCTGCTTTTGTAAGATGATCAAATCTTAGAATTTTATTAGACTATCTTGCAAATTTAAAACTGATCCATAAAAATTAAATTTTTCAAACTTTTAAAGTCTGAGCAGTGAAGATTAAGATTATAAATAATAGTTGTTTAAAAAAAGAGAATTGTAAAAATCTTAGAATGAATATACCTAATAAATTTTTACATTAAAAAATTTGCCCATGCTTCATTCAATTCATAAATTGTCACGTTTTGTCAGTCTACTTAAGTTTTGTACCTTATATTTTGTTCGGAAAACAGCATTCTACAGAATATATAGTAAACGTGAACTCGATTTTAGAGGATACCTATACTAAATTTTGGATTAACTTAGGAACCCTATCTTCTTTATGTCTACCATGGTGGTTTCCATACTCAAAGATATATTAAGATGTATTAGGTGTTTTAAGTATGTTCAAATAGAAAAACAGTATTTTTAGCTTTTGAAAACTAACATTGTTATGGCATTACTATTATGTGATTGATCCTATCTCAATACTTGACTAAAATATAAATATTTCTTGTGAGAGAAAAATTCACTAAGTATGAAAACTATTAAACTGACATTTTTTCACTAAGTATATTATTGTTTAAGAATCTTTTCCTAGAAAAATTCTTTAGCTGCAACAACCGCCATATACTGGTGCAACAAAATGTAAACATTATTCAAGCGTAGATTGATGTAAACCCGACAGGAAAAAGTCACCATTGCACTTAGTGAGTTTTAGTTAACCACATCCACGTCACATTATAGTCAGATGATTGCACTTAGTCAACTGGGAGGTAAACAACAGCACAGTCTAGCAATATTTATTTCAATGGGTTTTTAATTTATTCAGTGCGAATAAGTGAAAACTGTTTAAAAAAATATTATCGAGAGCTCAAAAAATTATCAATATGGTAAGATACAAAGAAAAACAGAAGGAGAACTTTCCAAATAATGTAAATAAACAAATAATCAAAACATCTAAACCTCACATTTAGAATCGCTAGTGTACTATTGTCACAGACTGCAAAATATATGCAAGGCGACAAAAATTATTCATATTCTAAAAATTCCAGTGTAATTATGCATCATATACCCACAGACTGGAATAAAGAACTAAACAATACCCAAGTAAGTTTAATGTATTAAAACATTGATACTGAATAGGGGTATCATTATTTCATTATTTTATAGTGTTCCATGCAGACAAGAAAAAAATTGGTAAAGTAAGCTAAGAAAATCGCCCACCTCGAATACCGCAACAAAACACACAGGCAGAATCCAAAAGAATTGGATGCTGTGCTAGCTAAAAACGTCATAGAGTGGGGTGGGGCACACAGAAAGAAAACTTGAAAATCTCAGGAAGTAGTTTTAATACATACCGTTAGTTAACAAAAATGGTATCAAAAGGAATATTTACAACAACTAAATCAAACATTTACGTTATCGTTCTGTTAAAACATGATGTAAACAGAAGCGTCAACTCGCATATAACACAACTTAAGTTCAAAATATACATTTAAACAAATTTCTCAGTCACGTAAAATTTTAAAATCTAAATAACAAGTACATGTATATTTACACAGTTTCCTGGCCTAAATAAATACAAGAAGAAAATTAGACAAAATATATACAATTATACAAAATTTGTTTATCTGCCCCTTACCGAGTGCACTTCCTAAAAGTAATAATGTAACCATAAACTGAAAGTCGAGTAAACCTAAACAGAAATGAACCAATTATTAAACTTAATCTAGATTATAAATAGTTAACAATTTGTTGACGTTAGCATTTCCTAAATCTTAATATAAAGTAAGTAAAAATTGCTCTAGCGCCAGCTTCGGTTTATATTAATTGTGACTTGACAATCACATAATCACTTGTGCATTATCATGTGAGAGTAAATTTTAGCACGGCAGGCTGTAATTTATTGTGCCATAACCATGAGTAAGGAAAACTAAAGCACCAAAGAAAAAGAAGTCACTAGACTTCATAGAAGCATCAAAGTAAAGCAGAATATTCGTACCTTATTGTATGTTGCCAGCCAACCTCTGGTGCTATTGCAGCAGATCTGAAAGTACATACTGGCATTTGTCGACCGGATACTTTTATTAAACACTTTCACTAGTAGCAGACTTGACTTATAAAAGCTGAAGTAAAACAAGACCTCTTAAAGGAAAGCATCTTAAGTAGCACGGCGACTGTACAGGGGCTCTTTACGAGAAAGGATGCTATATAGAATAGCATTCCTTTTGAAGCTCAGTCTGTACTTATAGGAAGAAAAAACAATAGGTGGTAATGTGTTTTTTTTTCAAAAAATTTCCCATTAATAAAATGTAAAATATTCTCAGAGCACCATCTGTACTGTACTTTCAAGACAACTGTAAAGTATTCCTAGAACACGGCATGCAAACAAGTGCAATTAACGAAAGCAGCTGGCTTCAATATAATATAACGACTTCCATGAATTTGTCTGCGTGAGAAAACAAAGTCTGTCCCTTCAGTTAGATATGTTTGCAACCCAATGCCAGAATTATAATAGTTAATTGTAGGACGGGTGGTGTATCTCCTCATATAAAGCCATAGCGATTTACTATTTCAAATTACTATACCAGGAACAGATAAGTCGGTGAACAATTTTATTGCTCGTAAACTGAATCCATGAACACCTGTGCGATAACGAAATATCACGTAATGACGATAAAGTCATTAAAGCAATGTGCAAAAATGTTTCAATATTTATTACCATCACTTGATTTTCAAAGTGTACTGCACATACGCATTCAAGTGTATTTTTATTTTATTGCCTAAAAAAATTTGTGTATACAACTAGCCATTTATATTGGAGACAGAGAATCTGCTCATTGTTACACAGCAAAAGAGGAAATAATAAACTTCTTAAAATCTCTTCTTTCCACAGTCTTTTCACCATCTTCTGAAACCTCTGGGGGCAAAATAAAAACGTAGCCAGCCTCTATATTACTCTATGCCGTACAAAACAGTAGTATTTAAATTTTTAGAATCGCACCACTCACACATGTGTGATGTGTGATTTTATGCATACGGCAATTGAATTGGCCAGGAAATATAAATCGGCTTTCTCAATGAAGAACTGAGTAGACATATTTAAATCTACTCGAACGCCAAAAGAATACAAACATAAAACGAAAGTATCTTACCAAGTTCATCTCCTCGAATTCAATGTCCTTTATGACTTGCATGCCTTATCCGAAGCTAATATCAAAAGGCGAAACATAGATGAGAATGGTGATACGGTTTCGTGGCTTGTAATATAAAGTATGATATTTGAACACTCTACCACTCTATTTTATAGGTGTGACTATATATCAGACTATAAAAAGGTTTATGTCACAAGGAAGGGTCGTCAAAGAATTATTCCGGTAATGCTTAAACCTGCTTATCAGAATTTAATTGCTACCTAAATCAGTAAATGATGGACACATACCTGAAGAAGTAGCTATTTGGTATACAAATTGACCCAGTAAAAAGACACTAAAGATTGTTTGCCAGAACCAAACTATGACAAGAAAGAAAATTATTAGGAGTGATTTGATTAATGTATTAAAATAAATGTGTTGCCTAGGTTAAATTATTTTTATCAATGTCATCTAGTAAACAATAATAAAAAGTACTTTTAATTCTTTACTATGTACCTGTTCTTGTACAGCTAGTAAACCTCATTAAGTACTTTTTGCTTAATAAATGCTATGTATTACAAAAAATTAAATACACACATAAATAGTAAAAAATTTTTATATTTATATTAGATTTTGCAATAAATTGCTTTCTAACTGGATTTATGTCACAAAAAACTAACTAATTCTTTATTAGGGTAAAGTGGGGTATATGCACCCACCAAAGAGCAAAATTTAAATTGAATCTCTTCCACAATTGTTCCCTATAATAATAGAAGACAAACATTTTGCATACACATAGTTTCTATGATGGTGTACCATATTGTAGAGTCAAAAACTGCTTTAAAAGTTGAATACCGTCCAGGCATTTAATTTTGAAATTTTCAACTCAGTGGATGCACTTACCCTTTTTTTTTGGGCAACCGCACCACAGTGGATTATTTCTCGCGTTCATTGCTTGAGAAATGCATGGGGCAAGTGCGAGTAGCTTAAAATTTTTCTCAATGTTTTGATATTTGCTGCATTTAAATTGATCAATTGGTTACGAAAATAATGAATTTTAACTGCAATGTGGATGTGGATTCCGAAAAAATAACACGTGACAAATGAAAAATAAAATTCTAATTTAACTCAACACTTGAAGAAATAATTTTTTAAAACTAATTTATGTTAGGATAACCAGAAAAACTGACGGGAAAGTTGATTTCACCTCTTCTTCCCACGATAGGCGAAGGTAACACACGAATAACGTCCGTTGTGGTAATTTCTGAAATGTCTTCCACATCAGGCCATGTGAAGGTTGGTTTGGAAGGCGCTGATTTCGATTTAATTCGTTGCAAAAATTTTACAATTGGATTTCCTGTTTCCAAATCGAATTCTTTCAATTGTTCCTATAAAATATTGTGAAGTTTTTCTTTGAGAATTGAGTTTGACCAATAACCAATTTTCAACTTGTTTGTCATTAACTTCATCTCTTTCAAACTCGAGTGTCTCAGCTATTGCTTTTGCACCGATTTCAGAAAGTGTTTCAAAATCGCTTTCTTCGTCATCTAAATGTAAATCTTGATTTTCATCCGTTTCTGAATCATGTTGCACATTTACTTTTTTACGTTTCGCACGACTAGTTTGCTTATCTTTGACTGGTTTCTTTTCTTTGTTAGTTTATGGCTCTTTGGTAGTCATCTGTTTCTTTTTCTTAACACCGGACTTCTTTTGCAGTTCATATTCTTTGGCTTCTTCCAGTCTTCTTCTTACGACTTCGCTTGTTATTAGTTCGGCCCCGGGGCATACTTTCTTCCTGAATTTTTTCGGTGCATTATTAAGTTCTTCAAAGGTATGCGGGTTTTGGTTTTCTATTGCGCTTGTTAAATCTACTGGTGTGTTGGGATTATTTTCTACTTCGTTTGTTACATCATTTGTTTGAAGTTGAATATTTTCTTCCACCTCAAATGCTAACGATTCGTCCTGATTATTTTCCATTTCCAACAATTCTTCTGTAACAGCGGTTTCCTTTTCTAGTCAGTCCTAGAACTTCTTCTGTAACTGAGAAATCTTCTGAATCAATTGCGGTATGTTCTGGTGGACCTCGTTCTAGAAATTCTACGTTTTCATCGAGTCCGTTTTGTATTATTGGGGGTGTAAGTTCATTTGTTGTAGACATGTCAGTATTCATCGCCTGTTGAGCTTTCCACCGATTCATTTGTTGTGGGTCATATTTTTCCTGTGGGATAACATCACAATTGTAGGGGTAGATGCCACCTTTCTTAAATCCTTCACAGATAATTTTTGGATCGGCATCTTTCCAAATATGTCCCACCATTTCAGCCAACTTGCTTTTCGGTAATTTCTGACCCACATGATTCCGTTGCCATTTCACGAGTAATGTATCCCACGCCATCTTAATAGATTTGAAAACCGCCAAGTCAAGTGGTTGCAGAAGATGACTGCTATGTGGCGGTAACTTTAGAATGGTTATGTTCGCTTCCACTGTGGCTTGTACCACATCAATATCGATATGAGTTGTATGGCCGTCATATACAACTAATGTAGGACCATTTCCTTCTACCAAGGGTATGAAAGTTTTCACAAAATAGTTTTTAAAAACTTCTGACTCCGTCCACCCGTTAGATGTGGCAGTATATGTCGTATCTGGGTATTTATTTGTATCTGCTATCCAGGTGCCCCAGACATTTTTTTCTTTATATATAATTAACGGTGGCGCCTTTTGTCCATCTACGGCAGCAGCAAACAGGACACTGGTGTTCGTTCTTCCCGGACCAGAAACGATTCTAGTACAAGCATGGCCTTTTTCACCTATGACTTTTGTCTTTGAAGGATCACTACAAAAACTTGTCTCGTCCATATTCCAAATATTAGATGGTTTATCTTGAAGGTTCAGTTCTTGAATTGTATTTTTTAACAACTCAAAATATGGATATATTAGAAAAGGATCCGTATTTTTCTTTCTGGCGTATTCCAACGCTTCAGGTTTTTTAATTGACAAATTATGTCTTTTTTTAAATTTTAAAAACCAATCCTCACCAGGTACATTGTTTTTGAATGGAGTTTTGAGCTGCTTGTGTGTAACATATTTGCCCACAACTTCTAGGACTTCGTTGCAGCTGAGTTCAAAACCCCATTTTTCAAGACTTTTGAGTCCATTTGCAAGAGCTTCTTCATCTCTGATTGCTAAGACTGTAGGTCTTTCCATCGTCGAGCTTTTTATACCTCTACAACCTTTAATGTGATCTTTTAGAGTGCTTCTAGGTATCTTGAAGAGTTTACTAGTACGTAGTGTGCCACATTTTCCGCTTGTAGCATGTTCCACCGCGGTTTTCAAGTCCTCAGCCGAGTAAGCGGCCCGAGTGGTTTTACGTTTGTAGTCCCGAACCATTTTACCTATAACAAAAAGTGCCTAGGTAAGTACTAGATACAAACAGCAAACAACCTCAGTAGCAGGGTCAAGTGCACCTACTAGGTGCTCTTCCCCACTACAAATGGGTGCACTTCACTTAAACCAAAAATATTTGAGGAAAGTGCATCTACCCTCTTCAAATAAAATAGGGTTATAATAAAAACAATTTAGTATTTGTTCTTACTTAGTTAACTATAAAACTCATAAATGTAACATGTAGCTATGACATACGTACCTGGGCAAAAATTTCACAAATATTTTTCACAACATCAATGCATTCAACACACGAGTAAAACAGCTGACGCTTTGTCCGGTGACCATCTTTTCTTGCTTAAGTCAATATCGGTTATGAAGGGATCTGCATTACATTAAGAAAAGGCCTTATTTTGATGATCCGCCACAGTACTATAAGTGGTTGATATTTAAAAAGCAACCGATGCACTTACCCCCAAAATGCACTTACCCCACTTCACCCTATCTCTTTTGTTTAAAAATAACACTTAGTGATGTTTTCCTGTTACCCGATGATTTAATTTATTGACATCCCGATTTTACTATAATTTTCGTTTGCACAATGTTTATTCATTTGATAACTAAAAAGCTTATGACAAATAGTAGCATGTTTTAGCTTTGTTCGCGAGACTCGAGCATATCACTGACAACCTAATGTTTTTAGCCATTTGAATTGGTTAACAAAAACAAAGCACAGACAAATTGACACTATAAATTTTTGACTATTTATGGTTTATTTTTGTGTTTTTTGTCTGTTTTTTTAAAGGTGAACAATGTTCTTGTTAGTCAAAAATGAAAACTAACAATACTGGTTGGCCGTACATAGCTGTGGGATTATGCATGTTATATAATATTGTAACATCATCTCCAGATCATCTAGGAGCGAAAGAGGTAAAATTTATTAAGCAAACAATAGTCATGATTGACAACTACAAGGGCGTATTTAAAGAGCTGAGAGAATACAAAACGCAGACATGAACATTTTCCAGTAAATTCTAGAAAGGCATTATAGTCAAATATTAACGTTACTCCTGACAGACAAACAAGGGGATTTTAGATAGTTCTTAATCCGAGTACAAGTGATATGAAATAAGATATTTGAACCAGCAAGTTGTGAAAATAAATAGGCTTTTTGTCTATGTAAATTATGATATAACAGTGACTTATAGGTAATCATTTAGTGTCTGCGTAAAAATAAATTAATGGTGCAAGTTAGATTAGTGACTAATTTAGCATATTCGTTCTATTAATAAAGACCTTATTGTTAGTAGTTATTATTAATGATATCTGTGAGGCATTTTGGTAGACGATAAGACTTCTCTTATGTATGTGAATAACTGTATTTGTATTGGAGGAATAAAGAAGTTAAAACAAAACATTGCAATATTTTAATATTAACTACAACTATTTTGTTGTAATCATAATAGTTTCCCTGCAAATTACTCACACTACATGCACTTAATATTGAAGCATTATGCATGCATAGCAATTATATACAAACGAAGTTTTATAAAGTTTGGCGGTCTGTGCCTCGTATTAGTTACCAAGTGCTTAATTTTTCTTCGCACCTGCCTTCAAGATTTGTGGCCGTACAGTTCTTAAATATGCCAGACATGCTTTCAGTTCCTGAAATGTTTCCGATTGTAGATGCATTTCTACGCATGAACTCCATTGCATCACGCATGGCTAATTTTGAATAAGTTTCCAAGATTTTTGGTTCTGCACCCTGATAATTCCTCAAAAGATGGGGACGTACATATTTGTTATCAAATCGCTTAAACCTAAAAAACAAGTGTGTTACTTAATAGCCTTCAGTAAGTTAGGGTGCAATACCTATCTCGTACATGATAATTTCCATACTGTCCCAAAATATCTTCTACACCAGCCATTAAGTGGTCCATTAGCTACAAAATTGAACTCACGTTAAGAAAATTATGAAACATGTAGTATTTGACTTTCACATGCTGTATTAACATTAATTGTCCTAGGCTTGAAAATATACTGTCTAAAAGGATTATGATTATATTTATTACTTAATGATGGATAATAATGAGGATAAATGAATGAAATGCTTAGATTCTTTAAATGACCATGATGTATGCATCAAATGTGATTGCTGTTGCAGATTAATTTATAAAGAATGTGCAGAAATCTCTCTCTCTGGTTTAAAATGTGTAGTTCTTCAAAAGCGAAGCCTGTGGTTTTTATGTAATACTTGCACCAACTCTATAAAAAATCTACCTTCTCTCTTCTCTAAGGTTGATACCATTACTAACTCTTTACAAGTCTTACTTAAGAAGTCAATCAATAAAGTTGATACTCCAAACACTAAAAGTTACTCAGCTGTTGTAAAAAACATGCCCGAGCAAGTACTTATGATCAAACCAAGAAAAGAACAAGCCAGTCAAACAACAAAAAACGATATAAAAAATGCAGTTGACCTTGCTCAAATTGGTGTCAACATCTCTAAGATAAAACAAATATCAAAAGGAGCTGTAATTGTTGGATGTAAAAATCAGAAAGAACGTTATGTGCTACATACCAAGATTGTGGACACTATGAATGATAATTACAATGTGGAAATTCTTAAGTTAAAGCAGCCAAGAGTTCGAATTGGTACTATAAGTAACGAGGACATTGATGAGGTTGATGTGATAATAGACAAATTAGTTAAACAAAACAAGCTAGATACTCAAATAAGTGGTTTCTATATGAAAGTAGTCAAAATAATCAAAAACAGAGTGCGGAACTACTCAACCATTATATTAGAAGTAGATTCTGACACACACACAGCTGCATAATGAAAAAAGAGAAAATCACCATAGGATGGTCACGGACAAGTGTGTATAACCATGTAGACTTACTACAGTGTTACAAATGCCAAGGTTACCAGCATCTAGCAAAACATTGCAGCAATGATGAAGTATGTACCAATTGCTCAGGAAATCACAAACACAGTGATTGCAATTCCACTATAACCAAATGCGCCAACTGCTTAAAAGCTAACTCTACTCTGGGATTGAATCTCAATGTAAACCACAACACCAAAGATAAGGACTGTCCATGCTATGTGAGACTTCTAAAACTTCAGCAAGCCAGAATTAATTATGGAGATATATAGCAATCAAGGAGCTCAAAAAATGATAAGCCCCTTCAAATAGGACATATCAACATCAGATCGCTAAACAAATGCTTCGATCAGTGTATAAATATCTTCGCAGAACACAACTTAGATATAATAGCTATATCTGAGACTTGGTTAAGTCCTGATTTCCCTTCAAATCTGATCATACTAATGGGGTATAATCTTGTCAGAGCAGATAGAGACACTAGGGGTGGAGGGCTGTGTCTCTACATAAGAAATACTATAAAGTATATAGTATCTACACACAATACACTGAATTCTCAACTTGAACAATTATGGTTAAAAATTAAAGTTAACAAACTGAATGTAGCAAAAGGTGCTATTTATCGACCTCCCTCCACTAGCATAGAATGTTGTAGAGCTTGAAACTGCATTATCCTCTGAATATCTTGACTCACATGGAATAATTCTAGTTGGCGATCTTAATTTAGATTTTCTGAATCCTAATTTTGGAACTAATCGTTTGCAAGCCATATTCGATATTTATAAAATCACACAACATGTTAAAGAACATACTTTGTTGCACCAATAACATTTTGATTCCAAAACCTAAGTCTAAAATTATTACATTCCGAAACTATAAACACTTGGAAATGGATCAGTTTAATGAAGATGCCAAAAATACTCCATGGAACACTATTGAGGATGTATCTGACATAGACGAGAAAATCAGTCTTCTAAATATATATATTCTTCATCTCTTTAATACCCATGCACCTCTCACATCTAGCACAATTAAAAATAATAGACCTCCTTACATTACTTATACCATAAAAATTATGATGAACTTGAGAGATCGAGCTTATAAAAAATTCCGGCATTCGAGAACAAATCAGGATTATCAATATTATAAAACACTAAGGAAAGTTAGAAACGAATCAAACAGAATGAATAATTTATCTTACACTATATATTTCAAGAGTCTATCATATGTAGATTTCGAAAATTAACATAGTTGTGACTGAATTTTGTGTTTTTTTTATGCCAGTGTAGTGTATACACCTTGCATACAAAATAACCAATAGAAGCAACATAAAAGAATATTTATTAATAGAAAAACTATATGAACTCACATGTGTCAAAAATTATAAAAAGTGACCACTATCTTTTAGCCTACCTGATTTAGTATTAATACACAATTATAAATAACACGAAAACATTACAGTTCTCCCGACCTAGCTAGAGGTTCAATCTATCTGTAGATTTAATGTGTCGTAAGAATATTAGGAATAATATTAGATTTTGGTTTGGTCTTCTATTGTATTTTACTTAACAGTGACATTCCCCTTTATACTTTCTTTCTTCTTATTCTCATTGATCGCCAGTATTGTGGGTATTAGAGATATTATAGAGCCAGAATCAGCTTGTTCAACCTCTTTCGTTCCTTTTCCAATACTAATACTCATAATTTGATCCATATGTCCTTTTCAATTTAATCTAGTATCGTGCTCAGGTACACACCTGTAGGTTCTATCTCCCAATTTTGAATCTATTTTTGCCTTGCTCCAACATTCTTTCCCTTCTCTATAGTCCTTTGTATAAATTATATCCACTTCTTCAAATTCTACCAATCATGGCTTCTTTTTTTTTATTTATGTTTTTAAAATTAAGCCTAGTCTTCACGTGTTTGTTAAATATTAATTTGGAAGAAGCCTCTCCAGTTACACAATGCGGTGTGTTGCTATATGAGAAAAGAAATTTAGAAATGAGTGTATCCAATTTGTCGTTTTGACAGTTGGTATCACATAGTAACTTCTGTAAAGAGTGCTTGAATGTTTTAACAGAATTTTCTGCAGCACCATTCAATTCAGGATGATAAGGCGGTGAAGTTTGATACCAAATGTCATTATTCTTACAGAAAGTATCAAATTCTATCAATGTAAATTCAGTACCATTATCGATAAAAATAAGATCGAGTAACCCAAACCTTGCAAAACAGTCTCTTACTTTTTCTAAAGTTACCGCCATAGCCAGTCGTTCCATTGTAAATACTTCTACCCACTTGGAATAAAAATCGGTAATAATTAAGTAAGTATATCCCTTAAACGGCCCAGCAAAATCTAAGTGAATTTTTTCAAACACCTTCTTACTGGTAAGGGGAAGCTTAATAAATTTGGCTTGGGGTGGGGGGTGGTGGTAGAATTTCTTAGACAAGGATCACATCCCTTTACGAAATTCTCTATATCAGCATCAAGATGAGGCCACGCCTTCATTTTTACTATCCCCATATGTGATCCATGCACCTCTCTAAGCATTTGAACTCGATACCCCCCGAGTTAAAACGCCACTCTCAATGCTCAATTCTTTTTCCTTCAAATGGTAGACCTTAAGCTCTGCCTGCCTGCTGTTCTACCTTTTTAAGCCAACCGCCTCTTACAAACCGATATACCTTACTTAATATATTATCCTTTAATATTTGACGTTTGATTGTTGCAGCTGTAATCGGTAACTTATTCTCTATTAAAAATTTAAATAGTCCGATTCATACTCATCCCGTTCATTTACTTCATTCTTTAATGGCAACCTCGATAAACCATCAGCTCCTCCATTATGTTTACTTTTGATATGACAAAATTCATAATCAAATCCGCTTAAGAACAGTGCCCATTTCTGGAGTCTTCCTGTGGCCATTATTGGAATGCCCTTTTTTTCACCAAATAACGTCAACAGCAGTTTATGATCGCTACATAGGGTGTTGCCCATGAGGTACTGATAAAATTTCTTTACTCCCAAATAAATAGCTAAAGCTTCCTTGTATATAGATGAATAATTTCTCTCGGCTGGATTTAAAACTCAGGAAGCAAAACTTATTGGTGTTTCCCTACCGTCAGCATAAACATGTGATAGAACTACACCTATCCCCAAGTCATATGCATCACAATTCAGTTTAATATTTTCATTTGGGTTAAAATGTGCTAAATTTTGATCGGAAACATTTGTTTTTTAGATTTTTGCAATGCTCTTTCACAAGTATCAGACCATTCAAATTTCACATTCGTTTTCAGTAGTTTATATAAAAGTATCCGCTAATTTATCAATAAACCTCACATAAATGCTTTCACTTCGGTTAGTTTTTCGGCCTTGCTTTTTCAATTATTGCTTTAATTTTATCATTGTCCTTTTCAAGTCTACTTTTATTTATAACATGACCTAAATATTTAGTTTAAATATTTAATTTATTTTCAAAGTTTAATCTGAAACGGGCCCTCTGTAACCTTTCAAAGACCTCTTCTATATTCCGTAAATGTTCCTCTTATTCGCTCCCGTGACAACTATATCATCCATAAAATTAATTACACCTTCTGCAACTAGCTGAACCTTTTCTACGCATTTTTGAAATATCGCACAATCAGGTTTTGTTCCAAAGGGTAATCTGTTTGGGATAAACGTGCCTTTGTGAGTACTCCAAGCTAATAACCTTTTCGGATCATCATTTAGTTCCAATTGATTATAGGCTAACAAAAAGTCTAATTTTGTGAACATCTCACCTCCTTGTAATGCTGCAAACAATTCCTCTATTCGAGACAACAGATACTTCATATCTTTCGAAAAAGAGATGACTTTAATTTTATAGTCTACACATATTCTTATCTTCTCATCCGGCTTCACAACGGGAACCAAAGGCGTGCCCCACTCGGAATTATCAACTTTTGATATAATCCCTTCCCTTTCTAATCTATTTAGTTCTTCACTTACAGACCTTTAAAAAGCAAAGGCAATGGATCTATGTTTCAAAAAAGTAGGTTTTAACTTTCCTTCAACTTTAATTTTATTTATTCATACTTGTAAACCTCCAATTGTGGTTTAAACAGTTCATCATATTTCGTAAGTAATGCTAGCAGCTCCGCATCTTCTACAAAATTTACATCAATCCGAGAAGAGTCATTAATTTTAAAATTTAATACAGACATCATGCCTCTACCTAACAATGGCTTACTACAATTCTTGACTACTACAAACCTAGAGCTTTTGGTAACATCCTTATAACTAAGATCAACCAATATTTCACCCTGGGGTATTATAATTGATCCATCATATGTTTTGCGAATTAAGGTTTTTTCAACTTCCCCCCCGTTCATCAAGATTAATGATACACCGGCACCCGAGTCTAATTCCATTTCAATAACCACATTATTGATCTTTACCAGAATGACTATCGCCTTCAAACTGTTACTAGTATCTGTGTGAAACATTTCAATAAAATCTAATGGCCCTAATTCACTCACTCTTGGAACGGTATCGTTAGAATAAACACTAACTTTTTGATCAGTTTTTTTCTTTACACTTGCATACTTTTGCTGGGTGTCCTTTCTTCTTACACATCTTGCAAGTATATTCCCTATAACAAGTGCTAAATTTATGACTAGTTTCACCACACGTAAAACAATTGATCAATTTATTCCTTTTGGTTTCTAATTTAATACTTGCATCCTTCTGCCTCCTGATGTTTGCCACTTAACAGTATTACCACTAATTCTATTAACATGTACTACCATACTTTGCCCTAATGACGCCTCCTTATTAATGACTGCTCCCATTATTTGTTCCAGTGTTGTTTCCTGGTTCTAACTTTTAAGTTTTCAACATGATTTATTAAATCTGGTTTACTTTTGTTACTCATTGCATTCCTGTTGTCATGAATAAGTATTTCTATTAATAGCATTTTTAAGTCATAGTAATTATGAAAGTAGTATTTCTATACTATTTTATATCTTGTTCACTAATTTTACTCAATTTTTAGTCTATGATTAAGGCATAAATTTCATGCCGAAACTTTAGAAAACAAATTACAATTAACGCATTAGTTTTTCGCTTTATACGAACAAGTGCATCCCAAAATAATATTACAGTTATCAGTTATATATATATATATATATATATATATATATACATATTGATATGATAAAGAGGCAATGAGAAGTCATTGAACGCCCACATTCTCTGAATAAATCCATCCAATAAAGAAGAAAACGGAAAAAATTAAAATTTCCCAATATTTAATTTCCTACCCTGTTAAAAAATAATCACATTTAATTATGTAATCAAATTCCGTGTACTACATTTGTTGCAGAGTGTGAAAAGATCGTGAAATCAACGTAAACTTAAAAGCCCAATTCATTTCAGCCGTATGTAATAATATTTACTCTTGAGATATCTTAAAACGCGTTTAAGAATACTGAAATCTGTACTTTAACAGAATGCAAATTAATCATTAAGAATGCCATAATAAGCGTTATTACTAAGTGCGAGCTTTAATGCATCTTCATAAAAGCAAAACATATTTTCCGTGTATAAAATATTCGCTAGAATGTCTTATTGCATTTACAATCGTTAAGAATTTAAATTGCGACCTTTAATTAATTATGTAATTGACTTTCGTATATGGATATATCCTTTTAAAATATTTATTCTCGTTAAAATAACACTTTATGAGTTTCAAACAAAACATATCAATCCTAGAATTTCGGTTACTTAATAAGAGAATACGTCATTTTATTAGAATTATTTTAATAGCCAATTACTTCCCGTAAAGGAATAAACGCTCCGTTACCAAGAACCCGCGGATATTAAAATGCCATAAAAGTGAGATTAGCAAGTTTAATTACTCTGCGCCTTACAGTATGAAAGGAAGAGATAGTAGTAGACTGGTTCGTGTATTAGAGAAGAATAGACCACGCTTTATAATAGACATAAATCATAACAAACCGCGATAGCTTTATACTAATTAGCACATTAAAACTGTGCAATCGGCGGAATAGTACGTCAACCAGGATGACTAATTTTCGAAAATAGAATAGAATGAATTAAAAACATAACGTATAGAGATTATTTTGTATATAAACAGAAGTAATTCAGATTTGAGATTCATTTCGATACATCGAATATGTAACTTTGAGTAAAGATTAATTCTTCAAACCTGTAGGTTTGAGCAATTTATAATTCATCTATGATATGAAATAAGTTAAGTAGAACTTTGCATAAATATAAAACAATTATTTTGTAAAACACTACAATAATTGAACAATCTTCGACATAGATAATCTTGATGCAAGAAGAATGCGCTGAGTTTTATCAATTAAAATAAAGTTTAACCTTGCAAACTGATGTTCTAACTTCAAATGGAGATTTAGGATGCAACCAGAAAGTATTTAATACATTTGATGATAATGAAAATTAAGTTTTGATAAGCGCAATTTTTGTAAGTATAAAATTTTGATTTTTCTTTGTTTGTAACTGATTAGAATAATTAAATGTGCCTAACTTAAATTAGAATAGGTTCTTAATCCAATAAAAAAATTTTTTGCGAAGCGAATAATTATCAGCAAATTTTGAGTCAGAGTTCAAAGCATTTTGACCTTTAATAAATGCTTTGTGCAGCATGGTTGGTCACTTACACTCACAAGCGTGATAATAAAGGATCGGTAGATTATCCACATGTAAATTAAAGAGGATTTTTTACCTGTTAACAAAGATTAGGTAAGGATTATTTTTAAATAACATTTAGAAATTATTTTCTGTATGAACTGAAGTTGTAAACTGTTTTATAAATTCTTTTATATGAAAGAAAAATAGTTTTGAATGCATAGATGTATTCTGAGATTTATGTTTCATTTTATTTTCGTACATTCCACAGCATAATTTCTGTTGAGTTAGACAGGCAAGGAAAAGGAAGGTATGATAGTAATTTCATATTTCCTATTGTATTCTTACTAATACAGTTCGCAGTACCTAAGTCACAACATTAATTAGTGACTTCTATTTATATATGCGCAACACAGCAATTTTAGCGACACTCCAATGTGAGGCCTATTCACAGCAATATTAGCGACACCCAACGCGAGACCTGTTCATATCAATTTTATGGAGTCCTAACATGATGCCTTTTCACAGCTATATGTAAAGTAGTTTCACAAGGCAAGTTGATGTAGTAAAAATCACATTTATGGCATTAATTTACAATTCAATTCAGGATATACTTCAGCGTATACAATTGGCGTAATTAAAGCATTGGAGAAAGAAAGAATATAAGTAGCACATGTTTCGAACAAAGTAGCTTAAGAACATTTGCTGTAGAAATTATGATAAATAAAGAAGGAGAAAACTAAGTTTCCGCATATCCTACCTTCATTACAGTTATGTTAACATAAATCCTTAAATTGAATAGCTTGGTTTCTGTGTACATGTCGTCTTTAATGCAACATAGCCTAACCTTAGTTTATAATCAATTGCTAATCTTGATGCATGCAAATATGGTTGATGACGTAAATATATTCTTTCGTGAATTCTACTGTATTAATAATATTAGTTAATCGGATGTTATAGCTTTGACTTTATGCAATGATCGTTTAGGCATTGCATAAAAGTCTTAAGTTATAATTTCATATCAGTTTCAAAAGTGTTTTATATTCAAAAATGTTTTAAAAGCATGTGAAATTTGTCAAATATGTAAATTAAACTAGTAGGAGTTAACTTGGATCAACAATATCCTTATTAACAACTTTTCTTAGTCGGTTTTTATTTTCTATTTAGGGCAAACTTCAGTATTACCAAATAAATTTTATTACTTACTTTTTCATGTATCCTCTCGTTCATTGTTGGTTTCCTTTTTTCAGCAGTTTTTACATTAAGAATTTTAACAAGAGGCTTTATGCTTATACCTTGAACAAATACGGTGAAATAAATAACAGCTATTGTTGCCGTCATAAATTTAGGTTGTAGTGGTATCACTTTTTCATCAATAAGTCCGACTAAAGCAAAAGCGACTGCACCTCTTAGGCCTCCATAAGACATAACAAATTTCTCCACTTTGCTTAATTGGTGTAATCTAAACTGATTTGCAATAGCTGTTAAAACAATTACGCCTAAGGAAGAACAAATAATGAAATAAAAAATGCTTGGTATGTGATTACCTATGACTCTATACACTGAGCAAAATATTATGCTTAGAATAACAAACCAAGTATCCCATTCGTGCATTTTATTAACTGTAGCTACACCTAAAAACATAAATATAATTGTTTCTGAAGAACTACTTAACATCTTCATTGTGTATTTTATGGTTGTATGGGACTTATGCGATATATTGGCTTCTACGTAGTTTTTCATTGTAATTCCACAAAAAGTAATACTGAAAAATAAAATTCATGACACATATCTATAGATATCTTGCACTTACGCTAAAATACCAGACATATGAAAAATTTCAGCACACAAATATGCCAAATAGGCCATCACAAATATAAAAATAGGTTCAATAACACGCACTTCGTTTGTAAATCTGGTCACGAAGCCGGTTGCAAAACCCCATATCACACCTATCACAGTTCCACCAATAGCTACTATAAAAAAGCTTAAACAGCCTGCAACTACATCTATGGTAATAATGTTGTTTGAACCCATTTCAGAGTAAGAATAAAACATATGATACAGAACAACAGTAACAGCATCATTTAACAACGATTCTCCGAAAACAACTATGTATAGGATTTCGTTGACATGGATTTCTTCGAAAACGGCAAGAACAGCAACAGGATCAACTGCAGATATCAACGTTGCAAACAAGAACAAGTGGAGAGGAGGAGCATCAGCCCAAGAAAATAGCCCCGTTAGTCCACAAGCCCATAAAGAAACACCTGAAATTAGAATGTTTGATTTATATGTTATATTATAGCAAGACTTACCTATAGTTAAGGTATTAAAAATTGTTCCTACAACAGCAAAGAGTAAAATTGTACCCAGATGATCAAAAAATAGCCGATTAGGCATAAAATAACCGGCATCCAAAATAATTGGTGGTAACATGTAGTAAAAGAATGTTTCAGGCGATAATGGCGACATATGTACACTATTAGTTACATGAACTAGAATTACACCTATAAATACACCAACAACAATTAGAAGGCATGATTCAGGAAATATTGCACTTAATTTAGGAGCCATATGGAAACCTGAAACAAAAGAAAATTGGTATTATTGTTTTTTACATTAAGTTTGAAATTAAAACTATAATTGATTTTAATATGGTATTGTGGTGTTATAGTCGAATCGTATTATTAATACGTTAACCGCTTAATGTATACTCATTATGGACAGACGATTGCAGCATGGCACCAAGTGCATGAATTCTATTGATGTTAGATATCTTTGCTCTGTGTCATGTGTATATGAATTTTACACATTTACAGCATATTTTCCTTAAGGTATTTATTCGTCCGGCGCTGCATTAAAACATACTAAACATGCACGTAGGCCGATCGGTTCTACTTTACATTCTGACCAATTTTTGAAGTACCTGGTTACGGTATAATAAGAATAAGGCACTAAGGTAAAACTGTGTCTATTTTGATGCATTAATTTTATTTTTCAATAGAAAATAAGTAACAATGTAGATTCTTATTTCTAAATTTTTTGTAAATATTACCTTACAACTATATTGTTCATGATATGAATAAAAAATTGTTTTAAAATAACTAGAGCACAGAGACATTATTAATTCCGTTCTACATACAAACTAGTGTGTACAATTGGAATAAAAACAATTATTTGAGTTGTGATTTCTGAATTGTATAGAAACATTCCATACACATTGGTGGATTATTAGGAGAAGCTGAACATAGGTGTATGACTTTTACTGTGTTTTGCAGCATATAATCTACCACGTTCATGTGAAATTATATGTAACAATTCCTGCATCGCTTTCTGTCTTCAACAACATTAAGTTGATGAGTTTTAGTTTTCTGACTATTGGTTTCAGCAGTAGTATTTCTGGGAATATCTACATTGAGTAATTGTGCAAACAAAGTTTTTCTAAATTTTACAATCGGTATATTCGCCTGGTTTACGTCATTGTATAAAATTCTTGCATGTTTCAGTGAATGCCTCCATAGCAATTTTTCGAAACCATTTTACTGTTTTTCTTATGGCAGTAGAATATGATGTCATTTAATCGGACACATCAATAAAGGACTTTGCAGAATTATAATTACATACTGATGAAGGTTTTTCCGGCAACTCCTTTCCTATTACTTATATCCATCATTTCATTGCCGTCTTTAGTACTCATAAATAAAAGAGCTCTCTTATCTTTCCATTTACTAACTACTATTTCATTTCTTTCCTTTCCAAAAATTTCACCTCTTTTTAGCTTTTTATAAACTTCCTTAGTTTTTCTTTTCTGTTACTTCTAAGGGTACCAACCAGATGCGATTGTTATTCTAATAGTTGCTCTACCAACCTAACACTAATATACCAGTTATCCGCAAACAAAGTTCGACCTTCATTCGACAATCCACTCATCAACTCAAAAATTACTTTATTTGCAACAGGAATTCTTCAGTTGTATTCATTCCACAGTAAATTATCCTATGATAAGTGTAACCACCCTTTAAGCATAACTTGAAGACTTTGAATTCGAATTTGTGTTTTTTACTTTAATATACTGATGAAATGATATTTTTCCACGAAATGGAATTAAGATTTCGTCAATGCATACATATTTCGTCAGTTGCATGCAATTTCTAAAAGATACCTATGTTTAGTAAATCCACCAAAGGTTGAATTTTAAAAAGTCTATCTCCTGGTGGGCATTCTTCATTATTCCAAAAATGCCACATCTGTAGCAGTAACTCAAAACTATTTCTACTCATAAATTTTGATATTGGATTTGAGTAATGTTCAGATCGCCTCCAATAATCTTTCATAGCCAGCTTATGACCAAGACCCATCCAGATTATAATATCTAAAAATTGTTTCATCTTAGCCGCATAAGTGGGAACCTAGTTGTTAATTCTTGATTTTGGACCGATTATTTCTTTTGTAATGATGTCAAAAATTTTTTGTTCAGCATAAATACGAGTTACAAATTTTTGAAAAACATCTAATTCACTACTGGCATTTTTTATTTCAACAGCAATTTCAACAGGAACTCCAACAGGTTTATTGAAAGTAAAGTTTTTAAAGTTGCTTGCAATGGGTCTCCATTTATCAGCATAATAAGGTTTAGAATCAACAACAGGTTCTAATTCTGACAAAACCCTTGATTGTTGTAATTTTCATCTTGACCTGAAGTAACTAACCTTTGTGATGTAATTTTTCTTTTTTTTTAGTAGCACGTGTTCCGTTGCAGAGAACAATCATCACTATCTTCACTATAATCTGAATTACCATCTGTAGCAGTAGCATATGGATCTTTGTCAGCCATATCCATATTTTTCAGACATTTATCCATTAACATTCTTAATTGTTTTCTTTCTTTTTGATCAGTAATTCACGACTTGTAATATAAAAATCACTATAATAAGCTATACACGTGCTAGCAATGACTACACAAAGGTCTGCGGATAACTCCTACACTACTGAAGCTATAGTAACTTCGGAAGGAATGTAAAGCAACAAACTTGTAATGGTTTGTGTGCACATTTAGCACATATGTATAGAATGTATGCACATGGCGTATAATTAGGCAGATAGAAATGCCGCTACATGCATGTGAATTATACTCTCCTCTAATTGGTCAAAGAGAGAGCAAAAATATTTTTTAATATTTACCTATTTCTTTTATACGCAAGATCTAACAACCCACAAATGGAACACGTTTGGCTCTATTGACTTAATCGCTAACCTAGTATTAATAAACAGCTATGTTGAAAAATAATCTGAATAGGTAAATAGTAAATGGGTAGAAAGAAGATAAAACAATTTTTTCGCCTAGCGTATATGAAAATGAATCATATTTGCCCTAAAAATGTGACTGAAAGTAAACCTTTACGGCCCTAGGGCCGCTAAACTCATAACAGTCTAGACACCTATGACTATCATTGAGATTCATTTATTGCGACTTTGACGTTTCAAATAATTTTTCATTTAACCTCGGCGTCGGTGTAGTGTTAATGAGAGTTTTAAATAAAAATATAAAATAATCATACATGAGTACTGAATAATTGTAATTCTAACTGAATAACTGTTACTGAAAATGAATAGTAATTTAGACAGCGATGATGACGAAGAATTTACAAGTACTCCGCCGGACTTGCAAGAAGAAGCGAGCAATGCTTCTTTAAATCAAAAAGTCTAGAGAACAGTACGAAAAATACTATGAATTATTTAATAAATGGAAAAAGAATACAAAAGCTAAAAATGTAACAGAGAATGTTTTACTTGCGTATTTATCAGAAAGATCAAAACGTGTAAATGCAGCTACTTTATGGTCAGAATTTTCAATGCTAAAAAGTACTTTTAAAGTCAAAGAAAATATTAATTTTGATAATTATCATAAAGTTCGAGCATTTTTGAAACAAAATTCTGTAAACTACCTTCACAAAAAATCTAAAATTTTGACTCAAGAACAATGTATTCAATTTTTTAAGGAGGCAGATGATTCGGAATATCTAATGATAAAGGTATACAAATAAAATTATAGTAATTTTTTTTAGATTAACATTACCTTGTAGGTTTCTCTTATTATGGGAGTATACGGAGCTTGTCGCCGAAATGAGTTGACGAATATGAAACTTGACCACATAGATAATAGAGGAGACGTATTGAATGTTACAGTTCCACAAACCAAAAATAATATTACAAGAACATTTACAGCAGTTGTCATACGGGTGCGGTAAGGAAACCATTTACTTCAAGTAATCTCACAAACAAGGTGAGTTCAATAAGGTTTAGTGGTACTAGGGTTAAATGCTTTCGTTGTGGTAGTCAAAGTCATTTAGCAAGTAAGTGCAATAAAATAAATATTACATGTACTTATTGTAATACGAAGGGACATATGCAATCAGTTTGCATGAAAAAGGCCAATCGGGTTAAAACTATTGGTGTTGTTACAAATGCTGAAACAGAAATAAAGGATATTTTGCAAATTAAAAACCACAATAGAGATAAAATTATGATTGAGGTTAAATTAGATTCAGTCATAGTACCATTTGAATTGGATACAGGTGCAGCTGTTTCAATTATGAGCTTTGACAAATACAAGTTGTTGTTTGTTTAAAAAAAGTGATGTAACACTTATCTCTTACTGTAATACTAAAATAAATGTATTGGGTTATATTACTGTACAGGTGCAATATAAGAATGTTACAGAAAATTTAAATCTTTATATTGTTCCTACAAATAGGGATGCTTTATTCGGTCGAGAATGGCTTCATAAAATTAAGTTAGATTGGGAAAGCATATGTCAAATTAGCATTACTAATGTTTCAAGTTTATTACAAAAATACAAAAATGTTACCGAACCTGGCATAGGATGCATAACCGATTCACAAGCACGTTTAAATTTAAAACCAAATACAAGGCCAGTTTTCAAAAAAGCACGCACGGTTCCTTTTGCTTTACTACCCCGAGTTGGGCAGGAAATTGATGCGTTGGTTGAACAATTTAAAGAAGGTAAATACATCGGACTGGGCTACACCCATAGTGCCGGTTGTAAAATCAAATGGGAAAATTAGACTTTGCGGTCACTTTAAAGTTACTCTGAATCAATATTTACAAATCGATGAACATCCATTGCCTACAGTAAATGAACTATTTGCGAAAATGGCTGGTGGTGAGAAATTTACCAAAATTGATCTGAGTGAAGCATATTTACACATGCCTGTTCACCCAGACGACCAACATTTACTAACACTTAATACACATAAAGGTCTATACATGTGTACAAGACTTATGTATGGAATTGCATCCGGACCTGCTATTTTCCAGAGGGATATGGAAAAGAAATTACAGGGTATTGAAGACGTCAGTGTATTCATTGACGATATTAAAATTACGGGACCAAATGATGAGGTACATTTGGAACATTTAGAAGCTGTACTAAAATGCCTCAGTAATCATAATCTTAAGATAAATTTAAGTAAATCATTTTTCTTCAAAGATTCAATTGAATACTGTGGTTATAAAATCAATAAAGGTGGCATACACAAACTTACTAGCAAAGTTGAGGCAATACAGAATATGAAGCGCCCTGCAAATAAATCTGAAGTGAGGGCAATGTTAGGGTTAGTTAACTATTACGGTAGGTTTTTCAAAAATCTGAGCTTGTTATTGCAACCATTAAACTTACTATGACAAAATAATGTGAAGTTTAAGTGGACACAAGATTGTGAATAAGCATTTCTAAATATTAAATTACGTTTTCAAGACCAAGAGGTGTTGTGCCACTACGATCCTACGTTACCTATAATTTTAGCTACGGATTCGAGTCCTTATGCTGTGGGTGCAGTACTCTCTCATGTTTTCCCTGATGGCACAGAACGTCCTATTTCGTTTGCGTCACAAACTTTGACAAAAATGCAACAACGGTATGCACAGATTGATAAGGAAGCGTATTCTATTATATACGGTGTGCGAAAGTTCTATCAATATATATATATATATATATATATATATATATATATATATATATGGTAGGCGATTTATTCTATATACAGATCACCAACCGTTAGTACACATTTTTGCACCTAATAAGGGTATACCAATATTAAGTGCTACACGAATGCAGCACTATGCATTATTTTTGCAAGCATTTGATTACGATATCAAATATAAAAATACAAAGTTACATGGAAATGCAGATGCTCTTTCAAGATTGCCCACTAATTCAGAGGAAACTTACTTGTTTGAGGCATCTGATGTGTACGAGATAAATCAAATCGAGACTTTACCTTTAACTGCAAAGGAAATTGCTAAACATTCACAAAATGATAGGACCCTACAACCATTGTTACAGGGATTAAAATCAGGAGAAAGCATTGAGAGTTTGGACAGATTTCATATAAATCAATCAGAATTTACATTACAACAAAATTGTATAATGCGGGGGCACAGAACTATGATTCCTTGTTCGTTACGTCAGGGCATATTAGCCGAATTACATATTGCACATTTCGGAATATCAAAAATGAAAGCTCTTGCTAGAAGCTACTGTTGGTGGCCAGGAATCGATAGTGATATACAGCAAGTTTGTGCTGACTGTCGAGAATGCAATGTTAATAAGAATAATCCAGTCAAAGTTCCAACACATCTGTGGTAACCTGCGACTGTACCATTTTCACGAATTTATATTGACTTTGCTGGACCTTTTTATGGCGTTTACTTTTTAATATTAGTTGATGCTTATTCTAAATGGCCGGAAATTCATATTATGAACAAAATTACTTCAAATTTAACCATTAAAATATTACGAAGAATATTTGCACAATTTGGAATACCAAGGACTGTGGTAACCGATAATGGATCACAGTTTACTTCCAAAGTGTTCCAAAACTTTCTTAAAATGAATGGTATTTTACACAAGCGCACTGGTCCGTTTCATCCTGCTACAAATGGGCAAGCTGAACGTTATGTACAAATCCTTAAACAAAGCCTTAGGGCAATGAAAAATGAGAGACAAGATTTGGATTTACCTATTGCGAAATTACTTATGCAATACCGAAAAATGCCACATTGTTCAACTAACGATTCGCCTGCTATGCTCATGTTGGGTAGGCAAATTCGAACTCGAATTGATTTAATTAAACCTAGTTTAGATACGACTGATTACAACACAATGAAAATTAAAGTACCAGAACTTAAAATTGGATCACGAGTTGCAGTACGTGACTATTCTTCAAATGTAAAATGGGTATTTGGTAGAGTTTTTGAGCATCTAGGTAAATTACATTCCTTGATTAAATTAGATGATGGCCGTATGTATAAAAGGCACATTGATCAAATGCGGGAAGTGGGTGAAAATCTCCATCCTGATGTGATAACTTCTCTCTATATTGATTCCAAAACTGATGATACTGTATTCACAAAATCATCAGATCTTGAAAGTACTGTAAATTTAGGAGATAGTGTAAATACAAATGTAATACCTAGATTAAGTACTAACAATAATACTGAAGTGGACAAAAGTGATTACAGTGAACATAATCAAAGTGCAAGTGTTGATAATGAAAGTAATAAAAATCAGCCTACTAATATTAGTGATACACCCTTAGTACGTAGATCAAATAGAATAAGACATGCACCAAATCGATTGGATTTATGATAGTGGTATTATGTATAGTAGAAATTGCTCTTGTTTAGCAAATTATGTTTTATCTGTTAGACGTTACGTCGCTAGTTACGTAAGAAGTCGTGTTTTCTTTTCGACAAGGGAAGGTGTTGTGATACCTACCTACATGTAAACACTACTTTACATTATAAGTAGGTGTAAAGTGGGCTTTAGGATGAGAGCCAGTGTGAAATAAATATGGATTACGTAGATAGGTGTTGTTAATTCACTTTACCTTTTCCTGATTTCGACTATACACATCACGACAATTACAACAAACACTACAGTTGATGGACTGAATCTACTTACAATATACAACAAATATGTTTCTATTAGACCTCCCCACATTACTCATAATCGCCTATTCATTTATTACAAAAATAATAAATGTACAATAGAACCGATCAGAAAAAATGTATTTAGCAAAATTCCAAGCAAAATAGCCACCTTTTTGAAATTGGTTGAACCTAGTACATACACAGGCCATTGCTTCCGCCGTAGTTCTGCAACTCTACTAGCTAATGCTGGAAGTAATTTAATAACACTTAAGAAACATGGAGGATGGCGTTCTTCTGCAATTGCTGAAAGATGTATAGATGATTGCTTATCAAATAAGATTAAAATTTCTCAAAAAATCCTAACAAACCAAGAACATCAGCAGCCTAGTACCAGCACAAATAAGACAATTGGCATGTTAAATGCTTTAAACCAAATAAATGAAATACCAGTTAATGTAGATGGACCGTCGACGTCATCGATAAAAATAAGTCACCATGCTACCAGCACCTCAAATACTTACCAAGTGCCTACAAATTCTGGTATTACTATCCATAATAATGCTCAAGGGATAATTAATATCAATTACTATAATAAATAAATACGTCAAATGTTATTAACCTTCTTTATTTTGTGTTATTTTTCCTATTTTCTGTTCTTTAATGCTAGATGAAAAACAGTTGTGTGTCACACAGGCGAAAATGCATTAGCAGCTCTTATCTATCAGCTGCCCTCGCTCGCTTCGCTCGCTCAGGCATCTAATAGCTGCGGGCTGCTAATGCTCACTTTCTGCCCTTGTAACACAATATACTATAGTAATCTGAAATAAACAAAATTTTAGCAATGTTCATAGTGGTAGACTATTTACTTACTATAACAAAATAGAAAACATAAAAACTTGATATGTTCTTTTTCTCTTAAATATATCGGCAGCATATAACGGTAAAAGATATGTATCATATTATGAAAAACATTAAGAATTAAGACTAACTCAAATTCATATTCTATCACATTCTACAATTTCCAAAATGACTAAAACATTATTTTTGAACTTTTAGTAAGCAGTGGTTGCTAAATATTAAGATTTTGTATGTTCTCAAAGAACTAGATATTATAGTAATAATCATTTATTCTAGAAAAGAAGATGTAGAAGCAGTTCTTAATGAAGTGGAAACAGTATTAACAGAGAGATATGAAATGAAAATGAACAACAATAAAACTAAAGTACTAGTATGTAAAGGAAGGGTAAATAAGTCAAAAACCAAAATACAAATAGAAAACGAGAACTTAAAACAAGTTAAGGATTTCTGATACCTAGGAAGTTAAATAACGCAAGATGGGAAAAGTGCAAATGATATATAATAAAGATTAGTACAAGATTGTGCTGCATTCAACAAGAAAAAGCAACTACTATGTTTGAAGACAACAAACATGGAAACAAAAAACAGACTGTTGAAAGCGTTTGCGTATAGCACAGCACTGCACGACTGTGAAACGTGGACAGTAGAAGTAGACAGGAAAAAAATAAAAGCCTTTCAAAAGTGGTATTACAGACGTATGATGATATCGTGGACAGACAAAGTTAAGTACAAAGGTTTTAGAAATAATAGGGAAAGATGGATAATTGTGGAAAACAAAAAAAAAGGAGATATAGACAATAAAATTCATTCTAAGGCATGAGGGAATAGTGCAGGATATTTTAGAAGCAGAGAAACGAAAAAGAGAGCTAGACCAAGATTATACTATTGTACCCAGATAGTGAAAGATGTAGTTTGTGAGAATTTTAGGGAAATGTGTTGGTTAGCTCAAAATAGAAATGAAGGTCAGAAAACCTAATGATGGAAAAAGGTAATTATATTTAAACCTAATGATTTTCAAAAAAATGTCTACAAGTGCTGGTTTTACAATATTCTCAACAAATGTTGATTGTGCGAAATGAGTAATTGGCAAAGGCTTGGTACGGAGATTGCCTGTAATTGAGGAT
The DNA here is from genome assembly GCA_036346225.1 of Platerodrilus igneus. Lineage (NCBI taxonomy): Eukaryota > Metazoa > Arthropoda > Insecta > Coleoptera > Lycidae > Platerodrilus > Platerodrilus igneus. The sequence continues at coordinate 2,434,500 of JARFIW010001146.1, forward strand.
CTTAGCAGCTATCAGGTTGTTTAATAAGCTTTGCTTACCATTGAATATCGGTGAAACAGGGTATATTTCTTTAGAAAGCAATAGAAAAAGAAGAATTCATATAAATAGGGTTTGTCGATCGAGAAAAAAATATTCAACAATGTAAAATGGGAAAAAATGTTCTAGATACTCAAAAAAATTGAAATGAGTAATAGAGATAGATGAATAGATGCAAAGAGCAAACAACGGTAGAAAAGGAAATATTAGGGTAAGAAACAGGCGGCGATGTGTACAATCTGCATTAAAGACAATGAATACTGTCAAAATCAAGAAGATATTTGGAATTATTATGCAGGTACAAATGATTGATATGTTTAGATTTGCAGATGATATAGAGACGTTAGCATCTAGCAAGAGTTAGAAGCGGCTATTAATTAAATGGAAATTGTACAGACAGAGAGATACAGTATAAGAATAATCAAAAATAAAACTAAAGTACTAGTATGTAAAAGAGGGGAAAATAAGTCAAAAATCATAATAAAAAATAAGAAACGAGACTATACAAGAAGTTAAGGATTACTACCATCTAGGAAGCCAAATAACTCAAAATGAGAAAAGTGCATAAGATATAAAAAAGAGATTAGCACAAGGCCATGGTGCATTTGACAAGAAACAGCAACTGCTGTGTTTTAAAACAACAAACATAAAAACAAGGAAAAAATTGTTGAAAGTATATGTGTGGAGCATATCACTGTACGGCTGTGAAACGGAAAATAGGAAAAGCGGGCAGGAAAAAGATAGAAGCCCTTGAAATGTGGTGCTACATATGTATTATGATGATATCAAAGACAGACAAAATCAAGAACAAACAGATTCTAGAAATAGTAGGGGAAGTAGGAAGTATGTATAAAACAGTAAAAAAAAATAGGAGAGATAGAATGCTAGGACTCGTTTTAAAGCACGAAGTAATAGTATGTGATATATTAGAAGCAGAGAAAAGAAAAAAGAGAGGTAGACGTACATGTTCATTAGACTTGTAGGAGTATACAATCAAACATTCGTCTAACGGACCAATAAGCATGGAGCATGCAAATAAATAGCATGCATGTTTAAAACACCACTCAAACAATAATGGACTTGTCCGACATCCTACCGAAATACATAATAGAATAGTCCAAACATACAATACAAACAAACCCAAGGTATAAAACGATCTCCAAACGCTAAAGCAAATTACTTCTTGATTGTTCTCTTTTTAAGCTAGTCACCAAAACTTCTTGGAGAGAACTTAAGGATATGCAAATTGGATGTCACCAAGCTCCTCATGCACTAAGGGTATCCTTTCAGATTATTTTGTTGTGACTACCAAATGTAACGAAATAAAATTGAGATGCCTGGCATAACACAGCTTGAATTCTCTCCACATCCGAGGCCATCAGAACCACTTTCTAGAGCACGTAACACTATAATTTTTACCAACCAAGGACGTTGCCCGTAAGCCAGCATCTCCACCTACCAACTGCAGGGTACTGAAGCATGGAAAACATATTCCTGTCACTACCCCTAGGTGCCGCATTTAATTCAGTTTAATGATGGCCGTCATTCTCTACCCAACACAAGTTAGAGGTCTTCGTCGTGAAGCCATAGCAGTCAATTCTAAAATAGAATCTCATTCTGTAACTTTACAAACTAAAGTACTTTCAGTGATAAAAGACATTTGCAATAATTACGCACACAAAAACTTAAATTTTCTTTTTGCGTCATGCCTTTAATGTATAGTTAGTTGTATTTTTAACTTTTAAATAAATGTTATCTCTGTTGCTACGAAGCATTAATAAGGTGATCCCAGACAAACCAGAACGCCACATTGGTGACCTCAAATATGATCATCCAAAACTTGACCCGACAGAGTTAACACTGGTTAATTTAAGTGCTTAAAGACAATTTAAGTTGTTTTAAATGACCGAGCAAACGAACAAAATTGCCGTGTGAATTCCATCCTTATGGCCAGCGGATTCAGAATTGTGATTTATCCGAATAGAACGCAGCTTCGAAATCAGCGATATTATGCAAGACACTGCAAAAAACACGTACAGAATATCCAACCTTAAAGCCAAATTCGCAGAAGTGGTCCTAAACATCATAGTTAAACTGCTTGAGACTGACAAAATACAGAAAAATCAAGGCCAAATTAATTAAACGGCTAAGATCATCGCAAGAACAACGAACTAGCAAGCTGTTGGAGCACGAAACTCTAGACGGCAGAAAACCCTCACAATTCTTGAGAGACTTACAGCAACTGAGTGGAACAATGGTGCCCGATGCACTATTAAAATCAATCTGCTTAAGCCATTTGTCAACACAAATGCAAGCAATCCTAGCTACTTAACCACGGGCATCCTTGGAGGACACAGTACGTTTAGCAGATGCCGTCTACAAAGCACAATCTGCACATCATGCTAATACAATTACAGGTAAAAGCTCTACACTCCTGGAAAAGCTTGCAGAAGAGTAGCCACACTCGAAGTCCAGTCCCAGCAAATACAAACCATTACGACTAAATAGCGCAGCCAAAGCTCTTCTAAACCATTCTTCTAAACACTGAGATGTAGCTAAAGCCCACGATGGCAGCAACAACCCAAAGATTTATGCTAATTCCACTACAAATTTAGAGCTACAACACACAAGTGTACACAGCGTTGCAATTTCACGACTCAGGGAAACGCCGAACGCAGGAATTAAAGGCGGATAATTCTCGGCATTTCATGTCACGTCGTTTGTACATAAAGGAAGCACTAAATCTGTGGAATTTTTAATCGACACTGCTGCAGACCTCTATGTATATCCAAGAAGCAAGATTTGTGGATTATTCAATTCAATAAACTATCAATTATTCGCAGCAAATGAGACGATCATAAACACGTATGGTACTACATTAACATTAGATTTGGGACTAAGACGATCATTTACTTAGTAATTCGTCATCGACGACGTCAAGAAACCCATTCTTGGCATGAATCTACTCACACACCATGAATTACTGGTTGACACAAAAAAAAAGAAACTTATTGACTTTGAGACAAAACTATCAATCAAAGGTTAACCCACCAGTAATATACATAATGCGATATTATCTACGGTATCCAGTTCAAAACACCACAAAATACTAACCAAATACCCGGATATAACCAGCCCGATAAGTCTTCCCACGTTAATCAAGTATAGTACCGAACATAACATCCTAACTACCCAAGTACCTCCAGTAAATAGTCGTCCACGCAGAGTGGCACCTGACAAACTGAAAATCGTCAAGGACGAATTCACTACAGTGGTCCAGTTAGGAATAGTAGGGCCATCTATAGTTTCATGGGCATCTGCCTTATATTTAGTAGCTAATTACAAGAGTGGCAACTCTGTGGCGACTATAAGGATTTAAACGCTCGCTCAATTCCTGATAGGTATCCATTTCCGTCTGGAACGAATTTTGCTCAAAAACTGCAAGACAGAAACATTTTTTCAACAATCGATCTTGTCATACAGAAAAGGCAGCTATAACGCTTTTTGGTATATTCGAATTTCTATATACGACGCCGCACAAACTTTTCAACGGTTCATGTACAAAGTTTTAAGCGGACTAGAATTCTGTTCTGGCTACATCGACGGCATTTTGGTACCATCTCAGTCTGAAGACGAACACAATAAATATTTGGCAATATTCATAAACAGATTAAAAGACTATAGCGTGGTTATAAATCCTGCTGAATACATCTTTGAGGAAGACGAAGTCGAAGTTCTTGGCATCAAGAAAGATGGCACCAAACTACTACCAGATAAAGTCAAATTATACAGAATTACATAAAACCTGAGACAGCCAAATACCTCAGACGATTCTTAGACATGTTGAATTATTACCGACGTTTCTTACCATGAGCAGGTGACTCACAAGCTACGCTCAATGACCTACTAAAAGGCAAAATAAAAGGCAACGCGCTCATCAATTGTACAAGTAAAGCAAACATAGATTTCGAGAAGTGCAAAGCACAACTAGCACAAGCCGTGCTTACTCACACATTAATCCTCCATACAAAACAATCTATAGCAACAGATGCTTCAGATTTTGCTTTCGGTGGAGTAATCTGACAATGGAGCAATCAACAATGGCAACATTTAGTTTTACTCTAAAAAATTAACTAATGCCCAAACAAAATATTAGGTACTCATACAACCGGGAACTTCTCGCAATTTACCTAACAATTAAATAGTTTAAACACATGTTAGAGTGTGGATATTTCACATCTACATAGACCACAAATCTTTAATCTTCGCTTTCTAACAGAAATTGGAAAAATGTACGACCAGGAAAATTTAGATATCTGAATTAAATAAGCCAATATTCGACACACATCAATGCACTTTGGGAAAAGAAAACATTGTCGCAGACACACTCTCGAGAATGGATAGCATCGACTTCAAACAGCTATACGAGGAGTTCAACAGTCTCAGGGTAAAACAACAACTCAAGCTTGCCTTACAGACTGAAAGAAATTTGGAACTATAACCACACAATTTTCTGTGACCTTTCAACAATGATAGCTCGACACCCAATTGTAGCAAAAGAATTACGAGAAGAAGCTTTCGCACACATTCACAACTTAGCACATCCAGGAATAAAAGCAACCACGAAGCCGGTAACCCAAAAATTTGTTTGGCCTGGTATCAAATCAGACTGCCGCATCTGCATATGAAGTTGTATTTACATGCCAGCGAGTCAAAGTCATAAGACTTGTGATCACAGAAATGCAAAATTTCAACCACCATATTCAAGATTCGGGCATGTCTATATTGACAATATTTGACCATTACCTGTATCAGAGGGGCACCGATGCATATTCACATGCATCCATCGACCGCTTTATAAAACGGTCAAAGGCAATACCTCTGCAAAACATGTAACCTGAAACGGTAGCCAGAGCATTCATAGAACAATGGATTGCACGCTTTGGCGTACCACTCACAGTCACAACAGATTAAGGCTCTCAGTTTGAATCGTAACTATTCAAACAATTAGAGAACTTTATCGGGTTCACAAGAATCCGCACAATAGCATATCACCCGCTGTCCAGTGGCATGGTGGAACGATTTACCAATAACTGAAAACTACATTGATCTACCACGAGACAGAAGCACTACCTTTAGTCCTACTTGGAATCAGAAATGCTTGGAAGGAAGAACTAAACGCTGTAGATGAAGAACTTGCATTTGGCGAAACCCTACCTTATCAGGAGAATTCATCACAAGTTCGAGCAAGCCAACGGGACAAACACATCCTGAGGCACTTGCAAACTAGCTACGTTACTGATTTCGAGGACTACAACCAGTCTAAGGCACCAAGCTTGGTAGCAGACAAACATTCATATTCAAAGTGTTGAAAAACTCAGCCACATTTTCATACACTCGGAGGTAACAAAAATGCTTTACAAAGCGCAAAGATTACCACAGGACAGATGTCACCAAACTCCTCGTGCGCTAAGGGTTTTCCTTCAGATGATCTTCCTGTGACCACCAAATCTCCAAGATAAAATGAAGTAAACTCTTATAACACATTGTGGACTCAGAAGCCCGTTATAACACAGTTTGAATCCGCTCCACCTCCGTAGCCATAAAACCATCTCCTAGAGCACGTGACGCCAACATGTACGCCAGGATTGGGGGCACTCCACCATCAGCTCGTTCTAATTTCTATCAGCCACAGACATCGTTCGTATGCCAGCATTTCCGTCTGCCAGTCGCAGGGTACTGAAGCATGGAAATCCTATCCCTGTCACCAATTCTAGATGTCTGATTGCATTCAGCTTAACGATGGACATCATCCTGTACATAACACCAGATTCAGGTCTTCGTCGTGAAGCCACAACAATCAATTCATCAACATAGAAACACATTGTGCAACTTTACAAACTAAAGTAATTTTAATGTTAAAAAACGTTTGCAATAATTACGCACACAAAAACTTTTGTAAATACTTTCTTTGTGCATCATGCCTTTAATGTGTAATTAATTAGTGTTTTTAACTTGTAAATAAATGTTATCTCTGTGGCTACAAAGCATTAAGAAGGTGACCCCGGACAAACCAAAACGCCACAGACTATAGCACACAGATAGTAAAATATGTAGACTGTGGGCATTTCAGGGAAATGTGTAGGATAGCTCGGAATAGGGAACCAGTGGAGGTATGTGTCCAACCAGTTCCAGGACTGAAGACCTAATGATCATGACGGCTGTTTACTTTAATTTAGCTGGTGTAATTACTCGATATCTTTATAACAGAAACCGCCACTGCTTAAATATCTACAATACATGCTTACTGTCAACTTTTCTTAATGCACAGGCTATAGTTCTAAGTTTAATTAGAATGGTTATAGCTGACGTTTTTGGTTGAAATTAAATATTTCCCGAATTTAAGGGTGTAACAGTGCCCGATTGGTCACAATGTGAATCGGGGCGTTGAAATACTTTTTCAAATAATTTTTAGAAAAGAAACTGAAATTACCTATCCAATATTGATAAGGTGCCACAAATTGAAAAATCCATTGAAGACGCTTTATTTAATTGAAGTGATGCGTTGACAGACAAGAGACCGCCGTTACTTGATGAGTAATTTGACAGCGTGTTATGGTATCATGCGTGCGTCGGTTGAGTTCCGCCTGCTGAAACTAAATGGTTTTGCGTAGGTGTTTATCTTTCAGTCGAGTTCAATATTATTCCAAGCTATATATGACGTCAGAAGATAATATAGGAACAACTGCGTGTTGCTATCCGGCCCATGGAAATGCTCGTATCATTATATATTTATTATAAATTTCTCGCTATAGCCACAGGATGACTTTGTAAATAACTGATCAATTTTCGTCCTTGTGTTGCTGCTTATAAAATAAAAAAAAAAACAAAAAAAAGAAACAAAAAACAAAAAAAAATCACATGCTTATAAAAGCATTCTAGCTTTTGCTTGATGGTTTGCAATAAATCTTACTGGTTAGAAATGTTATTGCACTGATTCTAATAACTAACCACATTCTGTAGATTTTCCTACAGGATATATACGCTTTTGTTTACTTCATGCTTTGTGCACATACAGAAAGTATTGTAAATGTTACTTTTTCACTTATCGTCGAGAAGATGATGTGTAAAAATTTACTAATTTATTTAACGAAATACTGTTTATTTATTTTACTGTTCGATGGCTAAACTGAGGTTGGCAAAAACTAAAGGAAATACATATAACTTTCTGTTTTTGACCTTAGATTTAAATCTTTTAGCACATTAAGATGTAATATTTTAACAATCAATTGTTATATTATAAATGTCAATTTGACGGGTATAAATTGCGCCTCATAACGCAATCTTTAACAAAAATCATATACAAGTAAATGTCTAATTAATAGCATTACTAGATAGCATTACTAATGGCGCATATTACCGGCACGCAACATTATGAAGTATTAATGATTACAAAACTAAGAACTTCGTTAAGAAAATCTTCAGGGCGGGATCCGTGTCCATCGCCAACTTCCGCTACACTTCCTGTAGAAGATCTAGGGATAGATAAAAAGATAGACAGGAAATACGATGACAATGAGTTCTTTTTTTGTTCAGTTAAACACTTCAAAGTACAAGTACAAGCATCCCTTTGCCGTCAGGAAAGCTTTTCATTTCATAGAACCAATTCTCATTGATCTACGACGGTCACGCGCTCGCTGAAAATCACACAATTTCCCCAACATGAAGTCACGTAAATGTTGAGAAAAGATACTTTATTTAAACATACTAAAAGGGATTTGATACGCGTCAAAATGAAACGTAACAAAGGCGCATTTTGTAACCCAACAAAATCTATCGTTAGCTTTACCATGACTAACGGAAGTGAAGTTAGATGGCACATGGCAATCACTGCTAATGTGCATTCACTTTCCTAATAGCGGCATTTGCTACAGACAATTTTAATTTGCCATTCTCGACCTTTTCGTGTAATTTAAATTAAATTTGCTACTACCTGCTTAGGAAAAAAAAAGTTTGATAATAGATGGATCTGGTAATATGTTCGTGGAAACCATTTCAATGTAAACTAACGTTACTTTAATATTTACAGCCAGAGATTATATAAAACTGTAACAGTAGGTGAAATCAATATTTCGTGACCCACAACCTTATGCAATGCGCTTATTCTCAATTGTGAGTTTCAAGTTCACTAGAGCAAAATAATCCCGCATAGAATATAAACGCCACAGAAAAAACTCAACGTCTATTTTATCACATGCAGGAGGAAGTGATTAAAATATCAATTTATGATAATATTTTCTATCTGTTTTAAGAGCATATATACAGAAAGTTAAGGTTCCTTTTTGTCAACTTTCAGTTACAGAAAAGTTTGAGATTTAGAAAATCTGTTACAGAACAAATTTGGGGAGTTTGATTCAAAGACATTAGAGTTCGAAATTGTTTACACACTTAAGAATATAAACTTCTGATTTCTGATCGACACCAAACTATTAGAACTTTTTTTTGACATTTTGAAGTAATTTCACTTGTATTAGATACAGATACTTGATGACGAAAACAAACTTTTTTAAGTTAGCTGTAACACTGGTGGTAACATGCACATCGTCAGTCTAGCAATAGTTTAACAGAAGTCATTAAATTCCAGCTTCTAACGTTAATAAAGAACAAATAACATTCTTTAGCGCTTTAATATTTAAAACCAATTAGTAGGAATTTCAATCCTTGTGGTCCATCACGATTTTTTGTAGTAACCGTTTATGAAAACTGCAGACTATCTATTCAATATATTTTTGATTACAGTTTGAGTAATATTTAATTTTATAAATTGTCGACTAGTGTAGTAATTGTTCTTATTCTTGCGTTCAGTAAAGAATTCTTAATTATATTAAAAAATTTTTAAACAAATTTTTGATCTCTTGGTTTAAGAGTGTTGCATAAGCTGTTTGGCAATTTGTAATTAACATATTTTAAAGTTTTTCTGAATCACAGACCGACCGTCAATGATCTCCTTAGTTATTTTACCGCCTTTTATACAAAAAAGTATTTTCGTCATTAGGTTCTTGAAAGATCGGTTAAACAGCTGTATCTTCAGATTCATTAGATTGTTAATTGACGTGGTTACCAGAATGAATGTAAAATAGTTACCTGTTATCTCGTTGTTATCGGATTCATGAGGACGTTTAACGTATTCGCGATTTATAGCACCCCGCTAATTGGGCTGTTCATTTATGTTGTTATAGTACAAGATAATCGGCTGTCATTTGCATATTAATTTATGGATTCTCGCGAATGAATTGATTTTTCAAAATTAGAAAAATTTAGATTAGTAACCTTGTTCAAAATTGGATTTTACGTAACTCATTAAAATGGAAGGAAATCTCTAGAAAATAAATACATTGTTCAAACTTCTTATTAAATGTTTGCAAAAATGAAGTTGTAAAATGAGGAGTACCTTTTGAGAATCGCGATTATTTGCGTTTTAGAACCCGTTTAAACTAGAATTTCGGGTTTCTCAACCTACATAACAGGCATTTAAAACTTGTTTTTAAATTGGATTTATTATCAAGGAATGATTTTGTGTTTTTAGGGTTTCGCTCATGTTCTAAAATAAATTATACTAAGCCTATCGTAACACTAAAATATTATACTGGACGTTTCTTTACAGAAAATTAAGTATTTAGATTTTTTCTGACTTTGGGTTGTTTTACTTAAAAAATTTAATGCTCCTTGAACTATTATGATTTTTTTATTACATCAATATATATATATATATATATATATATATATATATATATATATTGCTGTGACCTGAGTGCCTATACGTTGGGGGCCACAAATTAATGCTGTGACTTGGATACAGCCGAATTGTATTAATAAGGGTGCAATAAAATTATGAAATTACTATCTTATCGTGTTCTTTTCTTTGCCTGACTAGTTCAGCGAAAAATATGTTGTAAATTGTATCATAAGAATGAAACACGCAAATTTCAAAAAGCATTCAAAAACATCTTTTCATTATACACATTATTCAAAGAATCTCTTACACTCAACAGATATAAATAATTCTTATAAAAACAATTTACAGCATATGCTTTGACAAAAAATTTTATCTAATGATTACTTATTAAAATAATCTTCACCTAATCCTTGTTAACAAGTACATAACCCAACCATCTCCTATGTGAGGTACAAAATGCCCTTTAAAGTTTTAAGATGTTACCTATTCTATTATTACCCCGTTTGTCAGTGTAATTGGACAACGACGCCTGACAGATAGTTTAGTACAGGTCAAAATGCTTCAAACTCTAACCTCAAAATTGCTGAAAATTATTCCCTTGACAAATAGTTTTTACAAAATTGAAATCTTATTCTAACTTAATTTACTCAAATATTTTCGTAGGTTACAAAAGAAACCAAAATTATACTTGCAATTGGTATTGTCAAATATTTCTTTATAGCGCTTATAAAAATATTATTTCCATTGTAGTTAACGATATTGAATACTTCCTGCTTCCGTTTCAAATCTCTATTTTCAATAAGTCTTAACGTAGATATATCAGCTTGCAAAGTGCATTTATTTTTAATAGATTAAAATTAGTAGTTGCTTTTGTACCAAGATTATTTATGTCGAAGATGGTTTAATTTTCGAAATATTGTTCAAAATAATACACTTCATAATTGAGCAAAGTTCTATGTTATTTATGAAACGTAGACAAAATAGATCACAAGTTACTCGACACGCTGTTGCATGTCGTGAAATAAATTAAAGAATTAACCTTTACTCGAACCTTACATGTTGCATCACCTTATATGAATGAATGACCTCATTCTTAACTACTTCAGTCTTATACACTAAAGTTCTAAATACTTAATTTTTCCATTCCATTCTAGATTTATATCGAAGCATTTGTCACAGATGATGTAATAATTATGCGGATTTCACGTTTTAATGCGCTATTTGTGTAAAGTTATCGCGGTCGTTATAATTTATGGTTCTCGTAAAGCGTCTCCTATTCTTTGTTGATGCATCAAAGCATAGCCGTTATCTTTGTTATCTCTTAGAGCTATTAAGCACGTTATCTATTTTATTTTATGGTTGTCCTGATAGTAGCATTTCCTCGAATTGGAGTGTTTATTCATTTATTGCAACTAATTGGCTTATTTAATGGATTTTGAAACATTTCTTTTAAAATGACGTATTCTTTTATTAAGTAACGTACACATTTGAAATTTTTGGAATTAGTTGGAAACTAACTGTTTTGAAAGGAAGATACGTTTTATTTAAAACTCATAAAGTGGTTTTTTACGAGAATAAATATTTTATTTTTGTTTTAAATGATATATCTTAACACTGAAATTTATGTAGTATTTTGAAAGTGTTCACGGCTCATTTCCAGTATGGATAATTATTTAATTAATTAGGGCTTCCTTCTTATGTTTCATAAATGCAATAAGATTGTTTTACGGTAAATGCATCAAGAACGGTTTTTTTTCCTAGAAAATCATTATTTACACAAAGTTTAAAGTTGGGCTTCTCCTTAAATGGAATAATAAAACTATATGTGTCCTTAAAGAGTGCTATTTTACATGAGAATCTTATTTTCTGTTTTAATGGTATACATGGAATATATAATGGTATATATATAATATATAAATATTTTAGATAGTTAATTACACAAGGTAAGTTGATAAATACTATCGTATTATAGTGAATAAGATGAAATAATAACTTAGACTTTTATGCAAAGCCCAAATGATCATTTCAAATCGAGCTAGTAATTGAAAGATGGAAAATATAAGGTCTTGAACAGGATTATTATACGGGATAGAAAATTAAATATAGGGCAATTTTACTTTCCTCCGTTTTTGTTCTCTTTAGAATGGTTTTTTCATAGAATTTGATGTTCAATGACTTCTCGTGATCTTATTATCACATCATTTATATATATATATATATATATATATATATATTGCTATGATAATAGGGTTATTTAGGGGTATATAGAGTTATAAGGGTTGTACACTCCATGTAAACAGCACTAAAGTCCAGAAAACTAAACAATTTTATCATAAAGGGTACGCAATTCGCCAATCAAGCAAAAAGCTAATATCAAACACACTGTATATAAATCACAACTAAGTTTAATTAATGAAAGGAAACTCATTCTTCAAAAATCAAATCACATTTAGTAAGATAAATAACTTGTATGCCATACAATTCATTTTAAAACAACAATTCAAACATAAAAACCGAAAATAAATACGCATGAATAACATCTTAAACGCAACGAGTCTTATTGAAACAAATACGCATTAGTGTAAGGAAATAACCATACATACTCGCAATAAAAGAATCCCATTCAAAACAAATATGTTTCATAAACGCAGGAAGTGAATAAACGCATTCAATTTATGTCATCACAAAATTTGACTACGCGATCTTTAATTGTAAACATCAGAAAATTTGAATAAAATCCAACAGATTAGAAAACAAAACAAGAGAACAAACGTTTGCCTACGTGATAAATTAAATGGAAAGTTTGAATAAATTGCTATACAAACAAGCGGACGTGACTTGAAAAAGGTACAAAGGTATTATACTCAGAGGAATACACTATACAAAACTACATGTCTACGTGATGTCGACGAGAATTTGGATGGCAACTTTATAGAAAGTCCGAAGGCCTGCATAATAAGGCAAAGTGCAACGTAAACTCGGGAAACTAATCATATAGGCGAATAGGAGGATCCTTTATATAGAACACGAATTTGATAAACAATCAGTCTTTCTTCAACCAAGGTACGCTTGGTACCAGTTCAAATTAGAATATCACGCGAAGTGAAAATAGTAAGTTAAATAATTATAATTTTAGTGAAAGCCGTGATAGAATATTTTGAAATAACAATACTAGTGCAAGTATACGATAGACGTTTGCCGTTGACTTTGAAACGTAAGTTAAAATTTTTAATTAAACATAATTTTAATGTTCGACTAGATCTAAATGTTCGACTAGATCTAAATGTTCGACTAGATAACCAACTAAGCAATCTAAATATCCAATATATAACCGACTAAATAATCATTTGAGTAAACAACCATCTAAATATTGGTCTACTTAAGCATCTGAGCATTGAACGGAGAAATTAATCAAGAAAATCAACTAAAGGTTAAACTGGGCGTTTGGCTGAGCTGTACTACGCAATAAACAAGAGAGCTTAACTAAAAATAATCGAGGGGTACTGATCAATCGCATGCAGCAGCAGTTTCAAGAATTGGAACCATGCAAGAAAAACACAGGTCAGAAACAAGAACATTCTTTAATAGCATAAGGCATTATTTTTATTTTGAATATTTACATTTTTGCTTATATTGAAATATTTATGTAAAGAATCGTCAAAAATCTTTTAAAAATTACGTAGAGAGAAAGAAGGTCGTTTGAACGTTCAAAAGGTACTTTCAGTAGTATACAGTGTTATTTTTGCTGGCTTTAACGGATTTAAGGGAGTTATAATTTGGGGACAAACAGATTTATATTGTTACTTTGATTCAGGGGTTTATTTTTGAATAGCGAATCACATTATAAAAGTTGTAGAGCTGTGAAGTGTATATATTTTTTTGTGGTCATTATACAAATTTTAGTAAGTTCGTTTATCTCATTCAAGTAGGTTAAGTGTGAGAGAAAAAGGGGGGTAAAAACATCTTTGTTATCGTACCGTCGTGCACGTGTGAATTGAACTAAGCTGATCGAGGCATATAAAACAAATTGTGTTTAAAATTTTAATTGGAAAATATTGAGAGACACAAAGCGGTGGTGGGCAGCAGGAAACTGAACGTTAATTACATCGGCGTGCGGCGATATCATAGCAATATGTCTATATATATATATATATATATATATATATATATATATTGGGATAGCGGCCACGTTGGAGCGCCGCTAAAAGTGTGCTGTGATACAGATACAGCAAACTGTAAAATTTGAAATTACTGACTTACCTTACTTTCTAAGTTCTCTTTGCCTGACTAGCTCATCGGAAATAATGGAATTTATAAAATGAGATCAAACACAGCAATACAGAACTAAAATCAATTCTCTTATGGATGGTTTACCTGTCTTTGATTCCCACGCTTGTAAGGTTTGTTTTGGCCAAAACAATCCTTGACAGATAGTCAGAATGTTTCGAATTATGAATACAAACTTTCCTGGTAAAGATCCTTACAAGAAAGAATTATATGATTAAGACTTATTCTATCTTAAATTGCAACAATCCACAAAGTGCTTCTCCAATTCGCAATCAACAGTATTAAATATCTTCCGCTTCCATTCTTAAATTGACGTCAAATCCCAGTTTACAAAATCATGCACATTATTTAAATCTCCATTTAGAAACCAGTGTGCATCCTTGGTTTAATTATTCAATAAAATTTTAAATAGCATTTCAAAATCTGCATTGTATATTACAAAATCAAATAATTGCATTTACCAATTTCCATATTCACGCAGGTTATGTTTAAAATTTACTTTTTTATTTACTGTTATATGGGAATTATTAATTACGGTATGCGTATTGCATACTTTAAAACAATCTCTTCTCAAAGTAACATTTTCGTGATCAAATTTATGAATGACTGACTTTAATTTATCTTGATTACGTCACGCCTTCTACATTGTTCTTGTTCCGTATGGAATCTAGTACACCGCAACGATGTAAGATTTCTAAGAAAAATTCATTAGCGTTGACTCCCGTGATTGATTTATAATAGTGACGTGCGCTGTCCGTCCTACTTTAATTCCTAAGGTTATTGTGGCGTCGCAGCTTTCCTACAGCGATTGCGAAAGCTATTAAATAATAATTTTTTTTTTTTATGGGTTTTAAATGTTCCTTCAAAATGTTTATTTATTAATTTGGTATATACGTAGTTCCAAGTCAAAGAACGCATTTCTTTCTCGAAATTTCGTGAACATGTTTTATTTAAAATTAAATTTATGTTATTCAGAGTCAATTTGACTAATTATTTTAAAGCTTTATAATGCGAATGAGTTGCATTTATAAAGATTATAAAAGAAAATATTTGCTTTTGCTATAAACTAAAACGTGTTTTCAATACACAAAATTATTTTATACAGATTAAAGCGTTATCCAGATTAATTGTAGTTTTTATGCAAAATTATGCAACGGGAAATGTATTTTTATGCTAATAAGTGAATATAAATGGCTTTGTATTTATCTTAAAGTGATTATTTAGAAACATGGAATTGTGTTTTTGCTATTGCACATTAATTGCTCTGCATTTACAATACTCTTATATCATACAGGGAGATTATTTATACGCATAGAATTGCATTTTTTGCTTGGCAAAAAGTAAGCTCGTATTATACAGGGTGCAGCCATGAATTTTCGGAAATTTCTATTTTTTCCGGATTGTTTTATATCTTGGAGGGATTTATTTGTAGAATTTGGGTTTCGATGACATTTCGTGACCCCATTATCACGTCAATGTATATATATATATATATATATATATATATATATATTATAGTGGTTTTAAAGGGTTTAAAGTAAATATAAGAAAAGCAATTTAAAAACACCCTGTATAAAGGAAACAACCAGAATTACGTGCGAAATTTATTCCAGGTAGTTCATTGTTAAGTAACAAGTATTAACAAAATTTTACAAATAATGAATAAAATTTAGTTAGGTTCGTAAAGAAAAAAATGTTAGAAGCCAACGCCATTAATTTATTAATTTAATTGAGTTTAATTGAACGGTTATTTACGTATAATATGCATAAAAACGTGTAAAAATCAATAATACCAAGGTGAAACGCGTTGCTAACAAACAAATATATCGGTGGGGTTGAAATACGCTGAAAATCCAACTCGTAGAAATGTTATTTAAAACGTTCGTTAAAAATTAAACACCTGCGTGTTTTCTAAATGTCAAGTTCCAATTATTTTTATAGATAACAAACAAGTTTCAAAGAATATCGGGTAAACGGTCGAATGTGTTCGCAGTAAACACTAATGAGAGGTTATTTAAAGCACGTATTTTGGGTCCACATGGAGTTGTAGAACGCGAACAGAAATATCGATTTTCTACCACTCAAACAAGGTTAGAAAGAGACGTAGAAAATGCATAAGCAAGGGACAGCGTTAGTATAGGCGGGATTTGTGAGACGTCAATGGATAGACTATTGGTCGATATTGTTAGTTGGACATCATACAAACACGAGAATAGTGTTTTCAGAAAAGATCGTAACGATGCGCTGAATTTCGTGGACTTAGAAATCGGTTGAGCTCAAAATTTTAAGAACGTGTTGTTGTAAATGAAGGACTTCGGGTGAAATGCGGCCAGAGGTGGCATCGGAAATTGTATAAATACCTTTTCAAAATATAATAAAAGCCCTTAATATTTTGATCGCTTCAGACTACGTATGAAAGTTACCACGAGTTTGTAAGTATAATAAAATTATTTTAAATTATATTGCACGGTGTTAGCCTCATAATTTGTACGCGCGTTGTGACGAATTTAGATTTTATTGAGGTATCACCTATATTTTTTTAACAAGCTCGTGTAGTAACGTTATGTAACGTGGATTAAATTAAACAAGTATGAAAGAAGCATAATTAATTTGGATTTGGAAATTGGATACACCGTGAAGGCAGCACAAGGAGCACAACTTAAATGGGGTTCTTCTACTAATAGCTAGAAACGGCTTGCAGAGCAGAAAGAAGCAAATACACGGCATCGTCAACGGAGCAGAGATCTTCTAGAAATTCCAGGTAACGCTTTGAAATTGTGTTGTTATAAACAATGAAACTATGAATATTGGGTGACGTATGAGAGTGAATTTTGAAGGTATGGTGCATTATTTTGCGTATTGAACATAATACGTATAACTAACTTTATTATGGTATTTAAATAGAAATCTGAAGGTGTATATAAAGCTTATTAACGTTCCATCAAGAAATTAAATTTTGTGAAGAGTACATGGGTTGTTTTTTTAGTTTGTTGTAAGAGTATGCAAAGTATAAGAGCATACATTATTCATAATTAACTGGGTTATCATGAGCTCACCATACTCCAGAGTTTACGTAGATTTAAAATAAATTATAAAGAAGGAATGAGAAATAAGGTATTATTCAGGGCCCATTTACTCCGGGTACATTCTATGTGTTTGATAATTTAAATTAAAATACAGGACATTACAAAATAGGATCTATTGAGGTGTAACTTGATCACTGAAATGTGGATAATATTGAATTTTATTTGTAAATAGTGATAAATAAAAGATTGTATGTTTGTTGTATTTTGTGGTTTTATTGGGAGTGTGCGTGAACGATAGAGAATATGAGAGTGAATCTAGATATCCAAGAGGAGGTCCAACTGAGCTAGCCGAAAGCAGTTGAAGAAAGCAATTCAACCGAGGAAGAGAGGAAAACGGGTAAGAAAATATATTTTTTTGAATTATTTAAGTTTTGAAAAAATTTTTATTATGTGCAATTTTCGAGTTTCGAAAATTTAAAAAAAATTTTGAATATATTTTTGTTGGTGAGGCTTTTACCCGAGTTCCACGGCAATATATATATATATATATATATATATATTGCTGTGATACTTGCCGCCCCTTACAATTGGGTGCTATAAAATGCTGTGTTATCTCGCCCCACAGCTTGGGCAGCATAAAGTGCTGTGATAACCCCTATTACTCTCTCAGAGCCCCTTTTACCACTCAAACACATGTGAAAATGTTAATTTATGATTTTCTTTTGCCTCGACTAGCTGATTCAATAAAATAAAGCACTTCTATAATACACAGTATAATGATTGAATATTTACAACTCCTTTAACTGTCTTCTCTTTTTTTATATCATATACATCTGTCAAATTATTACAAAATCAAGCCAGCAAAACGAGCTTTGTATTACCTTTAAAGACTTATTGAAACTGTAGCTTTTCATAATATACGCAAGAAATCCCCAATTTGTCGGCTTTTACACTTTAAATTATGAATGAGATAAAATAGTTTAAAAATAAATCATATCAAAAATATTTGAGATAAAACAGTTTCAAAAATAAGTCATATCAAAATCTCTAACCTGAATTATTTTTATAGGTGCTCCCAAGAATTGAAGTCGATATCCAAATCGTTATCGGTGCGTTTATTTCAATGAAAAGTTTTCCATTTCCGTAATAGAACATTTACCCTCAATTTGCTTGAGCAGGCAGCATTCTCCAAAATTGTATTTTTAAAGTTCTACAGGAATCGTAACATTATTTTACTTGTAATTTATGATTGTAATTTATATCGTAATTGAGATGGTAGCTTCAGATTGACATTCCGTGAGGAATTTAGATCAATCTTCAGATGGAATTTAGCTGGACATTCAGATCGACATTCAGAGCCGTCTCAGAAATACGGCATAATTTTCACAATTCTACACTTTATAATTTCACTGTTAACAAATATTTATTATTCACGTAAATATTGGCACTTTCAATTATAGTCACTGCCCAGTTTCAAAGTATACTCACTTGATATTCAATTCTCGAGATATTTATAAGATCGTCCCACTCTTGTTTGTGATTCGCTGGATTCACGTGCTAGGCAAGGTCAAGTATATTATCACTAATTATGTTTGGGAAAATTTACCAATTGTATGTATTTTAATTGCATGATGCGATGCTTGAAGTCACGTAATTCCATTGTTATACCTTATATTTACTTCAGGAATCTCAGGAACTTCTACATATCGAGCACGTAGTCTTGTTTGTAGGCTTTATTCTAATCTAAATTGAATAAATTTGGTATTTGTTTATTTCACAATAAATTGGATTTTCAAACAACTGTGCTTCTCTTAGATCACGTACGCTTTTAAATAAAGCATAATTTCTGCGTGCGTTTACGATAATGTTTTTACACACTTTATGAATGTTTATCTAGCCACTTCATACAGGTTTTTCACTGATTTAATTTTAATGCGTTTCGTTACCTTTTTAAATTCTAATCTCTGCTAGTAGCTACACTTGGATATGTGTTTTAATTGTTTGTACTGCTATATACAGTGTGCTCGCAACTAATAATTTTTATAATAACCTATTTACTCTCCTAATATCTATAATTTCGTGCTTCTGTTGCTTGAGAGTTTCCCTTGCTTATTCTACGATGACTTAACCTACCCCTAAATTAACCCTATATATATATATATATATATATATATATATATATATATATATAGTTAATAAGATGAAATAATAACTTAGACTTTTTATGCAAAGCCCAAATGATCATTTCAAATCGAGCTAGTAATTGAAAGAAGGAAAATATAAGGTCTTGGGCAGGACTTGAACCTGCATCTTAGTCTTTCCGTGACCATGCGTTTCCCAATTACGCCACCGAGACCAATGACAATGATCAGAAAATGTACAAATCCCAATCGTGTACACAACCATACATAAACCAAACTTTCAATTACGTTTGGCAATTTTGTCAATCATATTTTACATTGTCAAATTTTGGTCCATTATCAATTATGTAAAAATTGTTTAACGTGTGGTGCACAGAAGGCATCGAATAGAGGACCCCTTGGTTTAATGGGAAAGGAAAAAGAAGTGAAGTTCCCCTTTCAGATTATCGCTATAGACCTCATGGGCCCATTTCCACGGTCCAAGGTTGGACACAAATGGTTATTAGTTATTGGTGATTGGTTCTCGAAATTTACGTTATTGTTTCCGTTACGTAGTGCAAAAGCGCATATAATAGAACGTGTATTGGAGGAAAAAGTTTTTTTAGTTTATGGTGTTCCCAAATTTATTATTTGTGATAATGGCTCACAATTTAGTGGTAGAAATTTCAAGGCAGTATGTAAAAAATATGACATTCAAAAATTTGGTTTAATGCAGTTTACTCTCCCAATGTAACTTTGTAGAGAGGATAAATAGAACAGTCGGAACAGCTATACGTTCGTATATTAAAGAACATGATACTTGGGACATAGAGTTACCCCAAATTCAGTATGCGATTAATTCTGCAAAACATCATGCCACTGGTTATTCGCCAAATTTCTTAGTTTTTGGTAGACATGTTCCTGTGTCTGGAAAATTTTATGGTCTTGATGTGGAACCCTCAGTTGATATTGATTTTATTTCTAGTGATAGACCTTCGTATGTGTCAGATCATCAAGGACTATTTGATATTTTTATAGACGTACAGAAAAGGTTACATTTAGCTTACATGCAGTCTAGTAATTCATATAATTTAAGGAGACGTAACATTTCTTTCGAAGTAGGTGACAAGGTTTGGAGGTCAAATAAAGTTCTTTCGAAAGCAAGTGATAAGTTTACAGCTAAGCTTGCGCCAAAATATGTTTTGAGTATTGTTAAAAAGAAGGTTTCGAATTTAATTTATGAATTGATTAATGAAAATGGTTCAAGGGCAGGCAGATGGCATGTTAAGGACTTAAAACCTTATTCAGAGTTCAGTGGTGATATTGAAAAAAGAGAACGTTTCTGAACATTAATTAGTGTTGTTGATATATTTAATGGTTGATAGTAGGAATTATTTCTGTCTTATCTTTTAGTAAAGGATTTAATTATTGTATTGGAATACTGTTTGGTAGTCTAAAAATTTTAGATGTTGGATAAGAAGTATAAAAAGAAATTTTGTAGTGCAGTAAGGTTGATACTAGACTGTGCTGATATTGTTAGTTGCAAGTTATTCATTTGAGTCAAGATAAAAGTTACATGTTTCCGTTTGTCAAATGATTTCATTTGTCGTATAATTCTTTTGTTCAAGGTTATAAAGGAATGTTTAGGTATTTTTATGATTAAAGTGTTTGATAAATAAAGTTGTATATAGTTGGTTATTATTTTCTTTCGGATTTAAAATTAAGGTGTTTGATAATTAGAACGGGAATCAAGTAGTTTGAGTCCATATTAAATATTGGTTGGAGGTCAATATTGTTAGTAACTATGATAGTTATGTTTAGTATGAATATTGTGTAAGATGACAATGTTCTATGTTTAATATGAATATTGTGTGAGATAGCAATGTTCTATGTTTAATTATGAATATTGCATGAGATAGCAATGTTCTATGTTTAGTATGAATATTGTGTGAGATAGCAATGTTCTATGTTTGATTATGGATATTGCGTGAGATAGCAATGTTCTATTTTGTTCATTCATGCGTGAGTGAGATTTTTGAGGAGTAAGACGTGGTGACGTTTTACTTGTCTCTTCTGGGAAAGAGATATTTCTACATTTTGGTTGCATATACATGCGGTAGATTGCTGAACGTTAGTGATTTCAAGACTTGTTTGCTGTTTTGAAGTTATGTTTGTCGTGGATCTCAAAAGTAGTGAGAGTCCTTTTCTTCTTTTGTAAATATGTAAATTACGGTTAATATAGTAAAAATATGTTTGTCATGATAATTTGATATTTTCATTAAGGAATCATAATACGGCAGTATTATATGTTTTGTTGTTTAAGTTTCGAGTATAAATGAGTGATAAAATAACCCCGAATATGATTAAACGATAATGACATCCTACCGATTAAGACTTCCCGAATTTGTCCCCTTGTGGCGTATAGTACGCGTAGTTACTCGTCACTCATTTTCAATTATGTTGTATCTTAAGTGGTAATTTTTGTTTTATTTTGTAAAAATTAATAATAATAAGTTGTGAATATGTAACTATAAATTCAAAAAAAATTCTTCGTATTTATTCCAGAATTTTTTCTCTTAGAAAGAGGCAGTGTAGCAATTTTATTTTCCACCTAATATATATATCTGTATAATCAATCCTTTTATTAAATATTAAATAATATAATACATTATAATGTTATCCAATCCACTTAATTTAATAACATCTATTGTCCAATAAATAACTAGTATTTAGTTCATGTTAAAAGTTAAAATCTACGGAGACAATATAAAAGCTTTTGTGTAGTATCCTTCTTAAAGCCCCCTCTACTCAATAACTGCAAGGTAAATTGTTACTGGGTAGCAACAAGCTCGACTGGCACTTCTAACATAGCTGTGGTTCAAGCAGGTCGAAAATTGTTCTTAGGAGCGATGTCCGTGATTGATTTTTGGTGTTGGAAGCGTGCACGATGGAAGATTGCTCGTGGAAGCTATCTTCATAAATTGTTTTGGATGGTCCATTTGTTTTGTTGAAACCAGTCGTGAAGAACGATGAAGTTTTTGTTAAAAGACCATTAGGAACATGTAACTTTGGGAATAATAATAATTTATTTTAAAATATATTGCAACGTAAATTATAAATAAGAAATTTTTCTGAATGGTATTCATGCGAAATTGAGGAAAACAATTCTATTCTTGTATAATATGGAATCACATATATAAATTTATTCAAGTTAATTACAAACAACATCAGTTTTCTCGTGGTGAGAATTACTCCTGGAACATCTGTAAATTGAAACGCAGATAATGGAAGCCAAGTGACGTGTTTCTCGTGTATGCAGCGCAGCTGTTCGTTTGGAATGGAATTTTCCGTTGTCATCACATATGTCAGCTTTCAAGCAAGTATTTAGGTGCAAATTGGAGTTCTGGTATGTACAAAAAATTATGTTCGTATGTTGTTTGAACTGTCGACGTAGTAACGAGATAAATTTTACTTTATCCGACTTGTGTTAACTTTGAACAGGTCAAGGACAGACCTCAATTATATTTTTCGTAGTCATACGATATGAATCTGTAATTTGTTTCTACATAATTTTTTATTAACTCAATGAAACATCAGAAGATGTCACTACTAATTAAATAAAGTAAATTCTTACAACTTTAATTTTAGAAATCAAATCTTTACATTTGATATTTTATGAACAAGTTATCTGTAATTATTTACTGTGAAATTAAGGTAAATTTACCATAATTAACGCTTTCTATAAATAAGCAATTTTATGCTTTGTCAATTTGTTACATAAACCTCATTAAATATTAATTGGTACGGATATATTCAGTACCATTGTAATTAACTCTTCCTAATTTAAATTAACTTATAAAGGAAGACATATTTTTTGTAGAAAATTACATTATTGAATACCAGTTGAATAGATTCTTATTTTCGGACTAAAGACTATCTTTTATTTAAGAGGAATGAAAGTCGATTCTGATTGTATTTAATTATTTTTGAGTTTGAATGCACAAACAGTGTTTTTCTTTGTTTAATTTGTTCACAGGTGCAGTGCAGGATTGCTAAGGTCAAGGTCGAGCCATAAGGTAAGACACTTTAAAGATTAGGTGGTCTTTGAAATTATATAGCGGTTATAGGAGAAAGGTTTCCGCATTAGCCTTGTACAAGGGACTTGTATTAGGTCTTCTCAGTATAAAAAAATACGGTGGCGCCTTATTTTTATTATTAGTGGTTGCAATTACACCCCGACCCACAGCTCATTCTCTACCCAGAGCATATAAGTTCGACTAGCCGCTTTGCCTTTGAGATTTCCTCAACTTAGAGCCACCTTCCATCTTAATTTGCCGTGGGCTCCTTTTAATTATCGGAAATTCTCGTTAAACTAAAATCAGAATTTAAAAGGCTACAATATATATATATATATATATATATATATATATATATATATATATTGCTGTGATATTTCAATATTTTCAAGTGTTGAGCTAAATTAAATTTAAATTGTTCACGTTTGGAAAGTTGTTTAAACACGTAATATACACTACATTTACAAACTTTACTATACACCAACTAAAATATATCGACTAACGTGTTGAGTTTAAAATAAACTAATGATCAAATATTTATCTAAACGAATAAATAAAAAATAATAATGCTTCCCCTTAGTAGTTCACTGTTTATATATCAATTTTCTGTACGAACAAATAAACGAACCCAAATAGGAAATACATCATTTTGCTACTATGTTCTAGAGGCTTTCCAGCAGTTTCAACCTAGTATGTCATTTTTGCGCTCGTTCTGAATTTCGTAGTTTACTCAATCTATTGACTAAACATTAGCGAAAAGTAAATGTGACACATAAAATCACCCTTGCCTGTCTATTATAAAACTACTACAGCAACACCAAATTAGTTACTTTGTAGGAAAGCGACGTCCTATATTACCTGAAAATTTCATACTCCTGTATGAATAAATAAATGCAAATGATTTTACACAATTGAAGACTAATTATTTAAAAAGAAATTAATTAATTAAAGGTATCGTTTGATTTCACTCAGCGTTATAAATAATTTGAACTGCGTTCATTATAAACTGATTGGTTTTGTACACGTTATAAGTGTTAAATTTGCCTATTATCTAAAATTAAATTACATAATGCTTAGATAAGTTGAAATTAATTACTTATGACTTATTTTTAATAAATAATTGCGTCGTCAAGTACACTAAAGTGACTCATACAACAAATTATGTAAGATCTAGCTTCGCTCTTTTAGTTGATTTGGGTTAC
Organism: Platerodrilus igneus; assembly: GCA_036346225.1. Taxonomy (NCBI): domain Eukaryota; kingdom Metazoa; phylum Arthropoda; class Insecta; order Coleoptera; family Lycidae; genus Platerodrilus; species Platerodrilus igneus. The sequence goes on from JARFIW010001146.1 coordinate 2,458,983, forward strand.
TAACAATTATTAATATCATAACTACTTGATTATTGAACTGACTACTTTTAAATTAATTAAACTTGTTTTGGTTTTGAGTTTAAAAATTACAATTAAAGCATTCGTTATGGCAATTTACACCTCAATATAATATATATTGCTATAATTATAAGGTTATTTAAGGTCATAAAAACCAGGAAAACGTAACATTTAAATCCAAAAATGTACATAATTCATTTATTATAAAAAAGCAAATACAAATCACCATATCAATAACAAGCAATTAATTAAATGAAGCTCATTCCGTGATGACTTTACTACATTCATTAAAATAAATAATTGCTGAAGCAATTCAATCATTTTTAAAACATTTAAGGACATTCTTAAGCTCAAAACAAATACAATTTCAACATATTTGATTACAAATAACCCCTGAAATAAAATTTCCTTTAATCTAAATGTATTTGCGTAAAGAAATTAATAAATGCGTGTAATTTATACAAGTTTGTAATAGTTAAACACTTAAAAACAAGCATATTTAAATAAAGTATGGATATTTGAGGCGACGGTAATACGTGCAACTTAGAACGTAAAAAAATGCCATTTTTAATAATACGTGCAATTTAGAACGTACATAAAATGCCATATTTAATACCATTTGTTAATCAAGTCCCTCTAGAAAGTTCCGATACTAGATCATCCAAAATCCAACAGTTTGCAGATATAATCACAATTGAAACGCCTTATCCATTTACGAACAACTCATAGCGTTTCGTCAATCAATGAGAACGCGTGGAACATTCGAGAAGGAACTTCATTCTATAAAACTAACGAAGCAAATAAAGGAGATAATTTTATAATCCACGCGCCGACTGTGCTATTTTGAAAGAAGATTATTACGTAAATATAAATTTTTAGTGAAAGTTTATAAATCTAAAAGTTGAACTTAACAAAATTTAAATGTAAAGTGATATAAACAGTACAGTGTGTGTTGTAATAAATTTATATAGGATTTTTTCCGTTGATATAAACGACTCCAAATTACTGGGGTAACACGCTAAGTTACTGGCAAACGACTCCAAATTACAGGTCAACACTCCAAGCTACGGAATAAAATACTCTAAGCTACTGAATGAACGACGCTAAGACTCTGGTTGATACTCTAAACTACTGAATAAATGACTCTAAGTTACTGGATAACAATTAAGAGCGATTTCTAAGCCGAATTGTAGAAAGTTCCAGAACAAGTGGGAATTTGGACCAGGAACCTCCAGCAAAAAAAATAGGAGAACTATAAGATCAGAACTATTTATTCAATTTATAGCATGTTGCATTTGTAATTTTACGTAAATTGTGTATTTAAAAGTGAGCTTAAAATTTGCATGTGATTAAAATATAGTGTGTAAAAGGTCAACGAAAATTTGGTTGCTACGTAAAATTATGTTTAAAAAAGGGGATATTGCTTTGAACCTTCAACGAAACTATTCATGATAAGATACATTTTTTTACTGGTTTTAATTGCTTTAAAAATGTGTACAAATTTATAATCTTCGTAAAGAGCTAATTCGATTGGAATACTTATTTTAATTTTGATTTAAAATTTCTATAAAAGGTAAATGACATTAAAATTGTAATTTGACAAAAATTTTATTTAGTTTACTATTGAGTGTTGGAGAGGAATGAGTAAAAATTTTTGTTATATCGTCATTTCACTCTGTGCGTGTATCACTGAGCTAGTCGAGGCATAAACTTGATTGTGATAATTTTAAATTATTTTAAAGGTACGGAGAGTTGGCGGCAATCAGCAGGCAATTGGTCGCTGCGCACCTGGCCAGTACGGCGATATCGTAGCATATATATATATATATATATATATATATATATATATATATATATATACAAAGTGGTATTAGTTTTATGTCATTAAATTTATAAGGTGATAAAGATTGATTAGCTAAACAAAAAAACCTGGAAAGCATTTTACTCTTGGACCGCTTTTTAAATGCCCGACCTAGGTCAACTTAAGTAAAAGTTTTAGAGCTGTTGTTTTATCATATGCTTGTCACGTATACAAGTGCTATCCTGAATCACAACACGCATATAAAATGATTTCACAATAAGTGTTCGAAATTTCCACAGTATCTGCAAGTTCGTTGTTGGTATAATTCTCGGGTTTTAGTATTTTCAAAAAAAAACTCATTAATCTACTAACGCGACAAAAAACTCCAACTACCTATATCCAATTATAATTAAGTCCCAACACTGCGTTGAAATGTATTACCTAAACACATAGATGAAACACACAACACTTACACACACTTACAACATCTAAATCCGGTTACAACTATGTAATGAAAAAGTACATCCAACTTAAAGTAGAGTATCGTTTTTATTTTGCATAAACGCTGAATTGCAACAAACGCATCAGGAACGTCAGGAACCAACTACAGTCGACCACATCAGCATCTGAATAAAATATCTTTTGTGGTTCTTTAGATAATTAAAAAACCTCAATTTCACCTAAGTCTCTTAAAGGGGTTATAACTCCAAAGGGCTACCTTTTAGGGTATAATGTTTATTAGAAGTCTTATGTTTATTTTGTGCTAAAGAACACTCCATTAAAATAGTGCCGTGCAATTTTGAAACACCTTGTATATATTAGATATATATTAGATTTCCCGTATATGTACAAAATTTTAGCTCTGTGGTTACCTTATTAACGATTCAGATTTGTAAATTTTCCAATTGTCGTCATCCGTCTCCGTGGCGTAATAGGAAAACGCATAGGTCCGGAAAGCCTAAGATACAGGTTCTAGTCCTGTCCAAGACATTATATTTTCCATCTTTCAATTACTAGCTCGATTTGAAGTGATTATTTGGGCTTTGTATAAAAGTCTAAGTCATTATTTCATCTTATAAACTATAATACGTATTATAGTTTATAAGATGAAACAATGACAGACTTTTATATATATATATATATATATATATATATATATATTCTAAGTACTCCTAAATGACGTAATTCGCACAGCAATATATATATATATATATATATATATATATTGCTGTGCGAATAAGGTCATTTAGGAGTACTTAGGACCAATAGTATAGCGCACTTCATATAAAATACATGAGGGCTCAGAAAACGAGACAGTTTTCTGAAGAAAACAAGAAATACGATAATTAGACTGGAAAGTAAAGGACAACGCCCTGTATATAAATCATAATCATAATTAATTCAGTTAACGAAAAATATTTTCAAGATCTATTTGAATAAAACAAATCCGCAAGTCGTAAAACAATATAATTGCAAGCTGAAACGTGACACGCATGGATAACGCATCATTATCAAGTCAAGGATCCCAATTAAAACAAGCAGGTTTAAAAATGCGTAAGATAGCAAACGCATATAATTTAATGCATACATCGTATTAAGTCTACGTGACTAGAAAATTAAAATCGACACCTGATTTATTGGAAACCAGTAAGGCATGGTATTTAAAATCAAAGTTCACCAAATTTATTTGAACAAACAATGGTTTACTTATCTAGAAGTATGAAAATCCAAGCGAATCAATGCTATTAACTCGAAATGGTACATGACAAAAGTAACGCGTTGATGTTAACATACAATATAATACGATGGAATATCTGAAAACCTGGTATGAAAGTTATATACACAACAACGAACTTTGCGCTTGTCAATAGATAGACGATGCATTTAAATATGACTGGATTTGTAAACAAAACATTTCCCCATGAAGTAAGGGTTAGTTCAAGTGTCTGAAAATAAATATATTTACGTAAAGTGATTAATTGTGAAGTGTAAAATAATACCATTGTAATTATGGAAAATTAATGGGTTTGTTGTTTTATCCTTAAAAGGCGTAAATAACTAAAAGTTGTTTTAATTTAAATTCTAATATTAACCTTAATAAAAAGGACTCTAAATAAATACTGAAGACAAGTCTAAATGAGTACTGGAGACAAGTCTAAATAAATACTGAAAAACAAGTCTAAATGATTACTGGGGAACAAGTTAAATAAATACTGAAAGCGATTATAAATGATTACTGGAACAAATGAGGAAATGCAACAAGCATTTACTTCAATGATGAATTGTCAAGGAGTTTAATGGAGGACGCTAGCGTGATTCAAGGCTATGCTATGAGGGATGCAGACAATACTGGAAACAGTTGGACCAGGGACTGATTCGAGCTGAAAATAACAGGTTAGCCAATCTGAATGTTTTATTATTTTATTTGTGAATATTTCGTTGTACATTGTTAAACTGAATGATTTAAAAATTAACATTGCATTGAATATTTCTAATTTAAATACTTTAAAAACTGCTTTCATGATAATTTATGTGAGGGGTCGGCAAGGTTTGTTTTTTTTTTAGTATATGTTGTAAATTACGTAAATATTTAAAGAGGTTGAATGAACGTTTATCAGGCTTCACTTAATAATAATAATAGTGATTTTGCTGGCTTTTGATCATCTTTGGGAATGATAATTATAAAAATTTTTATTCAATTATTAGAAGAAAATTCTAGTTAAAGAATTCTTAAACTTTTCATACGTTGTAAATATTTTTTGAGAACATTATAATAATTTGTGCTTAATGGTGTTTTGGTTTAAAGATTAGAACCGGAAGAAGAGGTAGAAGGTAAAGTTAAATGCTTTGTTTGTCGTATTGTCGCAAGCTCCGTGCGTAATTTAAAAACTGAGCTAGCCGACGCAATTAAAATTATACATTAAAAATTAAAAATTGACGGATTAAAAATTTTTACCTTTTTAATTCACAAAAAAAGGCGTATAGAGGTATTGCTACAGTAACACAACAATATATATATATATATATATATATATATATATATATACACATATGTGTTGATGCGATAACTAGGTCACACGAGTACATTGAGCACAACATTCTGTAAGAAAACAAACATCAAAGCTTTAAAACAACGAGTTTTAATGGCTATTCAGAAGCTCATAGAAGAGGAATACTTTAAAAGAAACTAATAAGACATTAGAGGAAATGAAATTTAAAATTAGAGGAAAAGTGGTACAGATTGTTGAAGATATGGATGACATGAAAGAGAAAATTGTTCAAATAAACGCGAATTAGGATGCACGTGAAAACGTTTAGAAATTATTTGGAAAATTTTAAAACAAACTTGGGCAATAAGTTTCAAAATGTAGAAGAGAGGGTTAAAAATATTAACATTGAGGAACCCATAAGATGGATTCCAACTAGTGTTCCGTTGGAACAACATTCAAAATTTTATGGAGATAGCAAACTGAACCCTAAGATATAATAACATGAAAACTTTAATATAGGACAGTTGGGAAGAACAAACTAAATTAAATATCGAGAGGTCTATGTTAAAAAAAAGGTAGTGCAGAAAATTTGTTTGGACTGATTGAGAGTGAGTTAAACTCCTTTAAAGACTAAAATTCTAAAACATTTCTGGAGGGATAATCAACCATTTAAGGTTAGAGACAATTTACTTATGGGCAAGCACAGCAGTGATTCAAGCATGACAAGGGAGTTGTATCCCATAAAGAAATTTAGTGTTGCCAAACAACTTGATCATCCTTTAGAGGACAAGCAGATTATCAAATATTTAGCAAGATACTTCGAGAGGTAAGGCAATGCATCGCATTACCAAATATTGTAGATTGAAATGTATTTTTGGAGAATCTTCAACGATATAATGAGATGGGTCAACCACGGAGGATGAAGACTAGATCAAGGAGTCGGCCCATAAATGCATTTATATTTCAACGAAACAATGAACAAGAAAGGTACCATGGCAGAACAATCGATAGAAGGAATATATAGAAAAGCAACTGGGGTCAGAATAATGCCATCAGGTGAGGCGGGGGGACGGGAGAAGAATGAATACCGTACCATTGAGAATAGAACCGTAACCCAAGGAAGCGAAACTAGTGAAAACTCACTAACAGTGGGCACAAACAATAATAGGACATATGCGGAGGTGATTAACAGTCCAAGATCTTCAATGGCGAGGTCGAATTTTCAATAAAAAGCTAACCGAGCGCACCCGTACAAATTAATCAGTGCAAAAATCAACAAGTTGATTTAGAAAATAATGAAAATGTAAACAAATACTTATTACTTATGTTAAATATAAATATAGAAGAAAATTGTTAAAGTACTTATGGATACGAGAGCTGAAGCATCGCTAATTTCAAAGGATTTTATTAAAAACAACCTTACAAAAATTAAATAATGAGTTGATACCCATAAAGAAACGTAACTTAGTAGCACCAAACAACGGCAAGTTTGCAAATATAAATAGCATGACAATCCTAAGATGTGAATTACAGAAGAAAAAGTTACAACAAGAATTCATGATTGTACCTGGATTAAGGATGGAGACGATTATTGGAATGGATCTGATAGATAGGTTACTAGGTTGGTAATAAGTACTAAGAAGAAGAAGATTATATGTGGTGAAGAATATTTTAGTGGGATGATGAAGTAGACATAGAAGACAAGAACGACTGTATTTCTTTGAATTTATGTGAAGTATATGAAGAAGTTAAGATAGAAGATAATGAAATGGAAGAAGAAGTAATGAAGGTGCAGGAAGAAGTAAATGAAGAAGAGTTAAAATGTATAGAGAATCCAGGTAAGGTACAAGATAAAGTAGAGTTAACGTTGTTTGAATGTTTTGAAAATGGTTAGTTAAAAAATAAAAATTTGTGAATGTTTCTACATAATATGAAGTTAAAATGGAAAAATTTGACGAAGATAAGATTAAAGATAAATTAAATTAAGGTGATAAAGATTTAAATGAAGGTATGGGTGATAAAAATTTAAATGAGGAGGAGGGAAATTTTGATGGTATCTGTGAAAAATCAAGGACTTATTTTGTAAATCATGTAATTGCTATAAAAAGAAATTCAATTCAAACATGAAAGTATAAGTCAACATTATAACAAAAAGATTAATTGTCCAACGTCGATTGATAGTATTTTTTGCGAGATTTGGTAATAAAAAGGTGTTTTCAAAGATGGATTAAAAAAAATCTTTTTCAAAGAGAATGTACAAAGGACGTTCAGTAAATGAGTGTATTTGCAAATTGAAGGAAGTCCCTTTCCTTTGGTTTGTGTATGGGCAAAATGACGTTAGTATTGCAGATAGGGAGTTTCTATGACAACTTCAGAAAATTTTATGTCACATTTTTTATGAGATAGTGATATTCTATAGAAAAGCTTTTCATAGTATTTATGTAAGTGGGAGGAATATTTTTTTAAACTTGATGAGACCGTGTATAAATAGAAGTGATTAAGAAGTAAAGGAGGACAATGGGAGAATTCAGGTAATGAAGGGACAGGGTTGGGGGATGTTAAGTTAAAGTTGAGATATTGTGAAATAAACGAGTGATTGAAGAGAAAGGCCACTGTAAGAAAAGAATTATGCGTATGTATTATAAATCTAATAGAAATGTTGCATATAGTACGTAGTTAGAAATAAAAATAAAAAATTACTCATGAATGCGGAGATATGGCGCTCAACGTAAACTTAGCGGGATTGATTTCAAATTTTATATTCTAATTTGGGGGAAAACGATGTTATAATGAGTTCGCAAGAGTTTATTGAGCACCACATTCTGTGAGAAAACAAACCTCAAAGCTAAGAAAGTAAAATTTCTCAATATTTGGTTTTTACCATGTACAATATTTTCAGCAAGATAAGTGGTTTCCTATATAAAATAAAACGCTTTAGGTACACATAGTATTGACACATACCATTTAAGAACAAAGCTCGCTCAAGCATTCATTGATTAATCCATGTGTAAATAATTATTATATAAAAATATATTAAAAACAATTTTTATTGCATCTATAAAGCCTGTAAAACGGGTCTAAGGTTCTATCTGCTTTAAAAACATTAAATAACTTCGATATCGAGCTATCTTTTTTAAGATATATTTAAAACAAGTTCTAGATGGCGAAAATATAGGAATTTGTACTTTTCTAAAATGTACAATTTAAAAAGCATTAATACTTTCTAAAATTTCATTTAATAAACATAATACACTGTATTTATTGAAAGTCAAATAGTTCCAGAATCTTTGAATTCATTATATTTACGCTATTTAATACAAAATTAAAAATACACCATTTCTTCTAGAGTGTTCTGAAGCTTGAGATTATATTTAAGTTAAAATCTAATTTGCGGAACATGATAATATCGAGAAGACTATTAAACGAGATAAGATAACGAGTTTTAATGGCTATACAGAATCTCGTAGAGAAGGATAACAACTATTGGTTTTATGTACTAATAAAGGATGGAAAAATGGTTTATGATCGCAATAACTTTAAACTGACAACTCATTAAACAGATAAGAACAAGAAATTGTGGACAATTGTTCGCATCATGGGCATAATTAATCTTCGATAATACAATCGAAATTTAAAGAACCATGACGTATTAAGATTATTTTATTATATAAAGGCGGAGGCAATGAGAGCGATTGATTCATACTTTCGGCATTCAAAGTTTAGCATTGAAGTTTTGAATATAAATACTTCAACATTCGATAGTTACTGAATGAAGTGCAAAGAAGAGTAATTTATTGCTCTAATGCAAATTATCTTGGTGCAGGTCACCCGCTGATGTTAATCTATTAAAAATAAATGTACGTAAACTGATGAAGATTGATTAAAAAATGGAAATCTAAAATATTTGGAACCAGAAAAGTTTCGATACAGTTAATTTCAATGGAAACGATTTGTTAAATAGCTAAAGACAGGTGATCATAAAGATAAGAATACCAGCAAGAATTTGACGACCCAAAAAGCACATATAATTTTATTTCAAACCTAAAATGACCACTTGTTTATTGTTAAGTAAATTAATCTGGATAAGTTTTTATTTTTCGTATAAAACTTATTTGTAAATGGATAGGCTCATTTTAACAGTTTTGAGATCAGAGCTCGAGGCATTTTGACTCTTATAAAAATATCTGCTCGACGTCGCTGATCCAGTACATAGAGACGGGGTAATCCTAGAGTATTAAAATTATCCATGAAAATTTTTAAGAGAATTATGTACCTTACATATAATATATTTTGGGGTTTTCTAATAATTAATAAGGATTATGTGAAGATTGTATTAATACGTAGATAGTGATAAAATATTGTTTCATTCTAAACTTAAGCTGTAAATTGCATTTATAAGCGTTATTTACATCTGGTAAGTTTAATATTGCGGCACGATATTTTAAAATGTACTCTCAAAATTGTGAGTTGATAAAACAAAAATATTTTTCGGGAAGGCTGATTTCATGAATAAACTTGATCCATTAGTGGCAGAAATGATGAAGTAAATCTTGTAATATCTATCAGAGCAGTTGTACAAAGTCGTTTGTTTTATATCAAGCTTTAATCAATCGTTCTTTATATTTTTCTCAATTGTATTTTAAATTGAATGTTTCGCTTTAGTGGATTCGAAGTACAAAAGGTTGCTAAACACTCAGTATATATTGTTGGTCAGGTAACATCGATTCAACTGCCAGTGTTAAAACGTAGGAAAAGCTAGTCTTCCGTTAAAAGAGTGAAATGCGGATAGACTGTTATATCATTTCATTACAATAAAGCTATTTTTAATCTATTGAAAGGTTTGCTGATTGTTATATATCGTTAACAGGAAAACACTGTCATGAATACAAGTCCTATAAATAGGATAAAACTTATTGAGTTTTGCATTTTTTAATTTTTTATCAAATAAAACTATAGGTCTTAGAAGAAAATTCTTTTATGTTTAACAGCTTTGATATTTTTCTAAATAAATGACTGGAATCTTAATTTCTCGACGGAAATATTATTAAGAAAAAAACATTTGATGTGTCATGCACCACCGTGGCTTCAGTTAAAGTGGACTTCAAATAAATCCAATCTTATTTCTATGTTGACGGTGATATATACAAATATTAAGGTAAATCTGGGAGAGTTTCCCCGCCAATGGAGATCCTGCCGGTTTGCTAAGGGTGCGTTCACGAAGTGGCGTAGCTGGGCGTGGCCAAAGCGAACCCGTGTCCACGGCCTTGCGAGGTTCCCTTGAGGGCTGACCTGAGTCCGAACGCCATGAACTACGCTAAATAGTGCGATTTGTCAACGGCGTGTAGGGGGTAAAAAGAGTACACACGTCACCACCACCACCACTCCTCAAATAAATTCAATAACAAACAAGTGTATTTAGAATTTGAAAATATGTGAGGTGATGTCAACTTTTCATGTTAGCGCTCTACAACAGCTTCCTAGTAAATGAGCGACCGAGACGAGACCGAGCTACTCCAAACCCCAATCCACCTGTTATGATTATGTGGGAGCGGACATAAAGGGTGTTACAATAGGGCGCATTGCTGTTAAACGTTAACTAAAAATCATTGTTGTACAAAATTGAAGATTTCTTAAATGAAACATGTTAATTGATCCATTACAATTAAGTGTGAAAGATAATGTCCGCCAAATGTTCGCCATGGTTCGGGTGGCACAAATAGATCCGCTTATCGAAATTTTTTACATCTCGGTATAATTGCTGCTCAATCTCATCAATGTGCCGTAAAATCTCGTTTTTGAGTTGTTAGATGGTGATTGGCTCCAAAGAAAGAAGTTTAATGATATCAAATCGCAAGATCTTGGTGGCCAATAGAACTTCGCTGTTTCGAGTCATTATGCGCCCGGGAAACTTCTCATGCAGTAGAGCCATTGTGGCCTGAGCTATGTGGCATGTGGCGCCATCTTGTAGAAAACCACATATCATCGATTCATCCAATGTTGGCCACACAATGTTGTTTAACGTTGCGCAGTAGCGCTCGCCATTCACTGTAACCGAATTCTCAGCATCATTTAAAAAAATGGTCAAATGATTCCTCCAGCAGAAAAAGCACACCATACAGAGACCTTTGTGGATGTATTATTGTTTCGACAATTGCCCTTTAATTTTCTTCAGCCCATATTCTGCAATTCTGCTTGTTGACGTAGTCATTGAGATGGAAATGGGCTTCGGACCGAAGAAAATTTTGGTAAAAAAAATATGTTATTCACTTGTCTTTGTTCGTGTATCCAATCGGCAAATATACAGCACTTGAAATGGTCCGTCGTTTTCAGTTCTTGCGTTAATTGAAATTTGTACGCGTGCAACGACAGATCTTTTGTCAATATTCGATGCAAAGTGGCCGTGGACAAGTGCAATTATTATAAAGGTTGCTTGAGCAACATTGATATAATAACAAAGTTTAGTTTATCCCTGCATTTCGATTGTTGTTTTAATTTTATTTATCTAATCTTGTGCGATATGGCGGAAAATAAAAGCAACAGATATTGTTCTGTTCCACAATGTTCTTCTAGATCTACCAAAAATATCTCATTGCATTATTTTCCTAAAAATAAAAAGTTGCAGCAGGAATGGACTAAGTTACTTATAATTGCTAAACCAGTGTCAAATTTGCTACGTACATTGACGTAACCTAAAAATAAAACAAGAAAAAGAAAGAAAGGATGACCGGGCTCAATTGGTGAGTGGGCGGGGTTTTATACCAATAGATAAATTAAAAAGAAACCTGAAATAAATAGAGAAAAAAATATATACACTCACTCATTCACACTCATTCGCACGCAGAACAAAACATACAAAAAAAGAACTTATAATTAAACAAAATATTTACACAACACAGTAAAAAAGTACTCAAGAAAATGGCGTAATTACCCCCGACAGTATTTATTAAAAAAAAAGAACCAAACGCAACCCTAAAAACTACAGCTCTAGATCATCGTAAATATAAACTTAACCTATATTTACATATATAATGGCAACATTTTCAAATGTGCCCGCAAGTCTTTAAACCGTTTTTACATTAATAATTAGTATATTTTTAGCGATTTATAAAGAAATAGTAAAGCAGTAATAAAAGAGCAGTAAATACCAAAATAGTTCAGTAATTTTCATATAGAAGAATTAAATTTAGAAATGCCATATTTGAACGGTAAAATCCCAGGCGTTCTGGTTCCAAAGTAAGAAGCAAATACAAAGAAAAAACTGATCCTCGAGTTACTGACGTCGGGGTTGAGTCAGTCGCTGGTCCACGTCAGCGAGTAGGTAGGCCTACGCCCAGGAAGAACGCGTTTGGCCTCCTATTACCAGAAGAAATGACAGCTCAAGGATTAACATGCCCCCGCAGGAAGCTAGAATAATTACGAACAATAAATTAATTTATTGAAGCCGAAAAGTATTGTTTTATACAAATTCTAAATACTCGCCACGCTAAATAATGCGCGCCAGAAATTCGCATAACGAAAAAACGGAACGAAGCAAAGCAGGACGGATGTTTTCTTGTTGCTATTCGAACAGAAAGTGAATATTACATTTGTTTAGTTAAACCATCAAAGCTCAACCTAAACTTATTAAAGGAAATAAAACAGGAAAACCCGAATTTTATTGAAATAATTTCGCCGAATTCTTTAAAAAAGGAAACAGATCAGCCTTAATTATTGAATACTTGGAAAGACGCCTATCTAATTATGGCGTAAATTCCACGGTAAGAAATTCTTAAAAAAGATATTTATTTTTAATAAGCAGAAAGATTTATCAAGTAAAATATATAGGATGTTTATTATTAATTACAATACAATTTTAAACACGCGAAAGGGTTATTTTAATGTACGGAATTAATTTTCGTGTTTAACGCCAAAGGAATTTAAGTTAAAAATTATTGCATATAAAAGAATCAATTATTTACAAAAATGAACGTAACAAATCCCCCAGCAAAATTAAAGGGTCGGGGTTGGGATAAGAACAATGCGAGTTGGTAAGATCAACAAAAAAAAACAAAAAAAAATTCGCTTGGAAACTAAAAGAAAACTCGTTACAAACAAAAAAACTAACGGAAACACTTGAAAAAAAAACAAAAAAACTAAAAACAATTTTCATCCGGCACGACGGTCCAAGGAACGTGACATAAACTAAAAATGAAAAGGACATAGGAAAAGGAAAAGGAAAGGTATCAATCATCGAGGACAAAGATGGAATGGCATCGACACTGAAAAAGCCGTCGGAGGACGGATATTTCTTGTGAAGAAACAGTAAGGTCTTCAACCTCAAAAGAAGTAAAGGAACGAGGAAGAAAACCAACAGTACAGCCAGAAGAGGACCCAAAGGTCAAGCCTCAAGTAAACAAAAGGAACAACAAGGGAGCACGAGCAGAAGAGAGGGGGAACGCTGGTAAAAGGAAACGACGTACTCTCAACTGTGGTAACGAAGAATCGCAACGAACGAAAACCGAAAAAGAGAAATGCTGACTAGTCCTAAAGTCGACCAGCAAAAGGATAAGGAAAGGAAAGTGGAATTAAAGGAACGAGGGGGAAAAAAACCAAAAAGAATTATACCAACACCAAGTATAAAACCCAAAAACAAAACTAAAATCGTACAAAAGAAAATAAAACAAAATCCCAGTGTAGTTAGGTATGAGTAGGTGTGGACGTGTGCGTGCGTGTGTGTATGTGTGTGGGGCTGTGTGTGTGGGGGTGTAAGAAGGGTGTGTGTATGTGTTATTCGTGTATAAAGTGTTCGTGTGTGTGTGTGTGTTTGACCGCTGTAGTCGCCTCTTACGACAGGCAGGTCGTACCATGGGACTATTCTATTCCCGGACCCACACGGGTGAAAGAAAAAACCCAAGAAGAGAACAAACGAAGGAGAACCAAACAGAAACGAGTGGATGCACGAAGTGTGTGCATTTATGGAATGTGTGTATGGGTGTATGAAGTCTGTATGTGTATGTGTCGCCTTCTACGACAGGCAGGTCGTACCGTGGGACTATTCTATTCCCGGACCCACACGGGCGAAAGAAAAAAGGGAAAGCAAACGAAAGAATCCTCAGTAAAACTGGGAAGTAAATCGAAATCGCAATGTCCAAAAATCATGTCCAAGGAAGAGTAAAATCGGCATCAGAATCAGAGCACGAGAACTAGGTATTGGACTTAAGGCGTTTACGCCGCCAAAAGGAGAACGAATTAAGATCAAGGACATTGGGGTTTCGCCGACCTATATGCTCAGGTTCGGAAGAAGCTTAAAATAAAGTCTGCCTCTCTTGGGCAGTTTTCTGCCAAATAGGAACAGCAGGGGGCGTAGGAGTTGTAGCACTAGGTTTAGGAGGTGGCAAGAGTAGTTTAGAAAACTTAGAACACGTCATAGAAGGACGTTGTTTATTGTTAGGATTTGTGGTAAGAAGGTCAACGGCAGAAAGGAAACATCATGGGTTGTCAGCATATCAACGGTGGAAAAAGAAAAAGTATTGGCTGTAGGAATATCAACCTTAAGAACAGGAACAGAATCCGATAACCTTTCAACCCTATTACATGAAGGAACCGAATCAGGTAGAAGTTTATCAACATTACAAGAACAAACAGTAACAGAAAGGACTTCATTCACAATAGATGAGGAAGCGGAATCAGGTTGACCTTCGTCAACATTAAATAACATGACATCAGCTAGGATTTCACCAACCTTAGTTAAAAGAACAGAAGTAAGTAGCATTTTGTCATCATGAGAAAAAGGAGTAAGAATAGGTAACGAAACAGGATCGGATAAAGCTTTAACGACAACAGCAACAGGCATCACAGCTACGGGTTCACTAACTTTAATAGCACGTTCTCTACCCGTATTAGGAATTATTTTCACTTCAGCTACGGCTGTGATTGCCGGCACAACAGAAATTTCTTGAGTAGAAGCATTTAAGAAAGCAGAAACAGGCAAAATTTTGACAAAAACTGGAAGAGGCCTTAAAGATACAGGTCCATGGACTTTCGGAGGACCTTCGCAGACTGAATGAGAAATTATCGTCATTTCAGCGACCTTTGTGCTTGCAGACACGACAGAAAATTTTTTGGTAGAATCGTTTAGGAAAGCGGGAACAAACACTTGAGAAGCTAGCTGCAAGTCACTAATTCGAAGCATGGGTTGTAAGCGTGGTGGAGGCACATTTTGGGGTGAGAATGAATAAGTAGGGCGAGCAGGAGGAGTAGAATAGGAGGCAGAACTAGAAACGGAGGAAATTTTGTTAGGAGCTATATTTGCCGAAGAAGAGTAGGTTATGATAGTAGGAGCGGGAGGACCTGAATGAAGTATCGAAGAGAACGTAGAATAAGAAGTAGAAGAAGTTAGACAACTAGAGGTGAGGGCAGAATTTGAAGGATTATTCGAAGACCTATTAGTAGTAGGATGACAGTTGGGACAGTTGTAGCGAGTAACTCCCTTATGTCCGCAACCATAATAATGGAGTACTTGAGGACGATTACAACGTGTCGAAACATGACCAGGTTTATAGCAATTAAAGCATACGACCTGACGAGTAGGACTAGAAGTAGGAGGAAGAACAGTAGAACGTACGAAAGAAGTATCGAATCTATTCGTAGGCGTCGGAGAAATCTTAAAAACTCGGTGAAGCAAAAGTATTTTTCTCAATAGTAGTAACCTTATAAATAAACTCCATGTGTTCAAAATGAAGTTTCAGTAAATTAGACAACGACTTCCAGTCCGAAAACCTATGACGAAAACCGCGATACCACCACGTGAATTGTGAAATTGAAGGGACAGCGCTTTGTCCTCTCATTCTCCTTGCAGTACAAAATTAGATCATGGTTATCACCAAAATGGGTTATGGAACCATACCTGCTCTCATTTAAAAGAATCGCCTACAAAACGCACCATATATAACAACAGTCTCGTTTGTATTCACTACATATAACATTGGATGATTCGACCCCACTCGATCGCAGCTGAATTTGGTGAGAAATTTCCATTATATTAATATTGCTTTTAATTCGTTTTAGAACATTTATCTCGCAAGTAGAATATAGTCTTGCATTTTGCCATACATAAATTATATACAAGATCATAGTGTTATAGGTTGTATTGCAATCTTTGTAATTTGCTCTAACAATAATTTTCTAACATCTAATTTCCATATGTTGTAAGTATAGATAACGGAAGATTTAAAATGTTCACGAAAATGTCTTAAAGCTCGTATCACTGGCATTCGTACCTGGATATAAGGAACACCAGACGCATAACTGGATGTTTATCAATTATCAATAAAAAAAAGTAATAGTTGCTAGCTATGAAGAAACTCAACAAAAAAATTGGACTGCTTGATAAAACAAGCATTGAAGAAGGCGACGCAGCAGAAGTTGAATCAAAATATCCAACTATTAAATTCTGAATAAAAATTACGTGTCTAATTTAAATGACCATATAAAATTTACAAAAATTTTGTGTATCAATTTAAATAAACATACAGAATTTACAAAAATTACGTGTACCAATTTAAATGAACATATACAATTTACCAAAATTATTTGTACATTTCCAGTAATGGTTCCATGAAATGAAAATTGAACTAAAATTGGAGATGACTCACCACAAACAATCTGCTAAGCATCCGAGTTCGTCAACCATCTTACAGCAGGTGCGCGCGGCTGGCACGTGCACGGGCTTGGCTTCTATACGAAACGGCATGTTTTATCAAACCTGCTAGCCCACGTTTCAACACTTGCTTAGCTGATTACATTCCGACGTTAAATGATGAACCTTGACCACGAGGCAAATTTATTATTCAAGCACGGGCAGAATGGGAATGTTGTATCAATACATACACAAATAAAAGAAATCTTAAATTTTACTTCAAGTCTTTAAATATAGATGGAGCTCTAAGTATGAATTGGTAATATATTGTTACAATCGGAATTTAATATTTTCTGTTTAATAATGGATATTTGTTAAATAGATATTTAGAACAAAAGCGTACATTAATAAAGCAGGTAATTGTATTCGTTACAACATTATATATAGTCTTGCATGACGGAACATTCCGGGAATTTTTAACGAAAACCAAACAAACACTACAAGCTCTTAAAAACATAGATATTCCTATAGATCACTGGGATTTAATTTTAATAGAACTCTTTTTAGATTTTGCTATTTTGCTACTCATGAAGCCTTTGAATATGACATATGGTCAAAAAATATTTCAACCTTAAAGCAATTTTTTGACTTTATATAAAAACAATATGAAGTACTTGAAAAGTTAAATTTTTTCGAAATATAAGGATCAAAAAGTACCTACTAACACTCACACAAATGTCTCCTAATTTGCAAGTACCCAAACTCAACCAAATTCTTCTTACATTTCAGTAAATTGCACTTATTGCAATGACATGTCTCACAAAATATACCAACGTGAAAAATTTAAGCAACTTTTTCCTCAAGACCGATTCACCTTTGTTAAAAATAAACAGATGTGTAAAAATTGTCTTGGGAATAAACATAAATTGCAACTCTACAAGACTTTATAGCATTTGTCACAAAGGACATCATTCACTTTTGCATAATGGTCATATACCACCCCAAAATTCATTATTATCATAGACTCAACCACGCCTCTTTAATTTCATTCAAGGACCCTCTCAAAGTACTTATAGAACTTACTCTAATAATCAAACTCAATATACCAGTAGTAACTCGAACGTTCATAATATGCAGTCTCAAACGGGTATATCAGACTCTTCTCACGCAAATACCGCAGCTCAAGGGAGTTCAACTGGATCTCAAAGAATCTATTAATCAGCATACGCCTCAATATAGCAACTCCCAAACTCTAAGCAATGTAACAACGCTAACAGCGGTCTCAGCAAAAAAACGAAATTCTTTTGATTACAGCTTAAGTAACTTTATACTCTAAAAATAAACAACTAATACACGCTAAGCTCTTTTGGATAATGGAAGCCAAACCTCATTTATTTTTCAAGAACTATTAAATAAACTAGGGTACACTCCATGTGTCAAAATGTTACAAATATCAACTATCTCGAAAAATTGCTCCGTCTCAAACAAAATGTTATATATTCAATTTCTCACCTACCAAGGTGAAGGCATGGTATTCCATGTATCCTGTGTTCTGTTATATATAATTACATGCAAACTTCCTCAATTCTTGGTTAATGAAAATAAAGTAAACATTTCTAAAAATATAGAGCTCGCCAATCCCTCTTATTATTTTCAAGCGAAAATTGATCTCTTATAAGGTGCCGATATTTACAGCGAAATTTTAACTGATGGTCTCATAAAGTTAGGAAAGGCTCTGCTGGTATTACAAAATAAGAGGCGTCGCTGTAGATCAATGTAGTAAGCGTAAGACTACGGATCTCAAGGTCCTGGGTTCAAATCCCGACACGGCCGACAGCTTGAAAAGTGGCAGGTGAGCAATTTTCACAAAAATTACGCCCTCGTTCGGATGGGCGGTTAAATGGAGGTCCCGTGTGTGAGTGTTGTCACGCACGTTAAAGATCTCTACCTTGCCTGGAACGACAAGGGTTCGGCAAAATTCTAAATTTCCAGGCAACAAACAACTCACCTCTTAGCCAATGTAGTACCTTCGGGTGGAGCATTGGAAATGTAAATGAACGGTATTATAAAATAAGGCGGCTCCGTGGCGTAGTTGGTATGTGTGTGAATACTATGTACAAGGTCCCGGGTTCGAATCCCGACACGGCCCACTTGAAAAATGTTAGGCGAGCATTTTTCGCAAAAATACAACCTCGTTCGGATGAGAGGTAAAATGGAGATCCCGTGTGTGAGTTTTGTCACACACGTTAAAGATCTCAACCTTGCTTGGAACAGCAAGGGTTCGGCAAAATTTCAAATTTTCCAGATAAAAAAAAAACTCGCTTCCTGGCCAATGTAACACCTTCAAGTGGAACATTGGAAAATCACATGTAAGGACAAGTGCAATTCCTGTGCTCTATGTCTAATAGAGGTGTGTGGACTCTGGGCCACATTCACCCTCAGGGCGGCAATCTTTTCTAGTGAGGGTCTAAACGAACACGTACTAGCTTCTTAGCATCCGCTACAGACCCAGTTTCTTGGAATTTCTTCACAATTTTGCCAATGCATTTATGTTTGAACGTCCATTTTCGCAATACGTTTCAATAACTTTAATACGATCTTCAATGCCCAACTAGTTATTCCATCATTCGATTTGTAAACGATTGCAGATGCCAAAAAACAAAACTAACCTCAAAAAACATTTGACGTTAAAGCTCCGTTCACATTTAACATCTGTCTAAATTTCTGTAACACCCTTGCAACCCTCAAAAAGCGAGCATTTATCCAAACGTTGCCTAGTTTACAGCTTACTTCCAGGCTCTAGACGCGTCAATTTAGTACTCCGGTTTTCGAAGTATGTACGCACCACATACAGTGCTTTACAATTTTTATTCGTATTCTTTTCTGTTGTAGTTTAAATGTCATAATAATCGTATCAGCTAGCTAGATATTCACGATTATATAATTTATTTGTAAATTACTACAAGCAAACCGATTAACAGGTATGAATTCATAAAAGTGATTGTTTTTAATTTGCACGAGTTTTTAATAATTTGTTTTTCAGAAGCCTGTTCCTATTCCTAATAAAATGAACTTGTTAAGTTGTTTACTGAATTTTGTTAAAAAAGTAAACAAAATGAAATAGTAGAAAATCCCGATAATAATACAAATTGTGATTGTGTTGTATCTATAGCTTGTTTTCACACTAGGAGCAGCGAATGAAAAGCATGATTTGCACTGTAAAAAGTAACTAGAAAATATCACTAAATTACATTTGGCGGCAAATTTGAATTATACTACATTATCCGAAAATATGAACAATATACTAATTCCTAAAAAAGGTTATGATGGAAAATTCATGCAGCTTTTAAATGTAACTGTTAGCAAACTAAAATGCTGTTAAACAATTTTGTAAAGTACTTAATATATTTCAACTTGCATTGGGAGTAGAAGGCTAATAGGGGAATCAGCGTAATTTCTGCTCATTGCATTCATATCTAACCTAGGTAAGAGTTTTCTTCGACTAGCCATATGCACCTAATCTAGAATTTCGCTAGCTACCCGAACCCCTTAGAATTTTTTAAATCGCACCACCCTCTGCAAAGTTACACCCTGTTAAAGCCCCGCACCCCAAGTTTTTGCTCTTTGCATTCATATATAATCTAGGTAAGAGTTTTCTTCGACTTGCCATATTAACCTGATACAAAATATCCCGGGCAATCTAAATCCGCCGAAAATTTTCAAATCAGAGCACCTCTTACAAAGCTACACCCCTTTTTAATACTTGCTCCTCTCGGTAAGAGTTTTCTTCAACTAGGCATGATTAACAACAAAAGTTCGACTAGCCCAATTTTACTTTATTAGCATTTTTGTGCTTACATCCTAAAAGTGTAAGTTGCCAACTAAACTGCAGGAACGCGAATACTAACTACACCATGAATTTTTAACATAACTTTTTCCACACTTAATTTATTTTCTTTTCTATTCACCTTCTTATATCTAGATTCACGCTAAATTATAACTATAATTATATAATTATAACTTAAATAATTATTAATTAAATAATTAAATAATTATAACTATAACTATTATTATAAACTATAAATTATAGCTCATACCCAAAAAAAAATCCAAAAACTATTCTTAAAACTTTGTAAACCACATTTCTAAACCGGATCCACAACTCGGAGCGTTTTTTCTTAGGGTATGATACATACGTTTTATCTACGCTTAAATTCGTAATTTCCTGGATAATTTAACACCGTCGGAATTGTTTAAATCAAACCACCCTTACAAAGCTTTTAGGAAGTTACCCGAAATCGTCTTAGGGTGATACATAAGTTTGGTTAACATTTTTCTGGGAAACCCAAATCTTTAGGAATTTTCAAATTAAGATCAACTCTAAAAAGCCCTAAAGACTAGCAATTGCACATTTTTCTCAAAATCTGATGCCTTAAATTTTTCAAAGAGAAACTTAATAAAACACTTTAAACGTTTACTAATGGTATATTATGCTTATTGTCTACAGGATAGTTACTAATAAAACAATTAAATTTTAAATAACTTCTACGTTATATTTTTGGAAATTGCAGACTTGGCTATTTTCTAAATGAATCACCGAGAGAAAGCACATGTTTGTTGTTATTAAATTTAACCATTAGTTTCTCATTTTACGAGCGTGGTTAATTATTATTTAAAGTCCAATTTGCTTTATATAAAGAAATCGAATACTTGACTAGATTCAATGATTTACTCATTGTCGACTCATTAGTTTGAACAATTTGTATCTCATTTGCAAACGCAAATCAATTATAGGCTTATCAACGACGTCCACCGTACTCGCTATAATTACTAATAGGAGGTCAGATTTGTAAATTCTTTGGATGTGAAACTTATTTCTAATACGTTTAACGGTATATACTAGAATTAAAAGTTGCCGTCGGCCTTATTGATCATTTTGAAAAATTCCCGTACAACTTTCCATAGATACTATTATCCGCGTAATCGTTTAACAAAAGTTTTCTTAGAATAACTAACATTTCGTACGTTGCGGTAGTATGACCTATCAAATTAGTCTAGAATTTTCTCAAAGATCTAATGGGTTTTAATTCCCAACGTCGATGAAAAAATTTAATTTCTTTATAAAATTATAATAATAATAATAATGCACTTATTCATGTACGAACGGTCTATGTACTAAAATTTTTGTTTTCGTAAAAGTAAAATTCTATACAATAGGACTAAACAGAATTAAAGCAAAGCACAGTATAACATTTATTAATCTTGAAATATAAATTTTATTGCGTTATAAATAAATACAACATTTTGTTTGGCGTATGGTAAATGGTTTTATATATGCATAAGACAATAACCAAATCCTCCACGACCCATTCTTAACGTTTTCAAATTTGAAACGTTAAATTCTTCAATATTTAACATTATTGCACGGTATACACTTGGATACGATACATTGCTTTTCCAGTCCTTTCACAGGTATAACGTGAGAAGGTTTGGTGATAAACAGATTTGTTGATGGATTATCCCAGCTAAGCCCGTACAAGTGCTTCCGGAGTCATGCGCAATGTTTCTTGAAATCTTCACTCAAATAACTACAGTCTAAAGGCGTCTCTAATATTTCGAGCAATACTTCGTCGCTTTCCACGTCAAAAATCGCCACTTCTTTAATAAAAAGCTCGCTTGTTTTATACTGGAACCATTGTACATCTGGGATGTAAGCCATGGTGCAACGTTCTTGTCGATAGACGTCAACACCAGAAAATCCATCTTTAACTTGTAATTTTGATCAACTTGAGGATACTTTGACAACTAATCCTCTGGAACATGGCTCCCTCGTCTTTTATGCTCACAGTCATGCGCGTGAAGTTCCTTATTATGTTAATTAATGTTATATGCAAGTCTTGCCAGGAAAAGTGACGCTTATAATTGTTTCATAGTGGGTGGTTCCTGTTTGTATTTAACCACCAACACCATTTTTAGAATTTTTATAAAAATTACTCAGCGATATTTTTAATATAACTCCGTCGTGTAAGATATCAATTATTGTGTTTTCCTCAGTTTCTCAAATCTTTTGGAATTTTTTAAGTCGAACTACCCCTTACCGATTTACAAATCAACTTTTTACAAATCACACAGCATTTATCTTTAATCTATTTCTAAACAGAATTGCTCCGTCTTTTGAGATAAACCCATCATGTAACCTATCAAATTAGTATAGAATTTCCTGCGGAATCAAAATCAATTATCACGTTTTTTAAAATTAGCTCCAACATAGACCCGCATAATGTTTTAATATTCAAAAACATAACAGCAAAACACCTCTACATTTTCTATTTAGAATAAAACTCAAAAATATTTATTATATACAGGATTGTTGAAATTTTCGATTAGTACATCAACATTCACATAATTAAACCGAAAGGTTGAAGATATATTAATTCTGCACGGTGGGTTAGAAAGTAGTTCGAAAATCTATTTTAAATGTAGTTTAAAAATAAGACGTATTTTCTAAATAAATTTAGTGAAATGTATGATCCTCAGCCTTGCATTGTTTTGTTAATCACGTCTGACTATTAATTGTGAAAGGTACTTTCCTACAATTCTAGTTGGTATATCGGAATACGCATTCTAATAATTTGATTTAAATTGGGTGAGTGTAAGGGCAAATTATACTTATTCCCTATGTGCATAAATACGGGGAAAATGATACTAAAAGTTCATTTTTGAATTTAGTTTACGGCGTCACCTCCAGTAAAAACGCTTTCTTACACACACACACACACACACTGCATGAAATTCTTAAGTTGTTCATTCTAGAAAAATTAATTATTGACAGTTTTTGAATTATATATGTAAATATTAATTTCTTTTACGTATACAGGTTAAAATTCAAACTAAGACTTACTCTTCTTTGTCGATTGTCCTCACACAGTGAATATTTCGAAAAAATATATTAAAACGCTGAATTAATGAAAACGTGAGTAGGTATGGGGTCACTTGAGACTGGGAAAATTTTGAAGACCGTGGGAAAATTCCTTTGAAGGGCGTGGTCCTTTGATGTTTGCCGCTTCCGGGTGGGCCATACTTGCAAATCTTTTGGGGGTCCTAGTAATTTTCCCTCCGCTGACGTCACAGTTACACAGCTCTTTCAGAAAAAAAGTTTGACTGAAGCGCGATTCGAACTCGGACCGCCTGCATGCAAAGCAAGTACTCTAACCGCTAGGCCACAGAGTTGATCGATATAAATACATTCACTCTCTTAGTAATGCAGTACGAGCGCATAAACAATTTAATTTATTTTTGAATATTAGCATAAAAGTGTGTCTAGTTCTAATTTAAATATATAAAAACCTTTTGGGTGAAATTCGCATGACTAACAATGCGATTGTACTTATTCTGGGTACGGCCATTTTAATTACATCCGTATATTGACGTATTTAACGACAATTGAAAAGCTATTAGAATATACGTGTTTAGTAAGATTTACATTCCATTTTAAACTTTTCAGTATAATTAAATAAATATAGGGCCTTGTAATTATTTAATAATTTTTCTACATTAGGTTAAATTTTGATATTGCAATAAATAAACATTATATTACTACGTATAAATGAGTTGCATCAACAACAAATAAGAGTCAACGTCCTTCCTTGGATAACTGACGAGGTTTTCAGTTTACTTTGAGTGTACCTATCGATAATTAATTTCTTGTTAATTAATTTACGATATAACACAACAAGGTTCCGAAAATGGTAATAAAAATTAAATAATAATGGTCGATGTTCATTGTGTTAGCGAGTACATTGACCCACTTACCTGTCCGACCTTAACCTACATTTTGTATAATCATACGTTTGCAAATTCAAACGCTTTATAGTAATGAATATTCTCTTCAATCAAATGCACAAATGTCCGTTCGTACGTATTGTAACGTTTGTTTAGGATTTTCGTTTTGTTATTAGTTTTGAAAACTGCGACAATGCTTTCGGCGACCTTTAGACGGTAGTTTATAATGCGTAGGAGAAAACATTTGACTGAATTCGAATACGCTAAACATTCTAATCATTGTCATTATTAGGGCACCTCCAACAATTTATGTTTTAAGTTTTATACGACCGATTTTCAATAATTATGAAATAGAAATAAGGTTAAAGTTTTGTGTTAATTCAAAATGGTTAACAGTTTCATTAAAAAACTGCGAATGATCATACCTCGATAACCAATACTAGCTACATAATATTAGTAATGATTGCGTCACCGGACCGCATAGTCGGTGACAGACAAGTTCATACAGGTTCCGCACTATGATCACGGGATTTGTTTTTTCTGTGTACATAAACTATAAAAGAGAACATCTTGCGATCGCTTGATCAGTCTTACGTCATTTGTTTAACTAACCTGATCGGTTGTTATTTGAGAATTTTGTTACAAAGCAAGATCAAATAATGGCTAAATTTATTACGAGCAGAGATTTTGTAAAAAGAATCCGCGTTTTAACTTAATGGGACGTACGTTTAAATTCAAAATAAAGCCGTTGCCCGAAGGTGAAGAACCTGTGGCGTGGATGAAAGACGCTGTCAGGCAAGTAGTAGAAACCGCCACTGAAGGACTTACAGTTGGTGATCAAGTAGGGTTTAGTTTCTGCTCTAAGGATTTGCAGAGGGGAGATGGATGGGTTCGCTTCCGCTCGTGGAACAGCTCGCATACGTTGACGTTTGGGATGTTGTAAGCAACACATACCAATCCAATTCGGAAGGGTGCAGTACATTTTGTCCGAGCGTGACATCGGTAAGAATGTCAGTGAGTAGAGGAGGGGTAGAAACTATAATACTTTTAACGAAGAGAACGGCATGAAACGTGGAATTATTGTTATCAGTAACAAAGACAACTTGTGTTTACCGCGAGCTTTAGTGATGGCTATTGCTTGCGCAAATAAGGATCCAGATCGTGCCAAACTACGACGCGACATGGCTAAAATACAGACCAAAAGATTTGTTCAACTGTGTCTTGATTCCGGTGTAGTTGTTCCTGAAGTAGGATGTGGAATATCTGAACTACAGCAATTTCAAGAGCATCTTAAAAACTACAGAATTGTTGTTTACAGTTATGGCACTAAGGGGCGCGATATAATTTTTGAAGGGTCTGCAGAAGGCACATCGTTAAGTTTATTATACCACAAAGGACATTACAATGTTATAACATCCCTCACAGCCGCATTCTGTTGTACGTACTTTTGTGAGAAGTGCCACACACCTTACAATACCAAAGACAAACATAGGTGTGGAAACACATGTCCCTGTTGCCTACAAGCTCCTCCTTGTGAGAAGGAATTTAATATTGTGTGTGAATTGTGCAATCGGGAATTTAGGGGTCAACCGTGTTTGACGAATCATAAAACAAAAGGTGTATGCGAAAAAATTAAACGGTGTAAGGGATGCTCAAAACGGTGAAAAATAATCGCGAGCACAGTTGTGGCGAAGTATATTGTAAAATATGCTGCGCTCACGTTCCAGAATAACACATCTGTTATATGAAACCTGATACAGGAAAGCCAAATTTAAAAGGTGTTCTTTTGTTTTCTATGATTTAGAGACGAGACAAGAAAGAATATTAGAGAACGGCGATCACCTACATGAACCTAACTTATGTGTATTAGTTTCTAGATGTGATATGTGTTTAAATGAAGATCATCTTTACTTTTGCCAGAAATGTGGATATAGACGGATTGTATATAGGGACAACGTCATTCGTAATTTTATGAACTATATTTTAGCATCAAGAAAAAAATTCAAACACCTGGTAGTTATTGCTCATAACGGACAAGCATTTGACCATCAATTCTGTCTAAATTATATATTAACAGAAACAGATTTAAAGCCGGAACTCATCATGAGAGGAACGAAGATAATATCACTGACGATGAAAAATGTGCAGTTTTGGACTCCTTAATTATTTTCCAATGGCTTTAGCCAAACTTCCCACAGCGTTTGGACTGGGAGAAAGTTTTAAGAAGGGTATTTTCCTCACCTGTTTAACACCGCCAGTAACGCAAATTATGTGGGACTTTACCTCCCATCGAATTTTATGAGCCAGACACTATGAACGAAGATGACAGGAAAACGTTTATGAAGTGGTATCAAGAGCACAAGGATGACGTGTTTGAGATGCAGCGCGACCTAGTCGACTACTGTATTTCAGATGTGGAAATTTTGACTACCGCATGTCTAAAATTCAGACAGCAAATGCTTGAAACAAGTGGCGTGTGTCCATTTACAGAAGCGTGCACTATTGCTTCAACTTGTAACAAGGTATATCGACGCAATTTTCTTAAATCAAATACTATTGGGATTATCCCTAAAGGTGGCTATAGGTGGCGCGATAACCAGTCTAAAATAGCTATTCAGTGGCTTGTGTGGGAACAAAAGCAGCGTCAAATTAACATCATGCATGCTGCTAAACAACAAGAAATCATAATCCACGGTCTCAAAGTCGACGGCTTTTGTTCCGAAACAAAACAGGTCTTTTGTATTTCACGGTTGCTACTATCATGGTTGCTCTAATTGTTTCAAATACGGCAGAGACAACCCTTTACACAATGATCCCGACCAAACACTAAGTACAAGACAAGAGGCTACTGTGGCTAAAATGGAAAGACTAAAAGAATTAGGATATGATGTTATTGAGATGTGGGAGTGTAAGTTTCGGTCACATATAATCGAAAACAGAGAATTACGAACATACGTCTTACACCATCCGTTGGTTGTACAAGCGCCATTAAACCCACGTGATGCTTTCTACGGTGGTCGTACGGGAAACACTTTTGAATACTATAAGGCTAAACAGGATGAAAAATTAAGTACGTAGACGTCTGCTCTTTGTATCCGTGGGTATGCAAATATGGAAAATTCCCCATGGGACACCCTATAGTTTGTGTGGGAGAAGATTGTGAACAGCTAGACTTAGAAGTAACCGAAGGATTAATCAAATGCACGATCCTTCCTCCGCAAGATATTTATCTTCCGGTACTGCCTACAAAGATGAACGGCAAACTCATGTTCGTCTTGTGCCGTACATGTGGGAGTGAAATGAATCCGAATGACTGCAATCACGACGAACAAGAACGTGCACTCACGGGTACATGGGTGATTGATGAAGTGCTAAAGGCTAAGGAATGTGGCTACAAGATAGCAAAATTTATGAGGTTTGGTCTTATCAAATTAACCAATTCGACAAGATTAAAAGATTGGTGGTGTTTTCGAGAGATGATGGACAAGTTTTAAAAATAAAACAACAGGCGTCAGGGTGGCCCGGAAATTGTTCAACAAAAGGCGAAAGAGATAAATACATTGACGACTTTTAGCCCACGAGGATACAAATTGAGTACAGTGAGATTGTAAATAATCCTGGTCTACGATCTTTAGCTAAACTCATGCTTAATTCATTTTGGGAAAACTGGGGCAAAGGAGAACCAGCCAAAAACAAATATTATCAACGACCCCGGAGAGTTTTTTGGAATGTTGTCGAATCCTAGTATAATTATAAATCATGCAATGCCTGTTAACGAAGACACTGTGATTGTTAATTGGCAGTATAGAGAGGAGGCTTACGATGTGCAAGCTACGGTAAACGTCGTCATAGCAGCATACGTAACTGCACAAGCAAGACTAAAACTCTACAGTTATCTTGAAAAGTTGAAAACGAGGGTTTTGTATTTTGACACAGACTCCATAGTTTATGTGTCTAGCCCCGGAGAATACGACGTCCCCACCGGAAAATTTGTAGGCGATATGACGGATGAATTAGAGGTTTATGGGCCAGGTAGCTACATCAACGAATTTGTGTCTGGAGGTCCAAAAAATTACGCATATAAAGTTGTGTCTACGGACAAACAAGAAGAAGTTCTTGTTTGCAAAGTAAAGGTATTTCGCTCAACTACACAGCCGCACAACTTGTAAACTTTGAAAGCATTAAAAGATGGTTTTAACCCCAACGAGGCCTATATTTATTGTTTCGAAATGTATCAGAAGAACAAAGGAACACGAACTAGTTACAAGAACTGAGACAAAATGTACAAACCAAATTCAACAAAGCGTAAATTTTTGATAACCACACTTCACTTCCATTCGGATATAAAAACTCAAAAATTCTTCGTAATTTGTGAATATCTGAAAATTTGCACAGGCACACAAAAGAAGTCCTTGTTTGCAAAAGTAAAGGTATATAGATATGGCTTACCTACACAACCGCACACCTTGTAAACTTTTGAGAGCATCAAGAAGATGGTTTTAATCCCATCGCGGCCTTTATTTATAGTTTTAAAAGTATCAGAAGAACAGAGGAGTACGAAGTAGTGACAAGAACTGAGAGCAAAATGTACAAACCAATTCTACAAAACGTAAATTTTTTGATAACCACACTTCACTGCCATTTGAATATAATAAACTTAAAACTCTTCATAATTTGTGAATATTTGTGGAAATTTGCATTTTATAAACATTTTATGCAATTATGTATAACTGTAATTAGAAATTAATATTAATAGGTGCAATCGTATACAAGTATTATTTTTGGTTCGAATGTATTTAAATCTTCCAGTTTAATAATTTCCACTTATAGAAAATGCGTTCACATGTAGTTACTTTATGCCCCACGTTCTCCACATGATAGTTTACTGACTGTATATTTTCTAAAGATTGTATTAATAAATGTACGTACAGTTATCTGTATCGTATAACTACTGAAACAACATTATTTTCTGCAAAGTGTACTTTTATTTTTAAAAATGTTGTACAATAATGACTATACATATGTAATTTCTGTTAGATTAAATAATAAAATATACGAGTACCGATCTGCAAGTGTATGTGTTTAAAACAGGTTTACCGCTCAGTTATCATCGAAACTGCAAGCCGGTGTTGGTAAACCGGTATCGATAAAACCGTTTTGGTAACACCGGATTTTGGTAAAATCGGTTTTCACTAAAACCTGTTTTGGAAAAACCGGAATTGGTAAATCGATGCTGACAAAGCCAGTTCTGGTAAAACCCGCTTCGGTAAAGGCCGGTTAAAATCGTAAGCCTGTTCTGGTAAAACCCGCTTCGGTGAAAACCGGTTAAAATCGTTTTAGTGAAATAGGTTTTGTATAATCGGTTTTAATAATATCAGTCCTGATAAACCGATTTTGGTAGCTATACAAACCACTTTTTGGTAAAATTGGTTATGTTGTAATCGATTTTTGAAACAAAATTTTATTTTGACAGATACGGTTTTGTTGCCCCAGATTTCCATAAATTGGATTTTTAAAAATTTTGTTCGTTCATCATTTACGTTTGGAACATCTTTACCCCACTAGAAACATAATGAAAAAAAAAAAGAACAGTATTTCTATTGCAAGTATGTGCAAAATAGGTCAACAAAGCGGTAACTTGCTGGACAATGAGTTTCCAGATGCGGTAACTCGCTGGACAATGAGTTTCCAGATAGACGAGTTTTGACCAAACCGCGGAGTACCGTCGGTTTGACAAAAAAATTGCAAGGGATCGATTGTTTAACATGGTTAACAGCTAATGCAAAGAATTAAAATATACTACAAATTTGTGTGTCAAATAACAAGTCCCGGTGTTAATAAACGACTTGTGGATCATATAATAATAGATTTTCTACGTTGTCCGGATGTACGTTTAAGGGAAACATTCGCATCTACTTTGGTTAAAGAGCATGGTATTACGCACCCACCTTCCTTAGTTCGTCTATGTCATCTGCCAATGTGATAAATAGGTTCTAAGAAAAACCTTTTTAAGTAGTATACCAGTTTAATACTATCCCTTTCCCCAACGACACCCACATAACTAAAAGAGTCTTTCTTACAAACCACAAATGCTTATAGCTCGTAAAATCCAGATGTAATTAAGTCGGTCTACCGACACACAAAATAATCTTCTAATTTTTTCTCATTTTCTCTAAGATGTTCTTTGTCCAACACATCTTTATACTGTTCTCGCATTGCTGGGGTATTTTCCATATAGTCCAACTTCCGTCTTTTTTGCATCAATTTCTTCTTCTAATTCCAACTGTTTTCTCCCACTTACAGCGTATGGGGCGCATAAAGGGTAACTTCTTTTAGCGTAAACGGATAGAGTTTGTTACCAATAGTTATGCGTTGTCTTACAACCGCGGGGAAGTGTTAGGTATATTCACTAATCCTGATTCACAATGATTATGTCTTTTAGAGATTGTAGAATACGCGGCTGCAGATTGTGTAAAATATGTACTACAAGCTTTAATGTAGCAGCTGTGTAAGATTTTACTTTATGTTGGCTGTCTTCTTTCTGTCTCGGGGCATGATTCGAGCAATCAACGACCTGCTTAAACATGTTTATGCCTGCATGAATATGCGTGACGTCCTAAATATCATAGCTCATAAATATTTCTAGGTATCGCTCTCTATTAATTGTAGAAATGACCATTACTCACGATTTATAGGAAGATACTTGAAAATACCAGTGCCGGTTTGATATATAGCTAATTTTATAAAATAATTGCTAATTCGATAACAATAAGAATGTTTAGTTTGAATCCAAAATTTATTATTAACATTTTATACCACATTACTGTTAAATTTCGGGCTTATAAACCGAGTAATACCTTTCTTGAACAAACAAATGTAATTTAATTTAGGAAATAAATTGTTTCTCTAACAACGTGGTTTCTGTACTATTTATGTATCGTTTTGCTTTATGCAAATTTACAGAAATGACTGCATTCCATACGATACGATGACACATCTGTCTATAATTGACTACAAAATACTAAATTATAAAATGAGCTATATATTAAACCAGAGAAAAATTACTTTTACCTAACGTTGAGATAATCAAAGCGGTTGATAATTAATCAATTTATAAAACTGAATACCCTTCAAATCGACAGATTTACATATATTTTAAATTCTGGCAATTAATTGTTTTATGATGTAACTATGGCGTCATGACTCATCCAAATTCTTAGACACGTCTGTGCGAATCTCGGTAAAATTAAAGGTCGTCATAGCTTTTATTAGAACTCGAATATTTCAGTGGATCCTAAAATATTAACAAAAAATCGTTAAAAATCTATTAGAAACCATAAATTATATATCGAAAATTATGCAGAATTTCCGTATAATTAAATTAAATATGTCACTCACCTAACTGCTATGATTAACGGACAGTAAAAACCGGAAAAAAACTGGTCCGAGCGCACTTCACACTATTATATTAGCATATCTCGTAACAATATGCACCAGGAGTAAACACCTGAGGTCCATCTATATTCATACTACACCAACTATACCTATGTGCTATTCTTTTCGTTTGTCTCGATCTGTTAACGCAGATTTCTGTTAAAGAATAGCACATAGGTATAGTTGGTGTAGTATGAATATAGATGGACCTCAGGTGTTTACTCCCGGGACATCTTGTTACGATATATTTTGACATAATAACGTAAAGTGCGCTCGGACCATTTTTTTTTTATTTCTCCGGTTCCTGTTTACTATCAATGCAGTTTTGAGAAGTGGTTGAAAGTGAGTATTAAACCTTTGTATACATATTTAACAGCATATTTTTCAGATTATCTGCAAGTTTTACAGTGTTAAAAGACACATTTTAGCTTAATTATATGTATAGCATTCGCTTTTTAGATAGACGTGTATATTAATATGATCGCTAACACGTTTTGATGAGCTTTTAATGTTGCATATAATGAATTACATATTTAATTTTAATTTAGCGTAAATTCGGCTTAGTTTCGGGATAATTGATGGTTTCTAATAGATTTTTAACGATTTTTTGTTAATATTTTAGGATCCACTGAAATATTCGAGTTCTAATAAAAGCTATGACGACCTTTAATTTTACCGAGATTCGCACAGACGTGTCTAAGAATTTGGATGAGTCATGACGCCATAGTTACATCATAAAACAATTAATTGCCAGAATTTAAAATATATGTAAATCTGTCGATTTGAAGGGTATTCAGTTTTATAAATTGATTAATTATCAACCGCTTTGATTATCTCAACGTTAGGTAAAAGTAATTTTTCTCTGGTTTAATATATAGCTCATTTTATAATTTAGTATTTTGTAGTCAATTATAGACAGATGTGTCATCGTATCGTATGGAATGCAGTCATTTCTGTAAATTTGCATAAAGCAAAACGATACATAAATAGTACAGAAACCACGTTGTTAGAGAAACAATTTATTTCTAAATTAAATTACATTTGTTTGTTCAAGAAAGGTATTACTCGGTTTATAAGCCCGAAATTTAACAGTAATGTGTATAAAATGTTAATAATAAATTTTGGATTCAAACTAAACATTCTTATTGTTATCGAATTAGCAATTATTTTATAAAATTAGCTATATATCAAACCGGCACTGGTATTTTCAAGTATCTTCCTATAAATCGTGAGTAATGGTCATTTCTACAATTAATAGAGAGCGATACCTAGAAATATTTATGAGCTATGATATTTAGGACGTCACGCATATTCATGCAGGCATAAACATGTTTAAGCAGGTCGTTGATTGCTCGAATCATGCCCCGAGACAGAAAGAAGACAGCCAACATAAAGTAAAATCTTACACAGCTGCTACATTAAAGCTTGTAGTACATATTTTACACAATCTGCAGCCGCGTATTCTACAATCTCTAAAAGACATAATCATTGTGAATCAGGATTAGTGAATATACCTAACACTTCCCCGCGGTTGTAAGACAACGCATAACTATTGGTAACAAACTCTATCCGTTTACGCTAAAAGAAGTTACCCTTTATGCGCCCCATACGCTGTAAGTGGAGAAAACAGTTGGAATTAGAAGAAGAAATTGATGCAAAAGACGGAAGTTGGACTATATGGAAAATACCCCAGCAATGCGAGAACAGTATAAAGATGTGTTGGACAAAGAACATCTTAGAGAAAATGAGAAAAATTAGAAGATTATTTTGTGTGTCGGTAGACCGACTTAATTACATCTGGATTTTACGAGCTATAAGCATTTGTGGTTTGTAAGAAAGACTCTTTTAGTTATGTGGGTGTCGTTGGAAAGGATAGTATTAAACTGGTATACTACTTAAAAGGTTTTTCTTAGAACCTATTTATCACATTGGCAGATGACATAGACGAACTAAGGAAGGTGGGTCGTAATACCATGCTCTTTAACCAAAGTAGATGCGAATGTTTCTTAAACGTACATCCGGACAACGTAGAAAATCTATTATTATATGATCCACAAGTCGTTTATTAACACCGGGACTTGTTATTTGACACACAAATTTGTAGTATATTTTAATTCTTTGCATTAGCTGTTAACCATGTTAAACAATCGATCCTTGCAATTTTTGTCAAACCGACGGTACTCCGCGGTTTGGTCAAAACTCGTCTATCTGGAAACTCATTGTCCAGCGAGTTACCGCATCTGGAAACTCATTGTCCAGCAAGTTACCGCTTTGTTGACCTATTTTGCACATACTTGCAATAGAAATACTGTTCTTTTTTTTCATTATGTTTCTAGTGGGGTAAAGATGTTCCAAACGTAAATGATGAACGAACAAAATTTTAAAATCCAATTTATGGAAATCTGGGGCAACAAAACCGTATCTGTCAAAATAAAATTTTGTTTCAAAATCGATTACAACATAACCAATTTTACCAAAAGTGGTTTGTATAGCTACCAAAATCGGTTTATCAGGACTGATATTATTAAAAACCGATTATACAAAACCTATTTCACTAAAACGATTTTAACCGGTTTTCACCGAAGCGGGTTTTACCAGAACTGGCTTTGTCAGAATCGATTTACCAATTCCGGTTTTTTCCAAAACAGGTTTTAGTGAAAACCGATTTTACCAAAATCCGGTGTTACCAAAACGGTTTTATCGATACCGGTTTACCAACACCGGCTTGCAGTTTCGATGATAACTGAGCGGTAAACCTGTTTTAAACACATACACTTGCAGATCGGTACTCGTATATTTTATTATTTAATCTAACAGAAATTACATATGTATAGTCATTATTGTACAACATTTTTAAAAATAAAAAGTACACTTTGCAGAAAATAATGTTGTTTCAGTAGTTATACGATACAGATAACTGTACGTACATTTATTAATACAATCTTTAGAAAATATACAGTCAGTAAACTATCATGTGGAGAACGTGGGGCATAAAGTAACTACATGTGAACGCATTTTCTATAAGTGGAAATTATTAAACTGGAAGATTTAAATACATTCGAACCAAAATAATACTTGTATACGATTGCACCTATTAATATTAATTTCTAATTACAGTTATACATAATTGCATAAAATGTTTATAAAATGCAAATTTCACAAATATTCACAAATTATGAAGAGTTTTAAGTTTATTATATTCAAATGGCAGTGAAGTGTGGTTATCAAAAATTTACGTTTTGTAGAATTGGTTTGTACATTTTGCTCTCAGTTCTTGTCACTACTTCGTACTCCTCTGTTCTTCTGATACTTTTTAAAAACTATAAATAAAGGCCGCGATGGGATTAAAACCATCTTCTTGATGCTCTCAAAAGTTTACAAGGTGTGCGGTTGTGTAGGTAAGCCATATCTATATACCTTTACTTTTGCAAACAAGGACTTCTTTTGTGTGCCTGTGCAAATTTTCAGATATTCACAAATTACGAAGAATTTTGAGTTTTATATCCGAATGGAAGTGAAGTGTGGTTATCAAAAATTTACGCTTTGTTGAATTTGGTTTGTACATTTTGTCTCAGTTCTTGTAACTAGTTCGTGTTCCTTTGTTCTTCTGATACATTTCGAAACAATAAATATAGGCCTCGTTGGGGTTAAAACCATCTTTTTAATGCTTTCAAAGTTTACAAGTTGTGCGGCTGTGTAGTTGAGCGAAATACCCTTTACTTTGCAAACAAGAACTTCTTCTTGTTTGTCCGTAGACACAACTTTATATGCGTAATTTTTTGGACCTCCAGACACAAATTCGTTGATGTAGCTACCTGGCCCATAAACCTCTAATTCATCCGTCATATCGCCTACAAATTTTCCGGTGGGGACGTCGTATTCTCCGGGCTAGACACATAAACTATGGAGTCTGTGTCAAAATACAAAACCCTCGTTTTCAACTTTTCAAGATAACTGTAGAGTTTTAGTCTTGCTTGTGCAGTTACGTATGCTGCTATGACGACGTTTACCGTAGCTTGCACATCGTAAGCCTCCTCTCTATACTGCCAATTAACAATCACAGTGTCTTCGTTAACAGGCATTGCATGATTTATAATTATACTAGGATTCGACAACATTCCAAAAACTCTCCGGGGTCGTTGATAATATTTGTTTTGGCTGGTTCTCCTTTGCCCCAGTTTTCCCAAAATGAATTAAGCATGAGTTTAGCTAAAGATCGTAGACCAGGATTATTTACAATCTCACTGTACTCAATTTGTATCCTCGTGGGCTAAAAAGTCGTCAATGTATTTATCTCTTTCGCCTTTTGTTGAACAATTTCCGGGCCACCCTGACGCCTGTTGTTTTATTTTAAAAACTTGTCCATCATCTCTCGAAAACACCACCAATCTTTTTAATCTTGTCGAATTGGTTAATTTGATAAGACCAAACCTCATAAATTTTTGCTATCTTGTAGCCACATTCCTTAGCCTTTAGCACTTCATCAATCACCCATGTACCCGTGAGTGCACGTTCTTGTTCGTCGTGATTGCAGTCATTCGGATTCATTTCACTCCACATGTACGGCACAAGACGAACATGAGTTTGCCGTTCATCTTTGTAGGCAGTACCGGAAGATAAATATCTTGCGGAGGAAGGATCGTGCATTTGATTAATCCTTCTGTTACTTCTAAGTCTAGCTGTTCACAATCTTCTCCCACACAAACTATAGGGTGTCCCATGGGGAATTTTCCATATTTGCATACCCACGGATACAAAGAGCAGACGTCTACGTACTTAATTTTTCATCCTGTTTAGCCTTATAGTATTCAAAAGTGTTTCCGTACGACCACCGTAGAAAGCATCACGTGGGTTTAATGGCGCTTGTACAACCAACGGATGGTGTAAGACGTATGTTCGTAATTCTCTGTTTTCGATTATATGTGACCGAAACTTACACTCCCACATCTCAATAACATCATATCCTAATTCTTTTAGTCTTTCCATTTTAGCCACAGTAGCCTCTTGTCTTGTACTTAGTGTTTGGTCGGGATCATTGTGTAAAGGGTTGTCTCTGCCGTATTTGAAACAATTAGAGCAACCATGATAGTAGCAACCGTGAAATTCGAAGACCTGTTTTGTTTCGGAACAAAAGCCGTCGACTTTGAGACCGTGGATTATGATTTCTTGTTGTTTAGCAGCATGCATGATGTTAATTTGACGCTGCTTTTGTTCCCACACAAGCCACTGAATAGCTATTTTAGACTGGTTATCGCGCCACCTATAGCCACCTTTAGGATAATCCCAATAGTATTTGATTTAAGAAAATTGCGTCGATATACCTTGTTACAAGTTGAAGCAATAGTGCACGCTTCTGTAAATGGACACACGCCACTTGTTTCAAGCATTTGCTGTCTGAATTTTAGACATGCGGTAGTCAAAATTTCCACATCTGAAATACAGTAGTCGACTAGGTCGCGCTGCATCTCAAACACGTCATCCTTGTGCTCTTGATACCACTTCATAAACGTTTTCCTGTCATCTTCGTTCATAGTGTCTGGCTCATAAAATTCGATGGGAGGTAAAGTCCCACATAATTTGCGTTACTGGCGGTGTTAAACAGGTGAGGAAAATACCCTTCTTAAAACTTTCTCCCAGTCCAAACGCTGTGGAAGTTTGGCTAAAGCCATTGGAAAATAATTAAGGAGTCCAAAACTGCACATTTTTCATCGTCAGTGATATTATCTTCGTTCCTCTCATGATGAGTTCCGGCTTTAAATCTGTTTCTGTTAATATATAATTTAGACAGAATTGATGGTCAAATGCTTGTCCGTTATGAGCAATAACTACCAGGTGTTTGAATTTTTTTCTTGATGCTAAAATATAGTTCATAAAATTACGAATGACGTTGTCCCTATATACAATCCGTCTATATCCACATTTCTGGCAAAAGTAAAGATGATCTTCATTTAAACACATATCACATCTAGAAACTAATACACATAAGTTAGGTTCATGTAGGTGATCGCCGTTCTCTAATATTCTTTCTTGTCTCGTCTCTAAATCATAGAAAACAAAAGAACACCTTTTAAATTTGGCTTTCCTGTATCAGGTTTCATATAACAGAGGTGGTATTCTGGAACGTGAGCGCAGCATATTTTACAATATACTTCGCCACAACTGTGCTCGCGATTATTTTTCACCGTTTTGAGCATCCCTTACACCGTTTAATTTTTCGCATACACCTTTTGTTTTATGATTCGTCAAACACGGTTGACCACTAAATTCCCGATTGCACAATTCACACACAATATTAAATTCCTTCTCACAAGGAGGAGCTTGTAGGCAACAGGGACATGTGTTTCCACACCTATGTTTGTCTTTGGTATTGTAAGGTGTGTGGCACTTCTCACAAAAGTACGTACAACAGAATGCGGCTGTGAGGGATGTTATAACATTGTAATGTCCTTTGTGGTATAATAAACTTAACGATGTGCCTTCTGCAGACCCTTCAAAAATTATATCGCGTCCCTTAGTGCCATAACTGTAAACAACAATTCTGTAGTTTTTAAGATGCTCTTGAAATTGCTGTAGTTCAGATATTCCACATCCTACTTCAGGAACAACTACACCGGAATCAAGACACAGTTGAACAGCTCTTTGGTTTGTATTTTAGCCATGTCGCGCCGTAGTTTGGCACGATCTGGATCCTTATTTGCGCAAGCAATAGCCATCACTAAAGCTCGCGGTAAACACAAGTTGTCTTTGTTACTGATAACAATAATTCCACGTTTCATGCCGTTTTCTTCGTTAAAAGTATTATAGTTTCTTCCTCCTCTACCCACTGGCATTCTAACTGATGTCACGCTCAGACAAAATGTACTGCACCCTTCCGAATTGGATTGGTATATGTTGCTTATAACATCCCAAACGTCATCGTATGTGAGCTGTTCCACGGGGCGGAAGCGAACCCATCCATCTCCCTCTGCAAATCCTTGGAGCAGAAACTAAACCCTACTTGATCACCAGCTGCAAGTCCTTCAGTGGCGGTTTCTATCACTTGCCTGACAGCGTCTTTCATCCACGCCACAGGTTCTTCACCTTCGGGCAACGGTTTTATTTTGAATTCAAGCGTACGCCCCATTAAGTTAAAACGGCGGATTCTTTTACAAAATCTCTGATCGTAATAAATTTATCCATTATTTGATCTTTGCTTTTGTAACAAAATTCTCAAATAACAACCGATCAGGTTAGTTAAACAAATGACGTAAGACTGATCAAGCGATCGCAAGATGTTCTCTTTATAGTTTATGTACACAGAAAAACAAATCCCGTGATCATAGTGCGGAACCTGTATGAACTTGTCTGTCACCGACTATGCGGTCCGGTGACGCAATCATTACTAATATTATGTAGCTAGTATTGGTTATCGAGGTATGATCATTCGCAGTTTTTTAATGAAACTGTTAACCATTTTGAATTAACACAAAACTTTAACCTTATTTCTATTTCATAATTATTGAAAATCGGTCGTATAAAACTTAAAACATAAATTGTTGGAGGTGCCCTAATAATGACAATGATTAGAATGTTTAGCGTATTCGAATTCAGTCAAATGTTTTCTCCTACGCATTATAAACTACCGTCTAAAGGTCGCCGAAAGCATTGTCGCAGTTTTCAAAAACTAATAACAAAACGAAAATCCTAAACAAACGTTACAATACGTACGAACGGACATTTGTGCATTTGATTGAAGAGAATATTCATTACTATAAAGCGTTTGAATTTGCAAACGTATGATTATACAAAATGTAGGTTAAGGTCGGACAGGTAAGTGGGTCAATGTACTCGCTAACACAATGAACATCGACCATTATTATTTAATTTTATTACCATTTTCGGAACCTTGTTGTGTTATATCGTAAATTAATTAACAAGAAATTAATTATCGATAGGTACACTCAAAGTAAACTGAAAACCTCGTCAGTTATCCAAGGAAGGACGTTGACTCTTATTTGTTGTTGATGCAACTCATTTATACGTAGTAATATAATGTTTATTTATTGCAATATCAAAAATTTAACCTAATGTAGAAAAATTATTAAATAATTACAAGGCCCTATATTTATTTAATTATACTGAAAAGTTTAAAAATGGAATGTAAATCTTACTAAACACGTATATTCTAATAGCTTTTTTAATTGTCGTTAAATACGTCAATATACGGATGTAATTAAAATGGCCGTACCCAGAATAAGTACAATCGCATTGTTAGTCATGCGAATTTCACCCAAAAGGTTTTTATATATTTAAATTAGAACTAGACACACTTTTTATGCTAATATTCAAAAATAAATTAAATTGTTTATGCGCTCGTACTGCATTACTAAGAGAGTGAATGTATTTATATCGATCAACTCTGTGGCCTAGCGGTTAGAGTACTTGCTTTGCATGCAGGCGGTCCGAGTTCGAATCGCGCTTCAGTCAAACTTTTTTTCTGAAAGAGCTGTGTAACTGTGACGTCAGCGGAGGGAAAATTACTAGGACCCCCAAAAGATTTGCAAGTATGGCCCACCCGGAAGCGGCAAACATCAAAGGACCACGCCCTTCAAAGGAATTTTCCACGGTCTTCAAAATTTTCCCAGTCTCAAGTGACCCCATACCTACTAACGTGAGCAATAATGTTGTAGCGTTAACCTTTAGCGGATAATATAAAAGGTGTCTTGTAGGTAATGTTGCGGAATAACAAAAGAAAATCACCATTTAAACATGCAAGTTTAAAAATGTTGTCTTACCCCGAAATTTTCAAAGGTGGAAAATTCTGCAACACCATTACACTTTGTACGATTTTACATTTTACATAAATAAATTCAAAATGAAATTTCAGTATGATTTTCCTCGTATTTATGCACATAGATAAAGTGTTAGTATAGTTTGTCCTTACGCCCGCCCAATTTAAATCAAATTATTAGAATTCGTATTCCCATATACTAACTAGAATTGTAGGAAAGTACCTTTCACAATTAATAGCCAGACGTCATTAACAAACCAATGCTAGGCTGAGGATCATACATTTCACTAAATTTATTTAGAAAATACGTCTTATTTTTAAACTACATTTAAAATAGATTATCGTACTACTTTCTAACCCACCGTACAGAATTAACATATATTTAACTTTTTGGTTTAATTATGTGAACGTTGATGTACTAATCGAAAATTTCAACAATCCTGTATATTAATAAATATTTTTGAGTTTTACGCTATTATTGAGTTAAATCTAAATAAAAAAATGTAGAGGTGGTTTGCAGTCTTTATGCAAGCACAACAAAATATCGCATTTAATACACTTTATACGAGTCTTCTTTATTCGACCTTATACGTTTTCGATATTTCCTTTAACAAATTCTGTAATTAACGTCTGTTGGTCGGGCCTTACACAAAAAACATATGGAATGTGTATACTTCTCGTTAATATTTTCCAATCCTTCTATCCAATAACCTATTTACCCTTACATGTTTTAGTTTTTACGTCATGTCTATCATGTACAAATTTTCGAGAACTTCCCACGCAGATTACTATTGTAGATCCAACGCATCTCTTTTTCTTAACAAACAATTTGCCATTTATGTATTAATTTACTTCCATGTTATGTACAATGTTGATGATTTTAACAATTTTTTTTTTTAGGTGTTTACAAATATATTGAACGTAATTATATTTAACGTAATTACATTCATTTTTAAAACAGTGTTTATTTTCTGCATAACAATCTTCCTATTGCAGTGGAACAGAAACAACTAAACAGTTTTAATACAATATACAGTACCGAGATAAGACCAATAGCAGGAAAAGTTTGCATAATTTATTACATTTTGAGCGCCGAAGGCGGAATGTTATAACACACAAAAATCTTAATTCAAACAGCTTATTTTGTTTTTTCGACAAAAATTACATAGCTTTAAGCCGACCATTTACATGCAAACCAATTAAAAAATATTTGTTATAATTCATTCTGTATATTCAAATTACACACTTTTCATAACAAAAAACTTTTATATTAACTTTCTATGTGTTTTGAATTGTATATAAAGCTATTCCCAAATAATGCAAACAAAGAATTTAAACTTTTTATGTCTTTAGTCGAACATGTCGAAACCTGTTTTTCTTCACCCTACAAAACGCACCCCCCACATCCAATTTGCGTTCATATTTTTTCAGTCTAATACGTAGTACTGACAATCCATGTCGCAAAAAAACAATGGAACGTATAAAGATCAAACAATTTTCAACATTATTATTTAGGATAAACAATTTATAAATATAAATACAGAACTAGCTGTGTACACGTGAAAGAATTAGAAAAAGATTGAAAAAAATATAATGATCAACATGTATTAAGTTAAAAACAGAGCGCTCTCGACTATAAACTAGTCATCTTCAGTGTTGTTTCTTGTAGAAAAGAAATCTACAATCAACAATATTTAAAATAAATAAATTAAAATTAAGATGGTTAGTTTATAATCAAACACGCTCTGTTTTTAACTTAATACACGTGTACCATTAAATTCTTTTCAAACTTTTCTAAACGATTTATATCTTTTTCATTATGTACCGTACAACAATACCACCATAAACCAATCAAACCAAACAATTAGTAGATGGTTTATAGCGAGAATGGAACACCACGTCCACCTCCTAATATACTAGTCAATCTATGTCGCTATATATACATGCTGTATATATGAGGCGTCAGCCTCGCTATAAGCTATCTACTTATTGTGCGGTTTGATATATTTATAGTTGTATTGTTGTATGGTACATAATAGAAAAGATATAAATCGTATATTCTAAATAATAATTAATGTTGAATATTGTTTGATCTTTACACGTTCTATTGTTCTTTTGTGACATGGGTTGGCAGTACTACATAATAGACTTAAAAAACATAAACGAAAATTGGATATGGGCTGCGTTTCTTAGGGTAAAGATAGACAGGTTTCGACACGTTCGACTAAAGACAAAAACTTTAAATTTTTTGTTTGCAATATTTAGGAATAGCTTTATATGCAATTTATGACACATAGAAAGTTAATAATAAAAGCTTTTTTATTATGACTAGTTCTAATTTGCATATACAGGATACATTATAAAAATTAATTTTAATTGATTTGCATGTAAATACTGCACTTAAGGCTATGGAATTTTTGTCAAAAGAACAAAATATGGAGTCTTTCATTAATTTCTATTCTTAGCTACACAATTTTCTCAAATTTCCACAGCGTACGTCTTTCACTATCTGTGTGCAATACTCTATCCTAGGCTATCTCTGCTTCAACTATATTCCGTACTATTCCCTCATGCTTTAGTATGTGATCTATCATTATATATCTACTATTTTTTACCGTTTTCCACAGATTTTTTTCTTCTCTTACCATTTCTAGAACCTCTTTGTTCTTTACTTTATCTGTCCATGGAATCTTCATCATTCGTCTGTAGTACCACATTTCAAAGGCTTCTATCTTTTTCCCGAACGCATCTCCGATTCTCCAAGTTTCACAACCATACAGTGCTGTTCTCCACACATATGCTTTCAACAATCTGTTTTTTGTTTCTATGTTTGTCTTCGAACATTTTTGCTTTTTCTTGTTAAATGCCAAACGGTCTTGTGCTAATCTTTGTTTATTTACACTTTTCCCATCTTGCGTTATTTGACTTCCTAGGTAGCAGAAATCCTTAATGTCTTGTAAGTTCTCGTTTCGTCTTTGTATTCTGAACTCGGCCAATACTAAAAGAAAAAAGATGTCACTTGTATGGCGATTAGTAAATTCAATTCAACCGTTTTGTCAAACTGGAGGACTTGTTCATTACTTACAAGTTGGAAGAAGTACCTCAAGCTAACCTAGTCGGACTATAGTTACCGAAGTTATATATCGTACTTAAAGTTTCTGAAATCAAATTTGGAAGATAAACTCCATACAAACAAATGTCTCAGTAGAAGGGAGCTAATATTGTATTGAAAA
Source organism: Platerodrilus igneus (assembly GCA_036346225.1). Classification (NCBI taxonomy): domain Eukaryota; kingdom Metazoa; phylum Arthropoda; class Insecta; order Coleoptera; family Lycidae; genus Platerodrilus; species Platerodrilus igneus. Next base: position 2,502,628 of record JARFIW010001146.1, read on the forward strand.
GGATTTTAAAAGGGTTTACAGCATATCTCATGAAAGAGGCATACATTATGGAAAAAACGTGTCTATTGTTTACACTCGCGATGTCTGCTACATTTGGATCTTTCATAATTAAATAGACCCTGATTTCAAATGCGATGCATCAAAAGTTGTTCAGAAATTCAGTCAGGCATTTATATCTTAACGTTGTATTTCGATACCGCTGTGTATTCTTTCGTAGCATTTGTGAAAATATACAAGCAACGTTTTGCTACTAAAATTATGCGATGTGGTTCGTTGAGAATTAGAAGACCACAGAACTTGTAGCAAATTTTCTGAACTGGAAGTAATTTTAATGAAACCATGCACCATGCTTTCCTTTAATATAAAAATGACTGAAACGTAAAACAAGCAAAATTGTTGATATTTATAGCTAGTATTGCATAATCTATAAATGAAACCTATGAAGTGTTTTTCTCCGCTAGAATATGAAAAAAGAATGACAAGCGAGCAGTTCTGATACACCGGTCTCACCTAAAAAGTATAGAAAAAAAGTCTTGTTTGATTTATTGAAAGTGGAAAATGTTAAACGAAAGTGGTTATCCTTAAAAACTGCTGTGTTCTTATTAAGAAATCCTTTTACTCTTGGGAGTAATATTATGTTAATTTCCGTAGTAAAAATAAAACGAAACTCTGAACCATTTGAAAACTCGCGATTTGCGCAAAACGGTTTTGTGAATGGAAGCCTAGGGAGGTGTTTTTTCGGAAGATCATCAATTTATGAAATGAAAAATAGGATGTAATTTAAATTCACGATTTGTGATTTTATAGACTTGTCAGAAGGAATAAATCGGAAAAGTGTTAATGCTGATGCTTTATCGTATTCCTTGTGATTGTAGACATCTCTCGCCTTTCACTTTATGTTTGTGTGCGTCTCGTGGGCGTATGTGTCACGGTACTACGTGAGTTATGTATCCCCCAATATATATGTACCATTAATAGAAAGTATTAGAAATTATTAAGAATTATAAAGAATTACTAAGTTAGATGCAATATTGTATCTCAAGGATAATTAAATAAAGGTTAATGAAAGTTTACAAGCAAGTTGTGAGAACGGATGCAATACATTGTAGTCCAGACGATAGTGATACTGCAGTAGGCAGGTCACAGACGGTTAAGAACCGTGATTACCTAGAAAGTAAGATTGTTAGATTGTATCATGAATAGTATTGAAATAAGTAGACATGAGCTCTGCAAGTTCCCAAATACATGTGAGAGGCAGGGACAACATAAATAGCCCGGGAGCCCCAAGACCATCAGTCAGCCCGAGTATTTCACCTTTAACATTGTTGTTTACCTAGGCTACTCGCCCTAATATTAGTTCAATTATTAATTATTTTTTTCGACTTAGAGTATTTACGACAGTTTGTCAAAATACCATAATTAACTCGTGTGCGTGTTCACGTATTTGCGATTGCGCCTATACATTCGCTTGCGTATGCGCCCACTTGTGTGTAGGTTTTTGCACAATAAAAGTTCTATTCAAGAGTAATTCTTGAAAGTTACTTCAGAATTGACCAACTACTACAACCTGTTAAAGTGGCTTTACTGCTATGGAAATTTGGCGTGCTTTTCTGTACAAACACGCATGCTCCGATCTAAAAATCTCCAAAATAGTTGAACTCATACCAACTTTTGGTAGATCGCAGATTCGGGGCTTCTGACATTTTTTAGTAGTGTCACGCGATCATTTTAACTAATTAGATCATTCCCCAAATATCCCAATCGCCAAATCTCCATAGGACTAAACCTAGCTTTAGGGGCTTCAGAAAACTATAGGGAAGGAATACCATGAAAGGGACATTAGTTATATTGGTAAACAGTTTTCATTAGAAGCTTCAAATTTACACAAGAAAGCGGTGACGTAATTTGTTTTGTTCCTTACAAAATTTTCAATTCGCAGATGCATCTTTTTTGGAGATGGACAGCACATGTGTTTCTATGCATAAAGTTACAGACTACGTGTTTCCACAAAAGTTCTGATGTAATACAGATAATTGAAAAATTTTGATAAAAAAGGTAAGCCAATCCCAAACCTTATAATGTAGCGATGTCTGCAGACAAATTATATAGTTATTTATTATACAAGGGAAAAAGTACTAGATTTTAGCTCGAGATGTGTTTGTCTCCCGACGCGAAGCTGAGGGAGACAAATACCGAGAGTTAAGATCTTACATTTTCCCCGTGTATAATACACTATTTTTTCTGTGACAGGCAAAACGATGATTTAATATTGAAAAAAATATTACAAATTATTAAAGTCAAAAAATCAATCGATGTCAAATTTGAAGTTTCAAACAAGTAGGCTGTGGTACTTATAGGGACAATTAGATTTGCGGAGCTAAGGAAACCTATAAAGTAATCAAATATCTGTCAATTTAATTCTGCGAGTGGTTTCAAAAATTGCTTACTTAAGTTGTTTATATCGGTTGTTTTGAACGCGACGAAGTTATGATACGATGTTATGTTACACCCGAATGTTACAAGTGTGAACCCGGCGTTATTGAAAGGGACATGTCACTTTCAATATCGCAAATATATTTTCTGAAATAATGTCACTATAAATGTAAAATGTGACTTGTTTTCTATTTTAGATAGAGAATGGAGGAACAAAATAACGAAAGTCCCACAAACGTACTAGAAAACATAAAACTATATTATTCAAGAAGCTATTGAATTAGTTTTGGGCAATAAAATGTCTACTCAATCTGCTGTCAAGAATATACCGCCCAAGGTCCCAGGTTCGAATCCCGACACGGTCCGCTTGAAAAATGTTAGGCCAGCAAAAATACACCCTTGTTCGGATGAAAGGTAAAATGGAGGTCCCGTGTGTGAGTGTTGTCACGTACGTTAAAGATCCCTACCTTGCTTGGAACAGCAAAGGTTCGGAAAAATTCCAAATTTTCCAGGTAAAAAAAAAACTCGCTTCCTGGCCAATGTGGTACCTTCGGGAGGAGCATTGGAAAATCACATGTGAGGTGTCAAGAATATGCAATTGCCAGAAAGCAGTCCTCTGCTGTGTGGTTTGCGCAAGGGCAAACGATAGAAATGGCGGCGACGCGAAGGTCGATACGCGTCACGACACCAAGTCGAGTAGATGCCCCACGATGCTACGGTTGAAGACGCAATCATACATAACATCGATTATGGACTGTGAAGATAAAAGAAATTCTATAAGAAGAAAGAAGATTAAATTCGCGCAACTAAATCTCGGGAAAGGTAAAGGGGCAACAAATAACTTCGTGAAGTTATTTACCGAAAATAATATCGACATCGGGCTTATACAGGAACCGCACCTGTATAGCAATAAAATAACAGGTTTTGGAAAGGGGGTTACCGTACTAAACACGGATTGCGAACGACCGCGAGTTAAGGTTCGTGGCTTCGAGCGGTCCTTTTTAAAAAGACTTCTTTGGTCCTTAACACATTTATTTATTTTACAGATTTGAACAATTACAATCTTGCATTAATTTATTCTAAGTCGAATAGTTAATACTTAATTGTACAGTGAGTTATCTACGAACTGCAATGCAAAAGCTGAACGTTTGATGAACTGACTGGAAGCGGAGCTCCCGGCCTTTTTATAATCTCCCTACCTCTTTACAATTCTGTGGGAACCTGCGAACCTATGTCCGCTTACACTTCATAATACATAGTTGCTATCTTAAAAGCTATTTATAATTACAATGTTGCAGGCTTATTCTGCGTAATCTCGGTACGTGACATCCTACGACCGTCTGTGACCTGACATCTGCAGTGTCACTTATCCTTGTGTTACTTTGTAGCGTTTCCACTCGTGGGAACTGAAATCATCTTAATAAATTGTAATAAAATGTTGCAACGACATTGTTGCACTGTCCTAACATTTCCTAATGTTTCCTAATATTTCCTAATAAAGATATTAGTTTTATATGTATAATAGATGGGGGATCCTATAACTCCTCCCAACGTACATTAAAAATTAAGGGTTTTTTTACCTTATCTTGATTTTTAATTAAATTCGTTTTCGTTTAATCTCATTTAAAATTCATATTTTCTAGGGGTACATTTGTTTGTTTGGGTTTCTTAAATCTAAAACTGTTTTCTTTATTATTCTTATATCTAATACATATTTTGTACGTTACATAAATGATCAATAAAATAGTCAATAAAATCAATATAATTGTCCATACACTAATATTATCGTAGTGCACTTTGGGTGTCTTGATCTCGTTCAGTTTTTCTTTATACTCTTCCATGAGTTTCATGGCGTGGTTTAGGTTGTCTAATTCCAGGTGTTCCAATTGCATTGGTTTTTGAAGGGTTTCTTCATCTTCTTCTTGGGTAATCTTGATTTGCAGATCGGGTAGATTTGCTAATTTCTTGCATTGTACTGGGTCTTGGTAAACTCTAATTATTTTGTTTTTTAATTTTAAATAACAATTTTCCTTAAAAGTGATTAATTTACTTCCGCTTAATGCTAAATTACTTTCGTCTTGATTGCAATACATTGTTGCGATTACTTCGGTGGGAAAAATGGCTATCCATTTATTTTCCGTTACTTTCTGAATTTTCATGTTGTTGATTAATACAGGTTTGACTTCACAATTTTCATAGTGATTGGTAAATTTTAGTAGTTGTACTTCGCAAGGGCTGTCTTCTTGAATTGTTGTGGTTGTTAATGATTGGCATAAGTATTGGTTGGGTGTGACTTCATTACATTTGTCGTTCGTATAACCATATCTTTGTTCATTTAAGGATAGGAATTTGGTTTTTTGGAATAATAACTTGGTATGTGCTAGTCATTTTCATTGGAAAAGCAAATAAGTGATAATAATTGTAACTGTTAATCTCTACTATCGGTATTTCTATTAAAAATGTTATATCGTTATTTTTTACATAGCCTTTAACTATGGCTATTTTTTCAAATATTAAAATGTTTGATTCTAATACATCGAAAGGTAATTTACTGTTAGTTATAAAAGTTTTTATTCTCAATAATTCTTTTAATAAATCTATTGGTTCTATGATACTTGAATGTAGGGTATTTAATTTTGCAAAGGTTACTGCGTTTTCTAATGTTGCTAGGATTTGTTGAATTAAAGTTAGGGTTGATATTATTTGGTTATATATCGTATTGAATCGGATTAAATCTCGCATGCCTAACATAGTAGTTCGCATGTTATTTTCTAAGGTTTCTATTCGATTGGCTATACTATCTTGATTTCTAACTAGTTTTCTAAGGGTTTCATTAAATTAGATGATCGTTGATTGTGTTAACGATATTTGATTACTAATTAGGGTTTTAATGTCGTTTTGATTTTCTATCAATTGTTGTATCGCGTTGTCATAGCGTTCTGCCTCTTGGTTATCTAGATTTCCGGTAATTGCTTTAATTACGTTTCCTAATCCGTTGATTAGTCCTCTCTTTCTTCTCGTCATTTGTTCTGTAGGTATTAGTCGATTAAATTTGTCTTCGATATTTTTCAAAATACTTTCTGTTATACTGTCGTAGTTCATCATTTCTATTGCGTATTCTTTTCCGAATTTTGTTGTGTCCATTGATTGTTTTAGTCGAAAATAATTATTTTTTATTATTTGAAATTCTTGTTTTAGCTCGGTTAAATCGAATTTTTGTGCAAAGGTCCAATAATCTATGGTGTTTTGCATACTGCCTAATTTTATTGGTAGTATACCGGGGTTATTCTTTATGTCTTCAATTATAATTTCTGTGTCCGTTCTACCTGGGTGGAGGTTGACGGTGAGGGTGACGATTGTCCATCTGAAAGTACAGGGTGTCTTAAATTTTTGAGGTGAACATATTTTGTTATCTTGCCGTCGTCTATCGCGGCTACGTTTTTGTCGGATATTCGTTTGATTTTAAAGGGTCCTAAATTTTTCGGTGCCGTTTTGTGTCTTTTGCTTTGGTAATTTTTCTCGAATACGGTTTGTCCTATGGAAAATTTGTTTATGTCTGAGTTTTTATTACGGGTCGCGGTAATTCGCTCTTTATCGTTATCTAATTTGTTCTTTACTTTGTCATAGGTTATTTTTAGTTTCTCCTTGTGGTCTTTAGCGTATTGCTGATAGATTTCTTTGTTATAATGTATATCGTAGGGGTTGCGTGAATCTGAATGTCCTAAGGTTAGTTCTAAGGGTGTAAAATTTGTAGTTGAATGAATCGTGTTATTATACGCGATTAATGCGTATGACATTAAATTGGTTATGTGTTCTTTATTGTAATTTATTCTTAATAGTCTGTTCTGTTCTAATAGGGTTGAATGTAGTCTCTCAATTAGTCCGTTTGATTCAGGGTGGTTTTCCGTTATAAAGTGAATTTTTATTTTGTGTAATTCTAAAGTGTTTTGAATTGTTTCGTTTTTGAATTCGCTTCCGTTAGAAATCTTTGGGTTACGTCTATACTATTTTTAGAAGTGATTGGTATTGCTTGTCCTATTTTCGTAAATGCGTCCACGATGGTTAGGTAACTTTGTGCTTCTACTACTAGAGTATCTGCATGTAATTTCTGGAAAGGTTTGTCTGGTGTTTTAGTTAACATTAAGGGTATCTTTGGGGGTTTTCTGTCATACTTGGCTTTATCACATAATTCGCACTGATTGATAAAGTCTGTAGTTAATTCTTTCATGTCCTTGAAACAGTAACGTCTCATAATTTGTTTTAGGGTCTCGTTTATTCCTCGATGGTTGGTCTTTCCTTCGTGTTTGTTTCTTATTACGTCATTTATTTCGTCAGGGTCGTCTAATGTTATTAATTTTCTCGTGCATCTTATAAGTTCGGGGCCAGAATTGTTAAATAGTTTAACATATATTTCTGAAAATCGTTTGTACAAGTTTTCTGTGTTAAAATAAAAGTAAAATCGTTTTTTCTCGGGGGTGTATTCCTTTAGAATTTTAATTATCTGTGATTCATTGTTGTCTTTTGTTATTTGAATTTGGTAAATTTTCTTATTATCCACTTTCGTGTATTTTACAGGGTTGGGGTTGTTTAAAACTTCTGTGATTATGAATTGATTGGGTTTCATGTCTATAGCTTCGTTTAAAATTTTTATTGCGGTTTCCGGTTCGTCATTTTGTGTCGAATGTATGGTTTCCATTTCTTCTGGGTCTTCTCTGACTTCGGTTTCGTCTACGTTTCCTACTAATGATTCTGTCTCAAGTGCGTTAAGTTGGATTCTACTTAAAGCGTCTGCATTATTGTTGTAAATTCCCTTTTTGTATATGATCTCGTAGTCATATTCTTCTAGTCTAATTCTCCATCTTTGTAATTTCGAGTTAGGTTCTTTGAGTTTGCATCGCCATACTAATGGTCTATGATCGGTATATATATAAAATTTCCGTCCGTATAGGTACGGTCTGAAATACTTTGTTGCCCAAATTATGGCTAACAATTCTTTCTCTATCGTACTGTATCGTTGCTCTGTTTCGTTGAGGGTTCTTGATGCGTAACTGATGGGTTTATCGTTACCTACTGTTCCTTGACTTAATACTGCGCCTAAGGCTACATTTGATGCGTCCGTTGTTAATATGAATGGTTTCGAAAAGTCTGGGTATTCTAATACGGGGTGATTTGTTAAAATACTTTTGATTTTGTCTACTGCTTTTATAAATTCTGGGGTATGTACAATTTTGTTTCCCTTTTTTAAACAATTGGTTAGGGGCTTTGTTATTTGAGCATAACCTTTTATGAATTTTCGGTAATATCCGCTAAGGCCTAAAAATCCTTTAATCTCTTTATTCGTTTTGGGTATGGGGTAATTTAATACAGCGTTTGTTTTGTCGGGGTTTGGCATTACTCCTTGGGGTGTTATTACGTGTCCTAAAAAGGTTACTTCTTTCTGTAGAAATTCGCTTTTGTCTACTTGTACTTTAAATTTTGCGGTTCTTAATCTTTCGAACACTTCTCTTAATCTTTCTACGTGCTCCACTAATGATGTTGAATACACTATTATATCGTCTAGGTACACAAGGCATTTTTCGTTGTGTATCCCTCGTAGTATGTTATCGATTACTCGTTGAAAAGTTGCGGGTGCGTTCTTCAGTCCAAATGGCATCCGTTTATACTCGTAGTATCCTCTAGGTGTGCTAAAGGCTGTTTTCTGTGTATCTCCTTCTTCCATTTCTACTTGATGGTATCCTGATGCTAAGTCTAGCGTCGAAAAATATTGGCACTTGCCTAACTTATCTAATATTTCTGTGATATTCGGTAACGGGTATTTATCGTCTACCGTTTTTTCATTTAGTTTGCGGTAATCTATTACCATTCGGTATTTCCGTTTTCCTGATGCGTCTAGTTTCTTTGGTACTATTAGTACGGGGCTGCTCCATGGTGAATTGGAGTGTTGTATAATATCTTGATCTAATAGATCGGTTACTTGTCTGTCAGCTTCTTCCTGACTTGCCTGGGGTAATCTGTATGCTTTGGTGAATAGGGGTTTGTTATCCGTTAGCTCAATGTTGTGCTTAACTGTATTTGTAAACGTTAGGGGTATTCCTTCGCAATGGAATATATCGCGGTATTCATAACATAATTTTTGTATTGCGTTTTGTTCTTCGTGATTTATGTCGCGGTTAAATCGGATATTATTTAAATTTTGTTTTAACATTTCGTCTTTTTCTGCGGGGTTGTAATTTTCGTTTGGGGATTCATCTATTTCCATTTCGTTAAAGTTTAATTCTTCTACGTTAATCGGATTTGTTAAAGATAGTTCTACGGGGTAATCATTTGAGTTTAATATTGTTGTTGTGGCGTAATTATCTTTGATTTTTACTAATGCGGTTGGGGTTTCTACTCCTTGTTGAAAAGTTATGTGGTTTATTATTCCTAAGTTTTTATTTGAATTTACGGGGACTCTTATTTTTTTTTTTGTTCGGGGTTCTAATGTATATTTTTCGTCTATTTGGGTATTTTGAAATTTAATGGGGATTCGTCCATACTTGGTTCTTAATAATCGGTTTTTGATATTTATGTTGGCTCCTAATTTTCTTAGAAGGTCCATTCCAAATAGTCCATCATATTTGTCATTAAATTCAAATATGCAGAATTTGTGTTTCATCTTTACGTTAAAGGTTTTTGGTAAAGGTATGTTTGCTACGAATTGGTGTATGGTTGTTTGATGGGCGGTTTTAATTTTAAAGGGTTCTCTTTCTACATAGTTTAGATAATGTTTCGTTACTGTTCGCGGGCTTATTAATGTTTTTGAAGATCCGGTATCGATTAGTAATTTAAATTCAGCGTGGGGTATTTCGATATAGGGTAATACAAGGTGATTCATATTATTTAGATTTATTACGTTAGGTCGTTTATAAAATGGTCCATTTGAAAATTTGAACATGTGTTCTCTTCGTAATTTTCGTGTGGTTCTTCGCGTTCATAATGGTTTGATTGATTCTGTTCATTATTCGTACACGGTTGATTATTATTATTCTGGTCATCTTCATACTCTTCTACTTCTTGGTGAAATAGCTCTTCTGAAGTGAAGGTGCGTTTTTGATTGGGGTTTGGTCTTATGTGTGTTTTTTTTGTGTTAGGTCTGGTGTTACCAGATGAGGTATCCATTGGTGTAGGTTTGTAATAATTATTGGAATTATTAGTGTTTATCATCGGTGAGTTTCCGTTAGGATTCGCGTTAAATGTTGGTTGAAATGCGGGTTTTGAAAAGTTCGAGTTTAATGTTGGTTGAAAGGTGGGTTTTGAAAAGTTCGGGTAAAATGTTGGTTTTGAGAATTGTTTGTATTGATTGTTAAAGTTTGAGTTATTAAAATGTGGATTATTTGTTCGCGTTTGGTTTGTTTGTGCATTGAACGGGTTAAATTTTTGTTGTGGATTTATTTGTCTTGCGGGTTGTATGGTTTTCATTGGCGTGTAGTTTTTATTCGCGTTGGGGTTATATAATCGGTTTCTATAGTACATTACGTTCTCTTCTTCGATTATCATATTCATTGCTTCTTCTAAGTTTTGGGGATGTTGAAATCTAATTTTATCTGAAAGTCTTTCGGGTAGTGCATTTAGATAGGTGTCTAATGCCATCTCGCCATACATTTTAGTTTTTAGTAGTCTCACGTTTGGGTCGGTTTCTTCGATTTTGAGTTTTGTCAAGATTAGGCTTCTTACATCTTGGCATCTCATTCCAAATTGATAGGGTGACTGGTTGTGTTCCATTCTTAGACCGGTTAAATCCCTTACTAAACATTTTAAGTTCCGTTGATCGTCGAAATATGCAATTAATATTCGTTTAAATTGTTCCCATTCATCTACGTCTTCGCGACTGGCTATTAACGTTAGTGCCCTTCCGGTTAGTTTACTGGTAATGAGGCGGATCAGTAAAGTGTTTCTGTCGTTATCTCCCGGCTTATAGAAGGTCTTTAAGAATATTTCGGAAGCCGTAATATAATTACTGAGTAAGCATGTGTCATTTCCGTTAAATTATGGTATCATTTCGAGGTACAGCTTCATTTCATCTTGGCTAGGGTAATATTTGGGTGATTTTAAAAGTTTAAAAAAATAATTTTTTTTTTGTTTTAAAAAAATTTGGTTTTATTTTGTAGTTTTTGGGTGTTATTTAATGAGTTTTACGCTTGGCATTAGTTTGGTTGAGTTTACTTTTGATTTGCCAATTTTTAATTTTAATTTCCGAAGTTTCAATAGGCTGGGTTATTTTTTGTGGTAATTTATCGGGTGTGAATGTTTTGCGTTATTTGCGTCAGTTATTACTTCTCTAATTTTTTATTATGTCGATTTTATTTAGGTGCGTAATAATTATCTTGTTGGTTTATGCGATTGTAAGGTGTCTGCAATGCTTACAATGTTATCAATTAGTTAGTTGCGTTAGTGTCTCTATTATAAGTTATTTTTAATTTTACCGTGGGTGTAATTTAGTACTCGCAGTGATTTTATACACTGAAATTTGTGTGTCTTTAATTTACTGAAATGTTTTCACGTTTGAATACGGTTGTAATTTGCGTTTTAGTACCGTAATTATTTATTCTCTTGAGTAGTTTTAGTTGATACTTTAATAAAGTTTCCGATCGTAATTTTATGCTGCTTTTAATGCTTGAATTCTGAAAGGTTTCGCGATGTATTTAAATATCTTTTGTACTGTGATTTATTATTAGATTTTATGCGTATTTATTCAAGGTTGGTTTCCTTTCACTTTTGATGAGACGATGAGGTATTACGTTCAATTTGAATTCGCGCTTCGTTATTTCTTGTATTAATAATAGAATGCAAGTTGTCTATTTATGGATGGTATTTGAGTTTGAATCGTGGTGTTATTAGGTTTTGGTTTTTTTTAATTGCTCGTGGTTTTGCTTTCGCGTTTTTATTCTTGGTGTATTTTAAATTACTTTTATGCGTCAGTTAATTCTTTTATTGGGGGATTGGAAGTTTTTATTTCTTGTGTTAGTTGAGATTGTAGAATTAGAAGTTCTAAAAATTTCTTGCGTTAGTTAAGTTAAGATTTAATTCAAAAATTCTAAAAAATTTTTCGCGCCAGTTAAGGTTTAATTTAACAATTCTAAAATTTGTTGCGCCAGTTAAGGTTGTTGAGTTAGAGGTTTTTTAAAAAAATTTTCGCGCCAGTTAAGATTTAATTCCGCAATCTTAAGAGGTTTGGTTTTGTTTCTAAGAATTTTTCTTACGTTAATTAAAACGTGATCTAGTCTCTTGCGCTTTGCGACTTTTTTTTTTAATAAGTGTCTCTAGTTTTTGTTTCAGAATAATTTTTCTCAGTTCTTAGTCTCAGAATTTTTTTGTTGTCTCAAGTTTTTGTAAATTTTTCATATATACAAGTAAAATAATAATAAAATTTCAATAAAGGCTTGAAGATAATCTCTAGCAATTGCTAAGTCGATTATTTTCAAAAAATGGCATAAAATATTTGTAACAATAGTCAATATATACATAAATAAATCATAAAACTAGCAAATATCAAATGTCTTTGTTAATAATAAAATAAATTTCAATTGGTTTAGGAAAATGAACTTACACTAGTTGCTTGGTTGCTATCATTGATTTGTTTTCTTTGTTTCTGTTTTTCTTTTGGCTTCTTGGATTTGATCTATGCTTGTATCGCCTCCAATTTTTTTCTTTTTGTTGAATTCAAACTATGCTTGTTTCTCCTTCAACTTTTGTTTTGTTCTGCCAAAATCGGAATTGAAATTCCCGGACCACCAGTTCCTCGAAGTTGGATTCGCTAGTGCCCTTTTGACATCCTACCGACTGCGCCAGTTAAGGTTCGTGGCTTCGATCGGTCCTTTTTAAAAAGACTTCTTTGGTCCTTAACACATTTATTTATTTTACAGATTTGAACAATTACAATCTTGCATTAATTTATTCTAAGTCGAATAGTTAATACTTAATTGTACAGTGAGTTATCTACGAACTGCAATGCAAAAGCTGAACGTTTGATGAACTGACTGGAAGCGGAGCTCCCTACCTCTTTACAATTCTGTGGGAACCTGCGGACCTATGTCCGCTTACACTTCATAATACATAGTTGCTATCTTAAAAGCTATTCATAATTACAATGTTGCAGGCTTATTCTGCGTAATCTCGGTACGTGACATCCTACGACCGTCTGTGATCTGACATCTGCAGTGTCACTTATCCTTGTGCTACTTTGTAGCGTTTCCACTCGTGGGAACTGAAATCATCTTAATAAATTGTAATAAAATGTTGCAACGACATTGTTGCACTGTCCTAACATTTCCTAATGTTTCCTAATATTTCCTAATAAAGATATTAGTTTTATATGTATAATAGATGGGGGATCCTATAACTCGCGTAGCGGGATAATAATAAATAATGGGATGTGCGCCGGAATAATTTTAAATAATTTATCGAACGAATTCTTAACGACGGCCGAAATCAAATCAAGGGGAAATGCGTTCTACGTAATAAGCGCGTACCTCCTGCCGGTCAGTTCCCGGCGGGAAAATCCCCAAACAGAAGACTTGATAAGTCAAGTAGATAATATTATTCGTAAAATCGGCAGGAATAAAAATCTAATTATCGGGGGAGATTTTAATGCCAAGTCGCCACCATGGGGCAGTCCTATCGAAGACGATAGAGGCTCGCTGGTTGCTGATCCTTTTACAGAATGGGACCTTAGTGTAATAAACACTGATGATTCACCTACGTTTGAGGGGCATAGAGGCAGCAGATTTATAGATATTACTGCAGCCTCGCACGAAATGTTAGAAACGATTTGTAATTGGAAATTAAGGTCGGACGAGGAAACGCTCTCTGACCATAAATAAATAACATGGGACGTTGAAACAAAAACAAGCGCAAACGAGCAGCTAACTATATTTTCGCGGTTCTGTAATAAAAAAGCAAATTGGGAGCTGTTTAAACAAAAATTTGACGAAAGTATCCCTGCACTCGAAAATGAACTATTTAACCGCCGAGAGGCAGACGAAGTAAAAACACACGTGAAAAATTAAACGACGCAGTGGTAGACGCGTCGTCGTATTTCATGCCGCAAAAGAAAACATTTAAAGACAGCGTATCCTGGTGGACCCGAGAACTAACCATCAAGCGGGCAGAAACGCGTAACCTAAGGCGCCGCTACCAACGCGCTTCAGGAGAGATAAGAGAACAACGGCGAATCGAATATAATCAGAGTAACCGCGAATATAAAATATTAATAGAAGAAACGCGAACAAATAAATTTCTGCACGCGAAACTCAGAGAAAAAACCCTGTTCATTTAGGAGTGAGAAATGGGGGGGATCCAAGTACGTGAGATTGGTAGAAGTCATCTAAAGAGATGGTGCGTTCGAAGAACACACCAGGTAACGAATTTTGTTTTATTGTTGAACTGTGGTGCTGGCATTGTGTTATAAAACTAGGTGTGATTAGAATTATGTGGTGAAAATTTTCTGAACTAAAAATTAATTTAATTACTATATATAAAAGACAATTTTCTATTATTATTTGAGTAGGTAAAAACAAGAATAAAAATTTTTGATGTAAAGAGTAAACGGGTCTTTAGAGTAAATTTGACCATGCAATATTTTATGCATATCAGAGAAAAGGGTTAATACTGAGCTCACCATAGACCAAGAAAAGGTAAATTTAGGGTTTCACGATAGGCCCATCTACTTTGAAGTAAAAAAATGTTGAAGTGTAATAACTCACAAACAATGTAGATTGAAGTAAAGGGTGAAATGTTTTATTGTAAATATAACAATGTAAATATTGAGATTGTTTGAATAATCATTTATGTCATACGAATAAAAGGGTGTATGTTTGTCCAAGGATTTTATTTTATTTTGTATTTTGTTGTGTGCAAAGGTGTTGAAAGAATGTGTAGTTGAGGTAAGTATATCCTAGGAGGTAGTGCACAGAGCTAGCCGAAGAAGATCAAATTGGGAAAGCAGTTTGAAGTAATTTAGTGGAGTTGGATTGGAGTCCAGACAGGTTTGTAGAAACATAGGGCACGAATTAGCGAGCCGATTCAAATTTAATCAATACAATATTAATGGCTCCCAACGGTAGGGCTCGAATTCATCCAGAATAAGCACAACAATATATATTATATAATTATATTTTATATTTGTTTTTGCACGTATTTTATTATTTTGGGGCTTTATTTGCTTTGTTAATCGTTCTGCCGCCTATTTTGGTTGCAGCGTCTATAGAAGGGAAGATTATAATTATAATATAAATCAGTTAGGGAATTATAAGGAAAGCAAGGGACGGATTTAGGCTGAAGATATAATAAATTACTTAGACGGGGGAAGACGACTTTGTAAATTTTTCTTAATCTTCTTTGGGTATTAAACCACTCATTTCGATCCATAACCTAGGATCAAACGATTCTAGGTTATGGATCGAAACGTTAATAAAGATAATTTTAAAAACTATGAGTGGTTTAATACCCAAAGAAGATTAAGAAGAATACTAAACAAACCACAACAAACATACAGGGAGTATTGACTTTGTAAATGTATAGAGCAAGAACAAACAGCTGAATTCACTATTGATACATTTGGCGTATGCCTAGACATTTGAATCCATTTTAAAATTAGTTACCGAAATTTGGATAATTTTAAGACGACCCTTCAAGTCGCACCGGTAAGCAGAGCTGGCAGCTGCTATTCGGTATTTCGGATTCCTCCCCTTTCAATTTTTGCTTGTGTCTTGTTGGTCAGACACACTCCAAAATGAACACTATGGATACTATTATTTAAGCCCCAATTTTAGTTTTAGTTGCAGTTTGTTAGATTTTTATTTAGGATCGATTAATTTTGAAGTTAGATTAAATTTGCTGCATGTTCATTTTCGCGTTTAAACCCAATGTAGTACCTTTGGGTGGAGCACTGGGGATGTGGTCGCAAGCATAGCGGCATTTATTCACTTTATAATGTCAAGAATATGGAACTCAAAATTTATCCCAAAACCTAAAAAGGCGGATGCGTCAGACTCGGGTAGCTATTGTCAATTAGTTTGCTACCGGTGCTGGTGAAAGCTTTGGATCAAGGTATGACTACGCGAGTTGAGTACTTAATGCGAGACAGCAGTTTGGTTTTATGGAGGGAAGGTCGACTCGACGCGTTAGAGTTCGTTGTCGGGGATTTAAGCAAGCGAGAGCTGCAAAGGAGCACTGTGTTGTTGTTGCTATGAACATTTCAGGAACATTTGTGCTGCCTGGTGGGCATTAATTGTTTGTGAGTTGGTACGTAAGGTTTGTTCGCGGGACTTTATGTCATTCATCAAGATTTATTTCTCAGGGCGATTGGCACAAGTTGACATTCCGGGTAAAGTTTTGTCGCGAGAAGTGGAAAGAGGATGCCCGCAGGGGTCATGCTCTGGTCCCACATTTTGGAAGTTGTTATACGAGAGCATCTTTAGGGTCAAGCTGCCCACGGGATGCTCAATTGTCGGGTTTGCGGATGCCACATGTTTAATTATCAGATCGCGATCGTTAATGGATATTCTCACAAAACCGAACGAAGCGCTTAATAAGTTACACAAATGATCACAGCAGGTAAAGTTAAAATTTAACCCATCGAAGTCAGAGGCGCTTTATTTTGGAACTAAACCGGGACAGCGACCCCCTGGTTAGAGCTAGGAGGGGAGAAAATACCGTTTAAGGAAGCAATTACATACCTCGGGGTCAATATAGACGATAAGTTAAATTGGAAAGCTCCCGTGCAGTATGTTAAAAGCAAAAGCAACGAAATATCAAATAAAATGATAGCGGCAGCGAAAATAAATTGAGGTTTTATGGGCGAATCGCTGAGGACGGACTATGTCGGAGCAATAAAACCGGCAATGCTGTGCACATCGTCTGTATAGCCGGAGGGCTGTAAAGCCAGGGAGATGCGTCAATTGACGAGCGTTCAACGTATAACCGAGGTCAAGACCGCGAGGGCGTACAGGACCACCTCCACGGAGGCGGTCCTGGTGATCAGTAGGATTCTCCTTATTGAATATGTCGTCAGGGAGAATAGAGATAGGAGACTAGTAGATACAGCGAAAGGGCGCGAAGTCATCGAAGGTATTAATGTAGGCAATAGGGAAGTTGAGAAGAAAATCGTCGTGTCAGAGTTTGAGCATCTGGCCGATGTTAGAGGAATCAAATTTGTTGAGGGTGATGGGGACGCGGTAGGGATTAGAATTTACACGAACGGTTCGCGTATAGGCGATGGGCAAACATGCGCGGCGTTTGTCGTATATAATGACCAAAGGGAAGTGTTTCGGTTTCAGACCAAACTCGCGAACTGGAGCACCATATTCCAGTACGAATTGGTTGCTCTACGGGAAGTTATCGATTATGTATAAGTCACACGAGTAGAAACGACAGTAAATCAGCACTGACGGTCTTAACAAATATGAACACCTCGACAGACCTCCAAGCGGACGTCTGGAGGATAGCACATGCGGCGCTCGGGTTTCGACATTTGAAGTTCTGTCGGGTTAGATCGCACGATGGTAACAAAGGAAATGATAGGGCAGCTGAATTAGCTAAAGAGGCCGCGACGGGCGACTTCTGGATATCACAACCGTCGATACTGAGGTCTCTGATTAAAAGAAAGCTGCGAGAAAGATCAATACGACAATGGGATGAGAGGTGGAATAACCCTGTCACGGACAGGTTGACACACAAATTTATACCGAGCAGAGAAGCCAGAGAAGAAGTCGGAGAAATTGGACATTTCAGAAGCATTTGATGCTGTCTGGCGCCATTTATCGTTTGCCAGTTGGAACGTAGGGGTTGTTATCGAAACCTGATGTCACTGGTCAAGAATTATTTCTCTGGGCGATTGGCACAGGTTGAACTTCCGGGCGAAGTTTTGTCGCGGAAAGGGCATGGACCGCAGGGGTCATGCTCTGGTCCCACATCTGGAAGTTGTTCTACGAAAGCATCTTTAAGGTCAAATAGCGCAATGGATGCTCAATTGTTAGATTTGCGAATGCTACGCTTTTAATTATCAGATCGAGATTGCTAATGGATATGCGTACAAAACCCCTGGCATCTCCCACGTGTATCGTCTTCTAGCATGATGTTGAAATAATGTGTTTGTAATGGTTAAATTTTTTTTCCTCGCAAAATTCTACCAACCTATTCTCCTGTCGTATCTTATGCCTAAACCAAATAAACCTACTATCGCTCTTTCCCATTTCTCACCTACTACTGCAGTAAAATCCCCCATAATTATTAAATTTTCATGTACTTTTACGTATCTTAGTATGTCTTCGATATCTTTGTAGATCGCCTCCACTTCTTCGACACGGTAGTTAGGGTTGGGCATGTATACTTGTATTATTACTGTATTTACTGGTTTAGATTATAATCTAACCATGAGTACTCTTTCGTTCTTTTGTAAGTAGTTTTCTACAGAGCGACCTATCTTTTTTCGCATAACTATCCCCACACCTGAATTTCCTTCCTCTGTTCCTCTATGAATTACCTAGAAGTCTCTACTCCAAAAATCACTCGCCTCTGGCCACCGAACTTTGCTGATTCCTACTATGTCTACTACTAACCTATCCACTTCAAAGTTCAAGTTCTCTAGCTTACCAACTGACTTCATACTTATGTGACATTCCACGCTCAGACTCGCAAAATGCCTCAATTTGAGTGAAAATATTCAACAACTTTTCAAAAGTTGACACCTGATATCCTATGAGACAAAGTATCAGTGTTTTGACGGACTTTACACCGGCCTCCTAAAGGCCACCAAAGTGGGACGCGAACGGTGGGCTGAAGTGCCAAGTAATAAATTATTTAGAAGCTGCGGCATTTGAAAAAAAAGTAACTTGACAATGAGCACTGATAAAGTTCGTTCCATAATTGTTGTACAAATTGTCACAACGACTACACGCGCGCAAGAAAGGAGGAAGTGCGGGCAAAAAGGCTTCAACGGACAAATCGAAAACGAGCAGATAGACCGCTTTAATGCGCACACTACCCTCAAACTGGAAGCCTGTATATTTTCTACAACCTTTCCTTAGCGGAATTTGAAAATATACCAATTCAATGGTGCTCATAAACTTAATCTTCAAAGATAAACTCGTCCGGATTAGGTGGCACTATGCGATCCTCCGCCCTCCTCGAATTTAAATGACGTGCACCCATTCGAACTCGGATACTCTTATCCTTCTTTATTACTACTACTAATGGGTTAATGTACTTGGTACGCGCTGGTTTAATAACCTTCCATTCCCGCATTTCCTTGATTTGCTGTGCGCAGCATCCTTATACGCTATTTGAATTGATTAAGTTTTCATACAAAACGACTTCTCATTCTTAACCTCGATAATATGCTCGTATCGCTTAACCAACCCCCGGTTGATCCGAAATTACCTTTGCATGACGGTTCAACACTTCCAGTAAGCCTTTCTTTTCGGTTTCCGTAAAAAAACTAGCTTTCCCTACATTTTCATCTTTATCTCTCAAAGTATAGATATTTTTTTTGTTTAACTATTTCTGGACATCAATGGTTAATTCGACTTCCGAAGAACACTAAATGTCATACAGATTACCCGACGCCACCTCTTCAGAATTTAATTTAAAGTAAGTATTTTCATGCAATACAGTCATTTCGCGTATCACAAAATCCAATTTTACATGATACTCCCTCGCTAATTCTGGGATAATAATGAACTGTAGTTCATACTGAAAAGGATAAAATTTTACACTTAGTAATGTCTGCAGCTTGGCCTTGGTCACCTTTGTACCTAAGGCCCCGCTAACACTGACATCATTTACAGGAAAAATGGGTATCTTTGGCTCTCTGCTGCACGCCTTTTTGAAGACCTACTCTGCTATACCATTAAACTGACCACTTGAATCGATCAATGTTTTAACTTTTACACTATTCATTTTTACATTAACGAACGGAAAGGGTACCTAACCTACAGCTACTTCTTCGGGGTTTGACATTAAATCACTTTCTGGTTCCCATAGAAAAACTGTCGCAACGCCGTCTGTTTTCACTAGATATAGATGTGATGATCGTTCTCTGTTCGCGTTGTCGTCAGTTTTCCTTCGTTGTTCCTTACAATTTCCCTCCTATAATTGC
Source organism: Platerodrilus igneus (assembly GCA_036346225.1). NCBI lineage: Eukaryota > Metazoa > Arthropoda > Insecta > Coleoptera > Lycidae > Platerodrilus > Platerodrilus igneus. The sequence continues at coordinate 2,522,195 of JARFIW010001146.1, forward strand.
ACCCTCCGTACCTACATTTCTTCTTCGTAAATCCAATCTAATTTTCTCATAAATATTTTAACTTCATTGATTCCCACTTCCCTAAAATCCTTGTATGTTTGTTGTGGTTTGTTTAGCATTCTTCTTAATCTTCTTTGGGAATGAAACCACTCATAGTTTTTAAAATCTATTTTATTTACGTTTCGATTCATGACCTAGGATCGTTGTCAAAATAATAAAAACTTCAAGTTTGACGTTTATGACATAAATTGAAGGTTACTTTGATTTATTGATGTTTGAAATATTTGGTTTGAGTACACTAAGCAAAAATTTTAAAGTTTAAAAGAATGATTGCCTTCAATTTGTGTGGTTTCATTTCATTTCATTCCCAAAGAAGATTAAGAAGAATTCCCTAAAATCAATGTACTCCTCTTAGTTTCTGGTGGAAAATGTTGCATCAAAGCCTCAACTAATTCCGTTTCCATTAATCTACTCGTCAAATAAGTGGTCTCCCGCAGTAATTAAAAAAAATAGTCGGATCTGCTATCTCTTTCTTATTTTCTATATTTTATTTTAAAATATATATTCCTCTCGATCTCTGCACACCAGCATCTATTCATAAAACGGTCATTAAAATCTTGAAAACTGTAAAAAAATCTTCTTTAATTTTTACCCAATCACCTTGTGACCCAATTAAACAATTTACTGCCAAAGCAACCTTTTTATTATTTAGGTAGAGGAGAATTTATTTAAGAAGAGTCTGTACGTCATTTGATATATGCGCAAACCTTGCAAGTCAGTGGCAAAGCGGATTTTATAATTTTTAGGATTTTGAAAACACTCCCATAGAATAAATATTCTAAAATCAAGTTTTATTTTGTTGGTGGTTTAAATTCACATGGGGAATACGCGAATGCGCAAGGCATAAAAAAGAAACAGAAAGAAAATGCATAAGAAATAAATATAGAATGTCAGTCACAAATGTCAATTGACATTTAACAGCAAATTATCTACGCCACTGAAATTCTGAACGAACACGTTATTTATAAACAATGAACTAATCTGATACCGTTTTAGCCGAGTGCGCATGATGACGCGCAGGCTCTTCTTAATTTACTCTACTCATGACTCATCCAAAATATTAATTAATTTCTTCATAAATTCAACTGGATGAGCGTTGTCCGATGGGGAAAAAGACAACAAATAATCACCAAGAACCTTCCATAGCGCAATATACACACGATCGTATTCCTTATTTTTCTATTTTTTCGGGAACGGCGGTTTATCCGGCGTCATTAATTTATTTATTTATTTATTTATTTCATACCAACAGCATCAGCCAATTACAGGTATAAATATTCAATAAAACACATTTATCATACAAGTTCTAGCAACTAATAACAGAATTAATTTTATTAACACCAGTCAACTGTTTTTAAGTGTTCTTCAATTGATTTCAAGTCTCTGGAGTATATATCTATGTCAATTTTGTTTATTGTAGCACAGGTTCTTAATAATGGACTATTGCGATATGTATTTGTTGTTGGAACATTTACTGCATAAAACATAGATGAGCATCTTGTATTTATTGATGGACAATGTAAAGATAACATTGCAAGAAACTTATTATTGTCTATCATGCCTAATAAAAGTTTAATAATGTAGATAGCATCTAAGTATTTCCTTCTGTTTCTTAAGCTTTTAAATTCAAGTATAGTTTCTAATAGTTGCTGATCATATCCTCTTGGTGGGTATAGTCCGTGCTTTTTATAGTGCAAATACTTCAAAATTTTCTTTGTATTTTCTCAATAGCAGCGATGCCTACTGCATACTGTGGATTCCAAATTACTGAGGCATACTCAAGTTTAGGAACAACAAGTGAATTATATAATGATGTAATTGCTAAAGAGTCTTTGAAATATTTTGTATTTCTTACAACAAATCCTAGTATCTTATAGGCTTCGCTTGTTATAGCTGAAATATGTTGATTAAATAGTAATTTACTATCATATATAATTCCAAGATCTTTATGACTAGCCTTTCTACTCAATACTGCATCTTCTATTTTATAGTCATATGTTGTAATATATCTACCTGTTGTAAATGACACCAGCACACACTTGTTTATATTAAATGTAAAGTGATGTAGGTCACACCAGCGTACCACATTATTTAAGTCATTTTGCAATGACACACAATCCTGCATGCTGTGAATGGCCTTAAAAATTTTAAAATCATCAGCATACATTAATCCTTCAGAACTTATAAGGTTACTTATTATGGGATTTATTACAATTAGAAAAAGTAATGGGCCAAGATTGGACCCTTGCGCAACTCCAGATGTTGCAATGTAGGTATCTGATTTGCATCCCTTAATTTCAACATATAATTTTCTTTCCTTTAGATATGATATTAATAATAATATCAATGACTCATCCACCTCTGATTTATGTAAAGCTTGGATTATTTCAGTGTGATAGACAGTATCAAAAGCTTTTTCCAAGTCTGTATAAATAACATCAACCTGTTTTCCACATCTAAAAGAATTATGCACAAATTGGGTAAAATTAATAAGATTGGTTGTAGTTGACCTTTGTGGATAAAAGCCATGTTGTTGATCACTAATAAAAGTTTTTATTTGAGAAAAAAGTCTTGCTTGAATAATTATTTCAAAAACTTTTGAAAAAGCGGAACTGATACAAATGGATCTGTAATTTTTTACATCTGTTTTGTTTCCTGCTTTATGTATAGGAATAACTTTACTAACTTTCCATGTTGTGGGAAATATACTATTTTTTAAGCAATAATTAAAAATATATTTCAGTGGTTCAATAAAAGCATTTGCACATCCTTTTACAATATACGTCGGAACCTTATCCGGTCCCACTGCCCTTGTATTACTTAGCCTTTTAATAGATTCATTAATTTCATATGTAGTAATTTGTTTAAAGCAGAAATTACTTTTTGTCATCTGCTTAATATTGACATCAACATTCGTCTGAGGCTTATATATAGCCTTAAAATAATCTGAAAATGCATTAACCACATTCTGCAATCCTTCTGATGACTCTCCATTAACATTTAGTACTACCTCAGGTATACCTGGTGTTCGTTTTAGGCCTTTAATGAAATCCCAAAAAACAGATGGGTTTGATTTTACTTCTTTTTGTAAGTTTTCTATGTAAGTTGTGTAAGCTTTTTTGATTTTTATTTTTAAAGAACATCGTAAAGAATCCCATTTTAATTTCCAAGCTTCATCATTTAACCTTTTGTGATACTTTCGGTACCTACTTTTTTCTCTAATATTCTTTATGATTTCATTATTGTACCACACTGGGTACTTTACTTTGGAGTGTCTTGCTATGGGGACACATTTTCGAAAAACATCATAAACTTTAATATAAAACTTGTTTAGTGCATCATCTATAGAATAGTCCTGTTCTAGTACTGTGTGAATCTCTTGCCAATTTATTTCCATCATGTTGAAGTATAATTTTTCAAAGTTTGCCTTCTTAAAATTAAAATTTTCATTATGTGGCGATCTTATTTCCTTTATTATTTCATAACATGTAAAACTGATTCTTAGGGATGGATGATACTTATCTTCAGTAACAAGACTGTTATCTTCGCGTTCTACAGAAACTGAAATGATATTACTAATCACTAAGTCTAATAGGACATTGTTAGAATTTAATATACAATTATGTTGTTTATAATCGTTATATACTACAAAGTCATTGAGTTCTTTAGCCTCATCTGAAATTACTATGCCATTAAATGACTGATAGTCATAATACTTAGGGATATTAAAGTCTCCCAATATGATACATTGTTTCCCATATAGAGCATTTTCAATTGTTTCAAAGATTTTCTCAAGAAGCTGTAGTTTATTTCCTGGTGGAATATATACCACGACTATGTGCACACTGCTGATGCCGAAATTGACTTTTACGCATACTCCTTCTATGTTTTTATCAAAAATAGAAACTTGACTAGCTATGTACTGTTTACCAATAGCTAGGAAAACCCCTCCTCCTTGAGATTTACCAGATACCAATTTATCTCGGTCATGTCTGTATACGTAATAATTTTGACAAAATTCAGATGTAAGAATAGACGAATTTAACCAGGTTTCCGACACTGCTACACAATCATAGTTACATGCTAATAGGGCTAATTTTAGATCAATAAGCTTAGTTTTTATCCCTCTCATATTTTGGTAGTATATATTCCATTTAAATTGGGATTTTGGATTTACACTGGCTCTGTTTGGAGAACATGGTTTTGAAAATCCTGTTCAGACTGAGTAATAAGAGTCTTATGTGCAATATTTGTTTTATTAAAAAATTTTCTAATTGCAATTCCATTTGGCCAGAATTCAGGATTCATAAGAGTTGAAAATTGCTCTGAATCTACTGTGATCTTAAATGAACTATAGTATTCCGGATATCGAGACGTTAAAGGTTGTATTCTCAAATATGATTTATCATTGTCAGAGTCAGATAAATTTAGTTTTGCTTCTACATATTGCGTTATTTTATTTATATCAACTGCTGGGTTGACTCTCGTTAAGTGCAAATCAGTATTTCTACGCATCCGCGGAACTGCAACAAAGCCATCTATACATCCTTTCTCTGCATCAGTTGGATTCCGACAAGCTGTTCCTATTATCATTTTTTCATTTTTTCTTTGCTCACCATTCACAATTAGAGATGTACTAGATTTTGAAACGGTACTTATGTAATCACTACTATGTTTATTTATTATTGATGTATCCTTAGTTACACTTGCATATGTTGATAAAGTGTTTACTAAGTTATCAGTATGTGGAGAGATTCCAACACAGGTTTTAGAAACTGCAGTTTTATTGTTGTTGTTTACAAAAATTGGTTTGCTTAGTGTTTTATCTTTTATCATGGCAGTATTACTACTAGCATGTGGCATTTTAGATATTTGGACATTTTTTGTAAGTAATGTAATTAAATCTTTGTTACTATCAGTAAGATTCCTAACCTGAGTTTTCAAATCTTGTATTGCCTTGAGCAATATCTGTGTTTCTTGTTGAATTAAAGTTTTAACCATTTGTTCTAGATTACTATTTTCAGCAGAAAGTACTGCAATTTTGTTTTCACTACATACATTTACATCCACATTTTGGACATCACTAACTTTATCAGAACTTTTATTACCATTTAATTTTTCAAGTTTATAGCAAGCATCACACAAAAACTTTTTTTCACCATTTTTAGAGTTTAGATATGCACCACTTCTTTCACTACATGAACTATGATATTTTGCTTTACATTTACCACATTCAATGAATTTATTTACATTTTTATTACAATAGTTACACAATTTTAGATCATCACTTTGAACATGCTGTTGCTTGGCAGCCATTTTGTTTATTAATTTATTCATGTTTTGCCAAATCGTATTTATACTCTCCATTAATCTCTGCAACGTTCCCTCTACCGACTTTAATCGGAAACTATTTTCCTTCTCGGACTCCTGCAGCTTTTTTTGTCTTTTTATTCGACATTGTATTAAAACTCTCTATTGTAGATCATTTGTTTTATTACCCTACAAAGATGAATATTTCATCCTTCTCTTTTCCCTACAAAATAGTAAACATGTAAGTTAATCTCTTCGTACGCCGCCTACTATATACTAGGTTACTTAATCTAGAATAGATAAGTTTAAACCAAAGTGGCGTCCTCTGGCGAGATAAACGTGACATATTTCGCATAAATTTATGCATCGAAACGACACTCCTGTATGATTATTGTGATCGAATACTTTACAACTACATCCGTTATATAATAGTCGAAGTATTGTTATAATGAATTTGTATAAAATAATAAAAATTATGAAAGCTTGTGTATTTTGGCTTTCTTTTAGAATAAATGACCTAAGTATTTAATATATAGAAGGGTAGCTTTTGACGACATCTAACGGTTAATAGCTGAACATTAGCGTAATTATGTACAGAATTCAACTTTCAAAAAGTTGAGGCAATTTAGTTAAACTGTTAATAAAAAGAGTGCGGTACTAGCACAACTGAAAAGAAATTCTGTTAGATCAGGAGCAAGCGTGTAAATAAATCTTTCCTTGCGCCACAGTATTTAGTAAATTAATAATAGTACAAAATAATGTAACGTCCTCTGACGAGGTAAACAAGATATATAATTCATGTAAATTTATGCATCTGGACAGCGATTGTCTACGATTATTCTCCGATAAAACTGTACGTAAAACGTTCAGAATAAGAACAGCGCCTCTATCGGGCGGTAGTCCAATGCAAAATTATATATTTGTTTCATAAGAACAGCGCCTCTATCGGGCGGTAGTCCAATGCAAAATTATATATATATATATATATATATATATATATATATATTTCATTGTTACTTAATTCAATATATATATATTTTTAAATATATATATATTTTTAAATATATATATATTTTTAAATATATATATATTTTTAAATATATATATATTTTTACATATATATATATTTTTTAAATATATATATTTTTAATTATATATATTTTTAAATATATATATATATTTTTAAATATATATATTTTTAAATATATATATATTTTTAAATATATATATTTTTAAATATATATATATATTTTTTAAATATATATATTTTTTAAATATATATATATATATATATATATATTTTAAATATATATATTTTTATATATATATATATATATATATTAAATATATATATATATTTGAAAAAAATATATATTACAAAATATTTTACATATATATTAGAAAAAATATATTTATTATAGACTCAAACGGCGCCTCATAGGTACGTATTCTTTAGTCCTTATTTTATTTACATTGTAAAATAGTGCGATATTACATCTACATCTACGGTTAATATATATTTCATTATATGGAGGAGGGGGTCGTTTAAAATTTCCTAAGCTTGAAGGGGGTCGCTATATAAAAAAGTTTAAGAAGCCTGCTCTAGCGTACACTTCCAGAAATACAATACAAAGAAAATTAAAACAAAAACAAAACACAAAAAAGTTACAGTGCCTGCAAAGGCGAAAACATTCTTTATACGACTGATTTTTTTCGTGCGTGCGCTGTAACTCTTTTTGTATACTGTATACACATTCCATATATGATTCGTGTAGGATGCAATTAACAAACATTAGTTAGAAAATGTATTCGAGAAACTACAAAAAATGTACCAGCTTGAATATAGAAAGGCTCGTATAAATTGTATTTTATCGTGCTTACGTGTTTGCATGCCAAAGTTGTTTATCACTTATGTTTTTTTCCCCCCACTTAATTCACGTAGTGAAATGACTTGCTCGTTACTAAATATATACAGTGTGAGTCTACAAATTGTACCAAGATGGTGTGAGCAAAGCGGCATTTGAATCAAAATGGTTGTCATGTCATGTATTGTGGAGGTGGGAAGTGATGGAGGTGAAGGTGGAGGTTGGAGGTGGTGAAGGTGTAGGAGGAAGTGGATGTGAGAGAAGCAGGCGCTTCACCCATCCATCATCCTTTACTTACTAGTGCATTTGTTTTTGGAACAATACTTACAAAGTCTGGAAATCTAACGAGCGGAATTTTAACATGAAATTTAATATTTTATCTAACCGAAACAGCAAGTACCAATTTTCTCGCTTTTAAGGTTAAATTTTTATAAACTACTTAATTTTAATTGAACACTTTTGTGCTGAAAGCCTGAAAAGTATATATGTATTTGTGATTAAAGAGGCACGAAAAATCAATTGCTGATGTAAATGGTGAAATACTAAAATTAATTCAATAATATTTGTATAAAAAAGTAAACAGTGATTTAGTTAAATTATTTTCTGATTAAGCAATTTTCACCCTCTTTTAAAAGTTTATCAGTTGTTATTGTATGTAATCACCTTCTAAACACTGAAACAAAGAAATGAACTTATAAAAGCTAGAAACCTTATAAATATTCAGAAGGTTTCAGGTTTATCACGCTACACGCATTGTCGATGAGAGCATCAGTTCCAGTTCGTTTTTTATTAACTAAACTGTTCATCGAGCAAAAGCTTTTATATCTGGCGTTGTAGATATTTTTAGATTGCAATTGTGAATATAGGTTAAGGGTACTTTTTCCATGACAAGGATCCTAATGTAATAAGCGGAAATGGCTATTTTCCCTATATAAGGCGATATTCAGGACAAGGTTTTGACGCGTTAACTTATCGACATAATTCAATTTCTATCGTTATTGCGCCACAATTTCTTTATTGTATAAAAAAAAGATTAAAAAGTGTACATGATGTTATCGCAGAGGTGGCATACAATGTAGGTATAGCATTATGATTTTGATACCAGGGCGGATTATGATATTTTGCAGGACACACTACTGCAACCATATTTTTACAATACTGGCAATTAATATAGGACCCTATAACTACATATTTACAAGATTAACACGTGTAAGTGTGTTAAAAGCACAAACAGGAGCAACTACACACACACACACACGCACGCACGCACGCACACACAGACACACACACACACAAACACACACACACACACACACACACATATATATATATATATATATATATATATATATGGTTGTGATGTAATTGCAATAACCCGGTGTCCCCTTTTTGTGAAATAAAAGGGTCTGCATTTTTCTTAGCATAGCTTTAAATTATTTTAGCGTCCTTTGTTAAACCTCCTGGTCATATCCAGTAATTAATAACTGAATTAAATGCTTGTTGAATTTCCTCATTGGATCCAGTAATTATTCAAAGTCCTTTTTATTAATGTTAATATTAGAATTTAAATTAAAACAACCTTTAGTTACTTACGTTTTTAAAAGGTTAAAACGACGAACTACTTTTAATTTTTTACAATTACCATTGTACTGTTTATTACTTCACAATAAATCACTTCTAATTCTTTCACGTACATATTTTCTTTTAAGTGATGTAGACTAAGCCTTAATTCATGTTGAACTGATTTGTTTACAAATCCGGTCATATTTAAAAGGATCGCCTACCTATTGACAAGCGCAGAGTTCGCTATTGTACGTGATTCTTACATACCAGGTTTTAGGTATTTCTATGGAATTTTGCCGTCTACACAAAACTGATGCCCTACTTTCAACACGTACTACTTCAAGTTAATGCATTGGTTCTATTGGATTTTCTCATTTTAAGCTCACGTAAATTATTGCTTGTACAATAAATTTGACGAACTTTGCTTTAATCACCATGCCGTGTTTAATTGTAATCTATCAGGTGTTGAATTTTACCTTCCTGGTCACGTATTCTTAAAATAATTTATGTATTAAATTATATGCGTTTTCTATTACGCATTTTTAACCCTTCTTGTTCAATTGAGATTCTTAGCGTAATGATGATGTATTATTCATTCGTATTGTGTTTCAATTTCCGTTCACGTTGTCTTATGACTTGCCAAATCGTTTATTTAATCAAATCTTCTAAAGTACTTTTTATTTCTTAAGTTAATTATGACTATAGTTTATATACAGGGTGTTGTCATTTACTTTCCTGCCTAACCGTTGTATTTCTTATTTTCTTCGTAGAAATGTCTAGTTTTCTGCTCCCTCATGTTGTTTTAATGAAATGCGCTATACTAGTGGTCATATCTACCCCTAAATGACCCTATTAACACAGCAATATATATATATATATATTTGTGATATGGTAGCAATAATCCGGTGCGCCTTTTTTGTGAATTAAAAAGTTTAAAATTTTATTCTGTCAATTTTTGATTTTTAATATTAATATTTTAATTACCTCGGCTAGCTCAGTTTTTAATTAAGCACGGAACTTGCGGCAATACGACAAAGAAAGTCTTTAAACTCTCCTTTTACTGTCTGTTACTTTAAGTCAAAACACCATTAAGCACAATTACTATAATGTTTTCAAAAATATTTACTAGGTATGAAACGTTGAAAAGCACTTGTTTTTAATAATTGAATCAAATTATTTTCATTATTATGATTCCCAAAATTACTCAAAAAAGTCAGCAAAAATCTCCCTTGTTATTGTTATTAGAAGCCTCATGAACGTTCAATAAACTTCTTTCATTATTTACGTAATTTATAACGTCTATTAATAATGATCTTTGTTGACCCTAACATAAAGATTCATGAAAGCAAATTATTGAAATGTTCAAATAAATAAAAATACAACGAAATATTCCCAAACAAATTACAAAAACATATTTATATTCGATAACCTGCTTTCTCCAGTTTAAACTCGTTCCTGCTCCAATCGCTTCTCTATTAATGATTTTTATATAATCCAAACACCTGCATTTTCTTAATACTGTTTCTCCTTCATGAATTACTCTAGCGTCTTTACCAAACTTCCTGGTCGAATCCAGTGATAAATAATAGAGTAAAATATTTATCAAATCCGTAGTTAATTATTCACAGAGTTCCCCATATCGAATCCAGAAATTATCTAGAGTCGTTAATATTTGTTAAATGTTTACATAAAATCTCGTATTTACCCAGAGTCCTTAATATTTGTTACTTTTCCACATCAAATCTCGTAATTCCTCATAGTCGTTAACATTACCCAGAGTCCTTAATATTTAATAATTTTACACATCGAATCTCGTGATTCCTCAAAGTCTTTCATATTACCCAAAGTCGTTTTTACAGGATCAATAAACGACAAAACCTCTTTAATGTTGCACTGTCATATAATTTATTACTTAACAATTAAATCACTTCAAATTTATTCACGTAATTCCTTTGTTCTGTGCGATGTGTACTATACTTTAATTCATAGTAAAACTGATTTGTTTACAAATCCGGTCGTTTATAAAGGCATCGCCTATCTATTGACAAGCTCATAGTTCAATCGATTGCGCTTCGTACGTGATTCTTGTGTACAAAGTTTTAGATATTCCTATAGTATTTTGTTGTATATTAAAATTGACGCACTGATTTTGGCACGTAGCATTTCGAGTTAATTGCATTCATTCTCTTGGATTTTCATATTTTAGATCACGTAGACCATTGTTTGTACAATAAATTTAGTGATGTTTGATTTTATCACCATGCCGTGTTTGTTTCCAATATATCAGGTGTTGATTTTCGCTTTCTAGTCACGTAGACTTAATACAATTTATGTGTTAAATTATATGCGTTTTTTCTCTTACGCATTTTTAAATCTGCTTGTTTTAATTTGAATTCTTGGCGTAATAATGATGCGTTGTTCATGCGTGCCGTGTTTCAGCTTCCGTTCATGTTGTTTTACGACTTGCGAATTTGTTTATTTAAATAAATCTCCAAAAATATTTTTCATTAACTAAATTAATTATGATTATGGTTTATATACAGGGTGTTGTCATTTACTTTCCAGCTTAATCTCGTATTTCTTGTTTTCTTCAGAAAACTGTTTCGTTTTCTGAGCCATCATGTAATTTATATGAAGTGCGCTATACTATTGGTCCCAACTATCCCTAAATGACCTTATTAACACAGCAATATATACAGGGTGTTAACTGGAAATACTATGCATCAACTAATGACCATTGAGCCAAACTTTTCTTATCTGGACGTTGATGGTTTAAGAAGTACAGTATAGTACTTTTAGTCAATAATATCTGACAGCGTCAAGTTTTTGACTTATGTCAGATATAGACAGGAAGCAACCTTGGTTACAGCAGAAACCTTTATTAGTGCTGCAGGGAATTAAATACCTATCATGTTTGTATTTCTTAGAAAGAGAGGTAACCCAGAGTTATTAGAAGCTACATATTCATGGACTTCTGCCAAATATCACAGAAGTGGTTGAATGCAAAAGGATTATTTTTATGAAGTGGTTTAAGCGGTTTTTTTTTCTCTAAGCCAATAGAAGAGCGTCCAGTTCTTGTGTTTTTAAATGGATATACAACCCGCATGAAATCTGTGGAGCTTATAGATGCAGCAAGAACAAATTATGTCATTCTATGTTTTCCTCCCCATTGCACTCATAGCATGCAAACCCTAGATGTCGCCTTTTTACCCAGTTAGTACATATTACTTTAAAGATTGTAGAAAGTGGATGTAGTTAAACCTAATTGCTATTAGGCTGGTTGGAAAACTTTCCCGCACTGTGTTCATGAAAGCGCAGTTATGGAGACTGCGATTAATGGTTCAGGAAGACTGGACTTTCCTTCGTTAAAAGACTGAAACCACTGACACAGCAGATAATGAAAATACTGCTGCAGTTCCACTCTCACTCGCAGGGCCATCGGGTTGCGTCAGGATTACAAATAAAGGGCAGATGTGTCTAGCATCTCATCTCATACAAAAGAGCTTTATGATTCTAACATCATTTCAACATTCCTTTGTGCCCGTATTTGTCATTTCCTTTAAGATATTAGAGATATTAGATATTAGAGATATTAGAGAAAACAAGACAAGACTAAAAGCACAAAGATAAGGAAAACGGCAGCTAACAGAAACACCGTACAAAATTGAATTAGTGGCCAGAACAGAAGCTAAAACGAAGAAGCATGTGAAAAAAAATCTTAATTTAGAGCAAGAAGCTAGGAATCAAAAAGGTAAATCAAACAGAAACATGTCATCAAAAGACAGTAATTAAGAAAACAGAGTAAATCAAGAAAATAACGAAACTAATAGAAAAAGAGTCGAAACAACCATAGAAAAACTGCAAAAAAACAGTGTGAAGAAAACGAACCTTCTCATCAAGCAAGTGACACGTCAGAGGACGAAGAGGAGAATGTGGCGTGTTTTATTTGTAACGAATATTCTCTAATTCGAAGTCCTGTGAAGGTTCGATAATATGAAATAAGTGCAAAATGTGGAAGCATGAAACATGTGTCGGAATTTACGGTGATGATGAGAAATACGATTTTGATTTTCAACGAACTTCGTTCGTTTATGAAATCGATTTGTCGTCCGTCTGTCTGTCCGTCCGAGGCCTTTCTAATGGTCGGACATCAATGTGTGATACATCAATCGATTCAGCTCGGTGTCCTGAGCTTAAGTTTTGATGTCAGTTGAAATCGGGCCACGGGGACGCCGTGCCCCCGCGATATTCCGTCGGGAAAATTAAAATTTCAAATAGGTCAAAAATTAATGTGCGATACATATTTGGACTCCCCTAACATAGCTGAGTCGAAATATGGTACCCCCCACAAAATCTGACCACGGATACCCGACCCCCCCGGGGAATTAATTTTTAATTTTTTATCTGAATACTTATAATTATTACAACATAATAATTTTAATTTCTTTAAATTGTTTTAAAGTAAGTCTACATTTGGAAGTTCGTTGCGACAATGCCTTGCATTTTCAACTTGTTGTAAATAACGTCCGTAATAAATTGGTTTTTGAAATTGTTCGTTTTAAAAACACATAATAATACTAATTTCTCTTAAAAGTAGGTATTCCATTTTATACAACCTACTACTTTATTTTATCATACCGTTAGATAAAATGGGGTATTCCACATCTTTTCAGAATCTTCCTAATGTTCACAAAACTACTAAAATTAAAGAGCAAATTTTACTTGTCAATCCAGTCACATAACTGCATATCTTCGTATTGGTAGCATAAATGTATTGTTAATACTTTTTGAATTATAAAACACGATATGTTAAGTACCCCATTTTATCCACCTCTCCCTTACCTGTCGGTGACCGGCGACCGGGTTGGGACCGTGTCATTTTATAAACTAAGGTCGACGTTTCGCCAACTTTTGTAAGAGGCTTCATCAAGACAAGAAAAAGAAATGAGTAATAAAATAAAAAATAATAGTAAAGATAAGAATGATAATATTAAGTAGACAAGTTAAAATGTAAAGAGTATGTAAAGTTACTTCTGAACTAGCTAACTCACCAGCCCATTTAAGCCAAAAGGTGTCTTGTGGCAAAGTAACTGGTGAAAGTACGGAAAGTGGTTTGCCACAAGACACCTTTTGGCTTAAATGGGCTGGTGAGTCTACTAGTTCAGAAGTAACTTTACATACTCTTTACACTTTAACTTATCTAGTTAATATTATCATTCTTATCTTTATTATTATTTTTATTTTTAATATTTTTTTATGATTTATTTTATTTTCTTGTCCTGGTGAAGCCCCTTACAAAAGTGGGCAAAACGTCGATCTTAGCTTATAAAATGACATTGTCCCAACCCGGAACCATAAATATTTATAATCTCCCTTACCTGTGTTGCAGTTTTATGATTAATATTATTGTTAGGATGATTGACATTAAATTCATTTGCTGTTTATCTGCATGTTCTGTAATTAATCTCCAGGATTAAAACAATTTCAACTTTTCCTTGGTTGATTAATGGCATTTAAGATTTTTTTACAATGACACTTAAAAACTAAATTACAAAACAAAATTAAATTGACGAAACAGATAACGTAATTATAAATTTTATGGAAGGTGTAACCAGTTGAAAATGCGCAGGCCAACATTTTTAGGAAATACTTTTAACCCCGATAACTTTTTTTATCTTAACAGACAGAAGGTTTTCGTATTACTATTCTTTTGTTCACTTTTTCTTGTTGAACTCAAATCTGAAGGCAAAATTTTTAAATTCTGCTGTAACCCACATACTTTCTTTTATACAACTCACAGAAGCAAACATGAGACCCGGAAAATATGTGAACTAAAACGCGTTATCAACGTATGTAGCCAATCAGAAAACCGATCGGCTCTAATGTACATTACGTGATAAAAATTAATTTTCCTCTTTTCAGTGGCGGATAAATTAATAATGAAACGATGGTTAAAAAGGTCCAGATTTATAATTGGCAGTATTGGACTCTCTGCGCGTAATACACAATTAATTAATGATTATCTACGATGTTTTGTTCATAACCACTAATTTGCATCGTTATTAGTTTACTGTTTACTATGGTTGTACCCCAAAACTACAGTTATCTACCACGCTCCTCTAGGTCTCATATTTGCTTTTGTTGACTATAGTTGGTTAAAAAGCAGGCTACACAAAGAAATATACACGCTGTTATTAATTTAAGATAGAGCAGAAATTTTTCACCATATCTTTATACGAAGTCTATTTTAAAAATCAATACGTATAAAATTTTGCTTGTGTAAAATAAACCCGTGTGAATATTTTATTCCTTTATAAAATGTTAATGCTCAGAAGCAGTATTGAACACACAAGTTGAAAAGGAAACAGTTCACTGAATTTATAAAGTCGACAGACTAGAAAATAAAAACATAAAACCTTTCTAAGAAGAAACTAACTGGATATTTCACACCCACAAATTTAAAAACTCGATTAAAGGTCTCAGTAAAATTTTATAACAAAAAATTTATTTGAATAAATTCCATTCAATTTTAAAACGATTAATGTATAAACATTGTATGATATTTTATTGCGTAGTTAATAGATACTGATTTGGATTACAGTGACCTACATTATTTCTGAACTATCTGGATATTGCAAATTAATAATACAACATGGTGGCAGCGGAAATTTATTGAGTTTTATTTTAGTTGAGGTACCGTATTTTCCGCAGCGCCTTCCATAATTCACTTCTGTTCACAGAGTCATACGCCTTTACCAAATCTGCAAATGTCACATATATTTTCTTTCTAGCATGCATACACTTTTCAACAATTTGTTGCATTGCGAACATCTTATTCACACATCTTCTTCCAGGCATAAAACCACATTGAACGTCCCATATCTTGCTT
Organism: Platerodrilus igneus; assembly: GCA_036346225.1. Lineage (NCBI taxonomy): Eukaryota > Metazoa > Arthropoda > Insecta > Coleoptera > Lycidae > Platerodrilus > Platerodrilus igneus. The sequence continues at coordinate 2,537,882 of JARFIW010001146.1, forward strand.
TGCGTTCTCTTACAAATTCCATCTATCACAATTTTTCCATACACTTCACTGGGTACACTCAGCAGACTTATCCCGCGATAATTTTTGAATTCATACTTGCTGCCTTTACCTTTATGCAAGGGATAATGATCGCACTCGCGCTTGCTCTATACACAACTCTATCATTTTGCACAAACATTCAATCAGCATCCCAGACCCATACTTAAGCATTTCACTTGTTATAAAATCTACATTCGTCGCTCTGACATTCTTCAGAGATTTCACTGCCTTCCATACCTCATCTACGTTGCATTCAAACATTATACTGTTATCTACTTTTTTAACCAGTATATTACTGCTCTCTTCATCATCCATACAGTCATCTGTATCCTTCTTGCTACCACCATACAGCGTCTTAAAATACTCTTTCCAACAGGTTCACACACTTCTTCGTCCCAAACAATTTCATTTCTGCTGTTAACAACGCCATTCACCCGCTTATTTACACCCTTTCTTTCTTACCCATTTTCAAAACAAATTTTTATTTTCTTCAAAATTACACTGCATTTATTCACCCTCCCTCTCCCTAAGTTGCTCGTTGCTTGCCATCACTACTTCTTTCGCACATCGCCTTTTCTTTGTATATACTTCCTTAAGTTGCTTTCTTAATTCAACATCTTTTTCTGTAATCATTCTCTTATATGCCACTTTCTTTTCCTCGACAACCTTTTCTGACTTTATCGTTCCACCATACATTTTTATTGCATGTACCAGTCACTGTCGTTCCCAATACTTCCACAGCACATTTTATTATACTGTTCTTGAAACAATCCCATTCTTTCTCCACATCTTCAACTTCAGAGCATTATCCCATTCCTGTTTGCAGTCATACAACTATCTCTCTCTCTATCATAGTAGCGTACTCTTTGTGAGTCGATTCTTCCCACAAGCGTAATACTTTCACTCTTGATTGTCTCATATTCTGCTTTTCTCTCCACACCCACTTTCGGCTAAGATCAATTCTGGACAAAACTAAAAAATGATTGGTTCCACACTCAGATCCTCTCATTACTCTTGTGTTTTACCAGTTCTCTTAAACTCTCATAAAACACAACCAAATCACGCATTTGCCCTTTGTTATGTGTACTTGTGTATGTCTTTATACCATGCGTTGGATACAAATAGTTCTCTTTCCATATATATACTCACTAACATATCTCCATTTTCATTCGTTCTTGGATCGCTAAACGGACCTACCACATACTCAGCATTTTCTTTTGTACTCCGACCCAACTATTAATATCACCTAATAGAACCACGCGGTCATTTCATTCACATATGTCTAATACATTTTCCAACATCTACCAAAACTTCTCACACTCCCTATCGTCATTCACTGGAACATAACATGCTACTACAAAAATCTTTCTAAAGTCCACTTTCGTTCTAACCCACAAAATGCAGGGAGAAACCAATTCATATTGTTTCATGCATGCTTTTGCTTGATCATTTAAAATTAAACCAACACCTTTCGTCCCAAACTCATTGGTCTCTACTCCAGACCACAAGTCCAACATACCATCATCTAATTCAACAACATCTTTCCCCTTCTCCTTCGTTTCACTCAAACGCAGCACACCCATGCGCATTTCTTTCATTTCATTCATGATTTCATACTCTTTACCGTGCACTGACATTCCAAGTACCAAATCTCCATTCCTGCATCTGGTCGTTATCTGATGGTCCAGATATTTTTCGTCTCAGTCGCCCACTATGACTTTGAAGGCCTAAGGCTTTCGCAAAAGACTTGTTGGTAGTGTTAATCAGGTTAAAGAAGGTTACTAGCCTAGATTGCAACCGTGCCGTTGTAGCTTTCTCTACTAGCGGTAACGACACCTTACCTTTCAGTGTTGGCATGCTTAGCCGCCCTGTCACAGACGTCGCCACGATTTTCAGTTCTCCAGGTGTGCTTAACGTCTTTCAATACAAGCTAAAACTTCCTCTTCCAAGAGGGTTACCTTGTAAGCCAGCAAAAAGTTGCCCGCGCTACGACCCTATGAGGTACATGCTATTCACTGACACACATCGAGCTCAGAAGCTAAACCCTTTGTACAAACGACTTCTCCGGTAGTATTCATCTCAGTCTTACCTAAACTGGAAAGAGAATTAAATCGTTTGGTAAAATTAAAAGTTATAAAACCAGTTCAGCGACCAATTACCTAGGTCTCAGGGTTTGGTATTACTTCCTCTACATTCTGAAAACTATTACTACTACTAGCAGACGCTAATTCAAAAGCAGGATTTTTAATATTAAACCACTTAAGAACAGTATCAGTACTCTTTTTACTTATATCTACACTAATATTCGAGGCACCTGTTTTTGTATCTCTCTCCAGAGACAAATCATATTCTAAAATTCTACAAAAATAAGTCTGACATTAATGAATGCCATGTAACTCAATGCCCCTTAAAATGTAAATTCATTGCTATTGAATTACTAATGTCAAAAAGGATCAAAGCACTTCTACCTATGATACCAAGCAAATTAAAAAACTGGTAAACCATAGAAACCAATTTATTGAATCTGAAGAGAACAGAAAGGAAAAGCAATGTTCACAGTATAATGCAAGGCATAGAGCAAGAAACTTACCAGGGTTAAATGAAGGGACTCTGAATGGATAACAGATTTACGTTCTTATGATAAAATTGTTAACAAATTCGCAGAACCTGTAGCAGAAATAAAATTCCTCTCATGTTTACCTGCTCTAATTTTGTCTAATTTCGTAATCGCAATTTTATGTATTACTTATATGGAAGTGATTTTGTTATAGTCAAAGATGTATCATATTCATTTCCTTAATTCTCTTTACTGATGCATATTAAATTCCTATATAATAATACACAGGATTATTTATTTTGTATTAATAATTTAACGCTTTGACCTTAGTTGATATCTGTGTTGGCGCTCATTATAATCACATGTCGTTATCGTGATATTAATGTCTTCTGTAGAGCATTTGAAGCGGTCATTTAAGTTCCGCACATGCGATCATCATTTTCATTTGTCGATTTTTGTGTTGCCTGCTTCATTTTCACGCCACGATATATAAGAACAAGATATTCACTGATAATAATCGACGTGTTGCGCGGAAAAAACGACTCGCGTTAGTTTAACTATGACAATGACCTGGTTTTCATGTTTATGTTGAGCTACCCTCAATGTGCAACCTAAGTTTTATGTACAAGCTAAATGTTATGGTAAATTTGATATACAAAAGGTAGAATGGACTACTTTCTGTTAAACTGAATTGCATTCCACTATACGGAAATTTGGATTTAAGTATCCGTAATGAAGTATTCAAGACCCTTATCTTTGTTGTTCTTGGATCTACAAAACATATGCTTTGGCTGTTATTGGAAAGACAGAATTTGCTCGCTGTCGTTATTTGTATGAAAGAAAGTTAGCAAAAGTGCATATTCTTTTATTTTTAATTAATAAGCTTTAAAGCAGCTATTGTATCGAAGAATGTTCAATCTTCACTAGTATTTTACAAAATAATCATGTCCCACTTAATAATTGCATTTAATAACTTCTCGTTTTAATCTTACACGACAAATGAGGAACTGCTAATTCAATCTTGAATGAATGAATCAATCCTCTAACAAAGTTTGGGACTTTTATATATATATATATATATATATATATAGTGATATACCTGACTATTACACTTTTTTACAAGATGAGTTGAACATCGAAATTAAATATTAAATTTTAGTTTTCACTTTTAAATAGGAAGGTATATAATTTGTATAAGAAGAATGTAAAATAAATTATGTCAGATTTTGAAAGATTTCAAATTTTCTTTTTAATAGGATACCTGATACCTTTATTTAATGTATAGTTAATATGTAAAAATAGTTGATTAGTGTATGTGATGTGTGTTGTGTGTTGTGTAATCGCATGCGTATATAGTTGTGTGTGTTATGTGTTATTTTTTAACGTTAAACATATTAACAAATATTACATTAGGTATAAGCTATGTTTTAAAATTAAGTATATTGTATATCGAGCTCAAACCACTAATATCAGTTTTTATTTATACTATCTTTGTAATAAATATGTGATACATTTCAAGAAATAGTCTTTTTGTTTATCTTTCTCGAATTCTAAAATTTTGGATTTTGAAATCTATTCTATGATCTAAATTAGCTGAATGACTCGATAAAGCACAGAATTTGGTTTAACTTATTATGTCACTTCTATGTTGAGTTATACGTTGATTTAAAGATTGACATGTTTGCCCAATATACAAGCCATTACAATCTAAACAATTAATTTGGTACAAATATATTTTTTATTTTGCAATACTTCGTAAATATTATAATTTTTAAATACTTTAAATTAGATTATTGAGTTAATTCATTGTCTATATTGGGTATTGTTTTATATATTTCTAAATTTTGCTGTTGTTACTACTTGTGTTATTTTTGTGTATATTACTGTTACTTTTGTTTGTGTTTTTGTAATATACACAAAAATAAACAATAGTAACAACAAAAATTTAGAAAATATAAAACAACCCAATATAGACAATGAATTAACTCAAGCTAATTAAAGTATTTAAAAATTATAATTTTCGGTATGCAAAAAAAATATATTAACAGTCAATAATCTTTTCAAAATTAAAAGATAAAACACCCGAACTATTTCAAAAATATTGTGTACCAAATTAATTGTTTAGATTGTAATGGCTTGTATATTGGGCAAACATGTCAATCTTTAAATCAACGTATAACTCAACATAGAAGTGACATAAAAGTTAAACCAAATTCTGTGCTTTATCGAGTCATTCAGCTAATTTAGATCATAGAATAGATTTCAAAATCCAAAAATTTTAGAATTCGAGAAAGATAAACAAAAAGACTATTTCTTGAAATGTATCACATTTTATTACAAAGATAGTATAAATAAAAAACTGATATTAGTGGTTTGAGCTCGATATACACATACTTACTTAATTTTAAAACATAGCTACATACCTAATGTAATATTTGTTAATATGTTTAACGTTATAAATACATACACACATACACACCACACAACATAACGCATGCGCATACACACACACACACACACATATACAGACAAACAACAACTATCACATACAACATAACATATACATTAAATAAAGGTATCAGGTATCCTATTAAAAAGAAAATTTGAAATCTTTCAAAATCTGACATAATTTTTATTTTACATTTCTTCTTATACAAATTATATATCCTTCCTACATTTAAAAGTGAAAACTAAAAGTTATGTTTAATATTTAATTTCGATGTTAATTTTGAATCAACTCATCTTGTAAGTTGCAATTAATATTTGTATAATTTAGCCTAGTTGTTTGTAACATTTTTAGAAGCCTGTGATCAAGGATTAAATAAATCCGAAAATTTAGGCATTAAAAAAGAGTTTTCTTTTTACCAGCTGACCTCAAACCCATTAAAAACATTCGATATTACTAGAAGGTCATTATCTTTAAAATATATATATATATATATATATATATATATATATATATATTAAATTTTAAATACTTCACTTTTTTCCGTACAATTCCAGATTTAATCTCGAAAATTAGTCACCGCCGATGTAAGAATTTACAAAAATGTCTGCATTTACGGTCAATTAGTGTGAAGCTACGTAATTTACGTGCATCATAAAAGCGTCGTCAATTTTTGTCTAATTCACGGAGTTAATTTGCTGTTTCTCTCTTTCATATTGAAATCCAAAAGCTATAAATTCATTCTTATCGATTATACGACATTTGTAATAGCCGCGCGAATTTTTTAAATACATGTGTATTCATTAATAAAAATAATTGGGTTCTAAACACTTTTACTAAAATAAAGTATTCTCTTTATGAATGGCGAAGCTTCTAGAAGTACTCTTTATTTAAAAATAAATTTATTATAGACACATGGGTGTCAATTTAGCTAATTAAAACATCCGCTTTCTGTATGGTTTTGCAAAATGCAAAAACATTTGCATATCGTTCAATGTAACAAAATATTGGTTTTCCATCAAATAAATCGTGTTCTAGCGCATTGTTATAAAATATTAAGGCGTTATTTTTAACAAAATTGTATGTAATTTTATTTTAGGCGAAAGACACTATTTCATACCATTTAGAACGAATGAAGTGCGCATTTTATACACGAAAGATGTATTTTTTTGATGATTAATTAAAGCTTTAATTGCATTCTTTATCAAAATTGATATGGCTTTTACGATAAGTACGCAGGGATTACATAAGTGCCCTGAGGAGCCCCTGATAGCCAGTCAGTCTTGAACTTCACAACTTTAACATTGTTGGTAGATCAGCTACTCATTGATAATTATTAAAACATGACTTTAATTAATTGTTAATTAAACTAAGACGTTAATGAATATAACGTACAAGTTGTCAAACCATTTATGTAATTACTGTATAAAAATAAATTTGATAGAAGTGTTCTTTGAAGAAAAACTTAAAAAAAAAAAGCTCCCAAAGGCCCAAAACTTATCTGGCGCAGTCGGAACGGATTCCAGAAGGGCACTAGCTAATCCAAAATCGATGAACTGGTGGCCGTGAATCTCAATTCTTTACTGGAACAACAAACCAAACAATTGGACGAAGTACAAAATCGACTAAGCCCAATAAAGAAGGAAGACTAATGGAACTGGCGATTAAGCTTTCGTAAGTACCATAAGTTCATTTTCCTTACCATTTTCATTTGCATATTGACATTAAAAAGTAAGATTTGAAACAAGAGAATTTTATATAGGCATTTTATGCACAAGTTATTATTATATTTATTATCACAATTTATTACTGAAACAATTTACTCAGCAAAAGCCTGAACCTTATTATAACAAAGGTGTATAATTATACACAGTTCTTTATACAATTTATTGTAGTAATTATTACTGAAATAATTTATTCAGAAAATCTGAAACATGATGTGATTATAAAGGTTTATAATTGCACACGTTTATGTACAATTATTGCAACTATTTGCTGAAACAGTTATTCGACAGAAGTCTGAAGTCGATGTAATTATAGCCAAAGTCTATAATTACACGCAATATACGTAACGATAAGTGATTCTTTCAATAACTTTAATACAACTTTATTACGGTGACAGAATAAAATTTAAAGATATTTAGATTCAATACCAATGTACGATGGTAATCAGGCTTTATTAGGCATTTTCATTACTGCTCGAAAACATTTCTTAAGTCACTTTATAAACAGGGTGACGTTGACCGCAACGTCTGGCTTTTACGTTTGATCCTAAGTAAATTAACGGGTAGAGCATTCACATTTATCGCTAGTAGGGATGACCTCACGGAATGGAACGATTAGAAACGGATATTGATAGCGTATTTCGGAGACCAGCGGAATATCAAATGACTTACCAGGTACTTAATAAACCTACAAATGGAAACTAATTAATCACCATACCAATTTCGTATGCGATGTCAGGACGTACGAAGTTTAATTCTAACCAAACCAAAATTAGAGGAACCCGATCAAAACATACGTTTAATAAAAACAAAAATGTACGACAAAATGGCGTTAGACGCCTACATAAACGCATCACCCGAACGATTATTGGATACAATAAGACTTCAACACCCCCAAAATTTAGAAGAAGCTATGAACTTGATTGTAGAAGAAGAATACGTGATGTACTCCAGAAATAGAATTTACAATCCTAACGCAAATAAAAATTACTCACCAATTAAAACGATACAAGCCGCGAAACAAATACCATGAATTAACAATCCAAACTTTAATAACACTAATTTCCACAACCAATTTCGGCAATTTCCAAAGCAAACAGTAAATTCAAATTTTATAAAACCCGCATTTACACCAAGGCTTAATCAAAACGCGAATCGAATATGGCAAACATTTGGTGCAAATTCTAACAGAAACACACCCATGACTAGTAATAACAACTACTCCAATAATTGTTACAAACCAACCCCTATGGACACTTCATCAAGAACACCAGACAGAACACAAAAATATCTCAAATCAGACCCGACTATACACAAAAACGAAACTTCACTTCCGAGGAACTATTTCACTAAGCAGTAGAAGACTTTAACAATCAATACACAGATACTTATTCGAATCCAAGTAGAGAATTTTGAAACAAATCATTCAGAAAACTATGAACGTAACAACTCATACGAAAATTACGAAGAGCATGATCAAGAAAACGCGTGCTCAAATTTTCAGTTGGACCAAATAAAGTACGATCAGACAATAAATTTAAACAACAATAATCAACAGATTTTACTCTATATAGAAATAACTCATGCAGAAATTAAATTACTAATCGATACATGATCTTCAAAAACTTTAATTAACCCCAAAACCGTGCAGAAACATTACTTAGATTTTGTAGAAAGAGAACCTTTTAAAATCAAAACAGCACACAAAACGACATTAGACAAATTTATTGCAGACATATGTTTACCAAAAACCTTTAACGTAAAAATAAAACATAAATTTTGCATCTTTGAATTTAACGATAAATACGACGGATTAATAAGCATGGATCTTCTAAGAAAATTAGGAGCAAATATTGATATAAAAAATCGATTATTAAGAACGAAACACGGACAGATTCCAATTAAATTCCAAAACAGTAACATTCAAACCGATCAAAAATACACAATCGAACCCAGGACAGAAAAGCAAGTAAAAATCTTAGTAAACTCGAAAAACAACATAGGAATTATAAATCACGTGTCATCTAACAAAAAGTAGAAACACCCACCGCGTTAGTACAAATAAAAGACACTACGATAATTTTGAGCTCAATCGATTACCCCATAGAAATATCATTAACAAAACCAATAGAAGTGGAAGAACTGAATTTTAGCGAAATGGAAATCGACGAAGAATTTGAAAGCAACTCCAACCCCACAGATTACTATAAAATGTTAAAAGAAAACCTAACTAACATTTGTTTCAACGACAATATTAACACCGATGAAGAAAGAGCAATTAAGGAATTATGTTTCGAATACCGAGATATATTTCATTGCGAAAGAATACCTTTAATTTTCACCAACCGAGTCTAACATAACATTGAACTAACAGATGATAAACCGATTTTCATCAAAGCATACAGACTATCTCAAGCAAGTCAAGAAGAAGCAGATAAACAGGTAGCAGACTTATTAAATCAAGATATCGTTCAACATTTGAATTCGCCATGGAGCAGCCCCGTATTAAGTGTACCAAAGAAACTAGATGCCGCAGACAAACGCAAATATCGAATGGTTATAGATTACAGATAACTCAACGAGAAGACTGTAGACAATAAATACTTACTACCGAATATTACAGAAATATTAAACAAACCGGGAAAATGTCAATATTTTTCGACATTAGACCTCGTCTCAGGATACCACCAAGTGGAAATGGACAAGAAAGACAACCAAAACAGTTTTCAGTACACCTAGAGGACACTATGAATACAAACGCATGCCGTTTGACTCAAAGAACGCACCCGCCACTTTTCAGAGAGTTATGCACAATATTTTGTGAGGAATACACAACGAAAAATGTCTTGTATATCTGGACGACATAATCGAATGGATTAATTGAACGATTATACTTAACACTTTTAGAACAAATCATACTTTTAAGATTAACCTATAAAAGGAACATATCACTAATTTAATGTCATATGCTCTAATTGCTTATAACAACATAATTTATTCTTCAACTAACTTTACACCCCTCTAATTAACATTAGGACATTACGATTCTCGCAATCCTTATGATATACACTATAATAAGGAAGTATACCAACAGTACGCCAAAGATCACAAAGAAAAATTAAAAATCACTTATAATAACGTCAAAAGTAAATGAGATAATGATAAGGAACGTATTACAAAAACCCGCAGTGAAAAAACCAATAAAAACAGATTCTCAGTAAGACAGACCGTGTACGAAAGAAATTTTAAAAATAAACGACACAAAACGGCCCCCCCCCCACCAAATTTAGGTCCGTTTAAAATCAAAAAGATCTCAGATAAAAACGTAGCAGTAGTAGACAACGGAAAAACCGTAAAATACATACATTTGAAGAATTTAAGACACCCTGTAATTTCAGATGGACAACCATCACCCTTGCCGTCAACCTCCACCCAGGTAGAACGAACGATAACGAAATAATAATAAAAGATATAAAAACAACCCCGATAAATAAAATTGGGAAGTATGCAAAACACAGTAGACTATTGAACTTTCGCAAAGAAATTTGATTTAACTGAATTAAAACGAGAATTTTATATAATTAGAGACAAATACGACAGACTGAAAGAATCAATGGGCACAGCCAAATTCGGAAAAGAGTATGCGATAGAAATGCTTAATTACAAAAGCATAATGGAAAATATCCTAATGAATACAAACGATAAATTCAATCAATACCAACAGACCAAACTATAAGACAGAAACGAGGAATTATTAACGGATTAGGTAATATTATAAAAGCTATCACAGGCAATTTAGACAACCAAGATGCTAAACGATACGACAATGCAATACGAGAATTGATTAACAACCAGCACGATATAAAAACTATTGTTAAAAACCAAATTTCCTTAACCCAATCAACCATAGTAAAATTTAACGATACACTACGAAAATTAGTAACCAAGACAGAACAATAAACAGAATACTAACTCTTGAAAGTAGCATGCAAACCACAATGTTGGGAATGCGTGATTTAATAAGATTTAACACGATATTCAATCAAATGATATCGACTCTCACTGTAATGCAACAAATTTTAGTTACATTAGAAAATGCTGTAACATTTGCTAAATTAAATACTTTACATGCTAGTATAATAGAACCACTTGATTTATTAAACGAATTATTAGGTATTAGATCACTTATAACTCATAGTAAACTACCCTTTGAAGTAACAGAATCTAACATACTTAGACCATTAGAACAACTTTGTCGCCGTTTAGCTAAAGCTAGTCTTATATCTACTGCCCAAACTATAGTACCTGAAAAGTAGTTTTTAAAAATAAACATCATTTGGGACCCTTGCCTTAATTTGAAAAAATAGCCATAGTAAAAAGTTATGTAAAGAATCATGAAATTACGTTTTTAATAGAAATTCCCATTGTAGAAATTAATAATTACAATTATTATCATTTATTTGCTTTCCCTATAAAAGTTACTAGCCAATATCAAGTTATTATTCCCAAAATCAAGTTCCTTTCCCTGAATGAACTTAGATATAGATTCACAAATGAAAAATGCAAGGAAGTAGCACCCAGCCAATACTTATGTCAATCATTAACGACAACAGCTATTCAAACGGATAGCCCTTGTGAAGTTTAATTGTTGCGAATCTCTAATCATTATGAGAATTGTGTACCATAACCAGTACAAGTTACAGACATGAAAATTCAAAAAGTTACGGACAACAAATGGTATGCTGTATTTCTTCAAAAAGTAATGGCAACCGCCAATTGTAATCAAGACGAAAACAATTTAGCCTTAATGGAAGCAAAGTATCACCATAAAGAAAGATTTTTACTTAAAATTAAAAAGTAAATTTTTCGAGTATATCAAAACCCAACAGTGACGAAGGAATTTGCAAATCTACCCGAACTACAATTCAAGATTCCTCAAACCGAAGACAACAAAATTATCAAAAAATTGAAGCAACTAGCACATGTAAACCTAGACGATCTCAACCACGCAGTAAAATTAATGGACACTTATTAGGAACACTTAAGTGAGTTAACAGTACCAAAGTTCCATTACGACAATATTAGTGTTTGGACAATTTTATTGATTATTGTAATAATTTTATTAATTGTATATTTATTGTATAAAATTTACCCTAGATATAAGAACAAAGAAACAAATGTAAGCAAAGATACAACAAATGAAACTTTAGGGACAATGAGTTTTAAAAATTAAGTACAATCCTTAATTTTCATCTAAATCAGGAGGAGTTACATATCCGCCAATTAATATGTATACGAATTTAAATATAATTATTAAGTTTTAAAAATAGAATGTTACATTGTATAATTAAAGGTCACATTATAAAAGGTTAATGAAAGTTTATAATCAGACGTGAGAACGGGGCAACTACTTTGTATTCCAGACGCAACATGATACTGCAGGTGCAGGTCACAATGAACTATAAGAAAGCAATTGTAATAATTAAGATTACTAAGAAGTATTACATTGTATATTATCAAGAAGTAGCAGACATGAGATCTGCACTTCCCACAAGATGTTACAAGAGCAGGAACCCCTGAGGTCAGTCGGTCTCGAACTTCATAACTTTAACATTGTTGGTAGATCAGCTACCCATTGGTAATTATTAGAACATGACTTTGATTAATTGTTAATAAAATTAAGACGTACAAATTATCAATCCATTTATGTAATTACTATATAAAAATGAATTTGATAGAAGTTTTTTGGAAGAAAAACTTTTTAAAAAGAAGCTCCCAAAGGCCCAAAACTTATCTCACATAGTTACTCGAATTATATAGGTAAAGTGTACGTCGCACGCTGAAGATTACCTTGAAGAAGATGGGTTAAAATCATAAGTAGAGAATCTGATTTCTAACATACCCATCCGATGATGTGGGATTCAGTACTTTAAATATTGTGCAACGTGCAACGTCATGAAATTTATACCTATTTATATAACAGTCAAATTGACATTTAAAACATCTTAATTAACTTCAAAATATAATAATTAGTGGTTAAAATGTAACAAGTCTAACCACTACCTAATATTAGCTTTAACTCTTTTTTTTATTACAGACGACCTGTAGCGTAATCTATATTCTTCGAAAATTAAACGTATTAGTAGCTAAATGTTAATAAAAAGTAAACATTTAAATAATATAAAATATTTTCTTAATTTCTGGATTTATAATTTGAATCACAGAATATTTGTTGATATATTACTTGCAAAGACTTCGAAAGAAAATGTCACCCGTTATTATTAAAGTGCTTTAGAGGTTAGTTTCAAGTATATTTAGCAAGGCAATCTAACAAACAAGAAATCGTTGAATCTGGTTTGCGCAGAGAAGTGCCATCTCTGACGGGTAAATTGTATACAAACAAAACCACGAGGAAACCATGATAAGGGTTTCGAGCTTCGATAACTAAACTTTTCGCAATTTATTTCAAAGTGAGAATTGTTCTACTTTGCAAAACTGGAAACTTCTACTTTACAGTGCAATCATGTTGGTGGTCCTTGATAATGATCAAGGGTTATACATACAGTAAAATCGCATAAGCAATAATATTCTTTAAGATAACTCAAAGAAATGAATATTGTAAAAGGTTTGATAATTTCTTATACAATGTACTAAATTTAATTAAAACAATATAATAAAACCCTGCGCAAAACAATGACGTGAAGTAAACACGATTTCGTGTTGATGTTTTGAGGGTTACAACCACTGGAATATACGATGTGAATCAAGAATCGATTAATTGGTTTAAGCAACCATACAATTATACATATAATCTTACCTATTTTAGCAACACTTGCACAAAATATCCAAAGGCCTATAATAAATGGGGTCTGGACGTCTGAAAAATTTACAGAAAAAAATGGATAACGCTCCATCGTCTCCTTCTTGGATATCTCAGGATTTTCTGACGTCGTATCTCCAACCGAATCCTGTTCCATAATCCTATCACGTTTAAATCTAGGCACTGAAATCCATTTTGTTGAAGAAATGGAATTGAGGGTTGAAAATGAATTGGTTGAACTTGGGTTTTTAGTGGGATGAACGGGGTTCGCCGCCGCATTTTTAAATACAAAAGAAACAAACACAAGTAAACATCCGACCTTGCACGCTCTTCGCGGAAGGTCTTGGTTATAAAACCGGTACGCGTACATTACATATACATAAAATTTCTTTTATGACTGCCATACGGGCAGTCGTCTGCAAGCATCTTGTACTTGCCGTGACTGGGCGTCGAATTTTCAGCACCACGACTGCAGCTGATGATTGCGGTGCGGCGCCGGCGTCCAGGAAACGCTTGCGCAGGTTATCCCTTTTTATTTACAAATTGAAAAGTATAAATGAATTTTAAAAACGAGCATGAAAAATGAGAAAATAGTACTTACGAATAAAAGAACTTTTTGGAAAAAGGCCTATTTTACTTTAACTTGGTTTTTTCTCATGCTCTACAAGTGTGTGGCTTTATGTTATACGGAAAGCCGTAACAAATAATTGTGCGAAATTTGTTTTTCTCATACATTTTAGAATCTTGAATTTGATTTAAGCTGCTTTACCTAAACGCTAGAAAATTAATTATAAAGAAGATTATGGCTAGTATGCACATGTTAACCGGCGTCAAAAGCGTTTTCACACTTCTCCGTTTCTTTCAGTTCCAAACAGTATCAAAATCATTACAAATTTAAAACCCCAAAAATGCAATTACTACATTTGTTTATATCGTTCGAGGTTAACCTGAGCCTTATTTACTAATATTACCAATCGTAATGAAATATTATCGAAAACTTTTCAAATTCTTTGCAAATGAAGAAAATATTAATATTAAATTCTTTCATTAATTTTGTTGCTTTTCAGTTTCATTTATACAGCCATTACAGTAAGTATAAAAAGTGAGAATTCCGTTTTACTTGAAACCCTGTAACATGAGGTTCACTGTTTTGTTTTCGAACTTACTTAAGGTCGGTTTGACGCAACTCTAAATTCTTTTTTATTTTGGGCTAGTCTAAAAAGGTCTACATACCCCTCACAACCTAAATCTCTAATAATTTGAAGTTCTCAAACATCTAGATTTCTCGTACGTCACTACGAGGGCCACTGCCAAAATTCGCGAAAAATATAAAAAACACATGGCTTTATGTAAATCGCTTAATTACTTCTAAAATAGTCTCCGTTCATGGATGGCCATATACTTTTGTATTCGGTGAAACCAATCTTCAGGCGATGGAAAACTCTCGCCACCCATGTTATATTGTATATATCGAAATAAGAAGTTGATGGGCGACATAAATCTGGCAAATGTAGAGAATGAGTCATTATTTCGATGTTGCTACTGGTGGAAAAAAAACTCGGTTACGGATAAAATGAGCGTGAAGTTATAAATTTTGATTTGCCCTGAAACTACAGTGGTGCGGAGTGGGTTCATATGGCCAAAATTATAAAAGAAAATAGAAAAATTCGAACTAAAAATAATAAATAAAAATGATAAATAAAATGTCTGAAATACAAACAAACTACGTTACACAACCACTTACACCGAAAAACTTTTTCTCTTGTCATAATTAAAGCGCCCAAACTGTCTTGTAACAACAATTCCTTCGATATTATCCCTACACAGAAGACGGTTATTCCGCATAGGTCTTCTTTGCTTCAGTTTCTTAAATTCACGTTATACTTTACCTGTCGCGAAAATATAAATACTTCTTAAGTTGTCAAATTAAATAAAATTAAAAATAAAATACCTCTTTCAAATAATATTCTATCACTGGAGTATGTGGATATTCCTTGACAAATTAGTCTGTTTATCTAGTTCCTGAATAAATTCAAATAAAATTCAACCTAAACCGCTATTGACATGAAATTACAATATAATTACAAACACCTTTAAAAATATAATTTCTTAACCCTACCTAACCAGGTATTACTAAAAAAAAAATTATTAAATTAAATCCATCAATAATACTATCAGTTCAAATTTTCCCGTTTTCCATATTAAATTATCTGACTTTATAAATCCCACTTTTTAGAAACGTCGTTAATAAGAAACGCAGAAAACAGTTAAACACCAGCTTTGTCGTTATATCATTTTAGTGTCTATTCCAAAATACTAAGTTTTTATGCTTTAACTAACACTAAATTCTATGAAGGGCCACCTAAAATAAAAAGACTGTACTATTGAACAATTTTGAGTTAGATCTCAAAATTTTAGTATAAGTCAAAATTTAAAAATTCCTGATATAACTCGAAATTTTTGTCGTAAAATTTCAACATATATCTCGAAATTTTAGAATTTTGTGTTGTAAATCGTAATTTTGCGTTAAAATTTCAACTTATGTTTCGAAAGATTAAAATTTGGTGTTACAACTCAAAATTTTAGCATAAAATTTTGACATATCCCAAAATTTACGAATTTCATATTATAGCTTGAAATTTTACTCTAAAATTTGGACCTATATTATCGGTATTGTAAAATTTCTACTTAGGTAACAACGCTATTACAGACAACAAGAACCAAAACGTTGTTAATACTGTAATAATCATTGGCCACGACTTGTCGGAGTTAATTATTCATAGTCATATTGCTTGTGGTGTGCTTGTGCATGGCACTAGCGGTAGACTTGACACTAGGTATTCTTAATTTCTTTGTCATCACCAGCATTAGATCTTTAGTCCTGGAACTGGTTAGACACGTACCCTCATTTCTCTGAAATTTCCAGAGTCTACATCTTCGCCATCTACGTGCAATAGTTTGATCTAGGTCTACACCTACCTCTCTTTTTTCCTACCTCTGCTTGTAATACATGCCACACTATTCCACGAAAATGCCTTAGAACGTATACTGCCCTTCTATTTCCCCATTTTTTTGTTTTCTAAAGATATCTTCATTCCCCCTACTATTACTATAACCTCTTCACATTCCACTGAATATTGGGGAAGTAGGGCATATATTTGTAAAAAAATAGAAGGGGAACTGAAGTGCATCTACCAAGAAAGAGCAGCGGCTTTTCTACGAAGACAACAAACATAAAAACAAGGAGAAAATTGATGAAAGCATATGTGTGGAGCACAGCATAGTACGTGTCTGAAATAGGGGCAGTAGGAGAAGCAGACAGAAAAATGGTAGAAGCCTTTTGGAATGTTGTGCTTAAGATTTTATGAAGATGATGGCATAGACAGACAAGGTTAATGACAAAGAGGTTATATAAATAGTAGGGGAATGAAGATATCTGTAGAAACCAAAAAAGAATGGGGAAATAAAAGGGCAGGATACGTGCTAAGGCGTTTTTGGGGAATAGTACGGGATACATTACAAGCAAAAATGGGAAAAAAGAAGTAGAGGTTGACCTAGATCAAACTATTGCACGCAGATAGTGAACATGTAGACTGTAGAAATTTCAGGGAAATGAGGGTACATGTCTAACCAGTTCCAGGAGAGAAGATCTAGTGCTAATAATGACAAACAAATTAAGACTACCTAGCGTCAAGTCTAGCGCTAGTGCCATGCACAAGCACACCACATGCAATATGACTATGAATAATTAATTCCGACAAGTCATGGTCAAGGATTATTACAGTATTAACAATGTTTCGGTTCTTGTTGTTTGTAGTAGTGTTGTTACCTAAGTCAAAATTTTAAAATACCAAAATATAAGTAAAAATTTTAGAGTAGAATTTCAAGTTATAACATGAAATTTGTAAATTTTGAGATATAAGTCGAAATTGTATGCTAAAATTTTGAGTATAGCACGAAATTTTAAACTTTCGAAACATAAGTCGAAATTTTATCCTAAAATTTCGAGATCTAACTCAAAATTTATTAATTGTCCTTTTTTATTTTAAGTGGCCCTTCGTAGAATTTAGTGTTACTTAAGGCATAAAACTTAATATTTTGGAATTTAAAATTTCGGATATCTCAAAATTTTACACAAAAATTTCGAGATCTAACTCAAAATTTTAGAAATGTTCAAAAGGGTTCAGTATTTTTTATTTTAAGTAGCTCTTTTACGTTTTCGTAAAATTCTACCAATAAAATTTAAATTTTCATAGGTGCATATTTCTTAATATTTTAAAATGTTCCCAACTACTCCAACTTCCTTACACGCTTAAATTTAACCAACATTAATTCCGTCAATAATTTGTCGTTCAACAAAATGAGTAAACGTTCACGTTCGCTTCATTTCCTACCACATGAATACCAACCCCGTTTACATTTAAAATTTACGTACACATTATTAAAAAGTAAGACAAAAGCTCACAATATTACTCACTGTTTGTATTTCAATCTTGAAAATCTTCAGGTCTCTAGTATATAAATTTCTCGTACTTCCATCTAACAACTTTCTTTCTACTGACATATCTTTCTTAACTTAAAACAATCCACTTATTTTAGCTATACCCTCAGGTAGGCCTTTATCGCGGCACATACACAAGTTTCCAAATCCCACGCATGGTTACCCTCCTTGCCAAATCTGCAAGCGAAGTTATGCAAAAGCTCGTGCACCATTTAAATATTCCCCCTTCGGAGAAAGCCAAGTTACATCTTAAAGCTTGTTCCGTTCAACTTTTCACTTTTATTTCGTATTCCTACATTTCTTTACGTTTTCAAATTTACTTTCTAAGCTACTTCTCGAACTTAAAATTTTCGAACTTAATTTTTAACTTGTTCTCATATCACACCTACTGTGTTGCACCTTTTTCCTTATTACTTCCTCGTACGACTTCGTCTCGACCTGTTTAATCTCCTGAAAAATTAATTCGTTCGTTTTTCTATTGAAAGTAACTCCTGTCATTTTCTCCCATTACCTTTCTTGCGTTTCGTGAGAGTTGTGTGTCTTATTATTAGGTTTTATATTCAAACAAGTAAAAGACGCGCTATTGTACGCTTTATTTAGGTTTACGTTACATGCTTAACATTTCCTTTTGTCTTCAGCAATATAAATAAATACATTACTGCATCTTACATTGAATTGTATGATATGGTTAAACCACCTGCAACTTGATATTCATGAATTTTACTAACGAAGCGTCTGTGTTTTTTATTAATTACAACGTTGTATGAATATTTTTGGATATTATCTGGGTTTATTTTGTATTGTAACTATGTAGCATTCATTATAATTCATTTAATTTAAATTTGTAAAAGACACTCGTACATTTGAGAGGCATAGTAATAAGTTTACTGTTATTTACTTCATAATTCTAAAGCTTTCTTAAAATGACATAATGACATTATGAAAAGTTATTGTTTTACATATTAGGTTTACCCTTTATTGGGGTTTCTACATTAATTTTTTAATGCGATAACTGTAGTTTTATTTATTTCATGACGCCCTGATATAATTTTCAGTCTCACATACTCACCATATCTATTACATTGTATGTTTTATGGAATCACTTATGTCAGCGATTTTTATTTGTCATGACGTTTGTCCTATTTAATGACTTAGTATTTTATCAAATTGTACTAATTTATTTTAAGAAAATTTATTTATTTTGTTGCTTTGATTATACTAACTACCCTATTTGAAATTATATTGTCTAAAAACAAAAGAATTGAAATAGTATGCTTTATTAAGATTAATTATTTGTGAAATCTGTCACACAAAGTGCGGTTTGCGTTGTCGTTTCTCATTTCAGAGACGACTTCCGGCAAACAAATTGTAGTTTACAACTCCACATTAACAACTACCCTTCGATCTTATAATGCAACAGTTACGATATGAGGTGAGCACATAAACAACGATCCTGGTGCAAGATACATGAAATAGGTGCGTTTCAAATTAAATAGGACTTCTTTAAAATGAGAACAAAGACACCTTTTTGGAAAAATTCTTTTATCCCGTTCAAAGTAACTTCCTTCAGACTCCATACAACGTTTTGCACGGTCAAGGATCATGTGAAACGAGTGTTTTAGGTCGTCTGTAGATATGTCCTAGAACATGTTGCAGCAAACCTTTTGGATGACTTCCACGTAGGCATAACACGTTGCTTTCCTCGACAAATGGATCTCTTCGCATACGTAGAAACCACACGATACTAAATCAGGTGAATACAGCGAGTGATGGTTAAAATACTTTTGGTAAAAAAAAAATCATGGTGAAGGTTGAGGCATTTGTCATAACGATAGACTAGCTTTCCTATGCCATCTTCAAAGAAGTCTGCCGCCAGTGAGCTCAGGTAGGTCCTTGCGGCATCTTGAAGCTCTTGGTTGTTAGCGAATCGTTGTCCACAAACCCGTGCCTTCATTTTTAGAAAGAAATGATAGTTGTTGACTGTTATTTGGTCTCTAGATTGTCATACAAGACCCAAGTCTCATCCCCAATAACAACAGAATTTAAGAAACTGTTTTTCTCGTTGTCATAATGTGTAAGAAAAGTCAGGAATGACGCCATTCGCCTCAGTTTCCTGTCCTCACACAACATTTTTGAAACCCAACGGGCACACAATTTTCGATATCCTAGCTCGGTGGTAACAATTTTGTACAAGGAAGACCTTGAAATATCGGGAAATTCTATAGATAGTTCACTAATAGTATACCTCCGTTTCTTCCGAATCTCCTCGTCAACCTGGTCAACCACACTTGCTGTAGCGACCGGCTTGCGTCCTTGACCACCTTCGTCATGGACGTCCGTTCTACCATCCGCAAATTTCCTACACCACTTTCAGACAGTACTATCGCTCATACAGCAGCACCACATCCTTCGGCTTGAAAAAGACAAATCACACTTCGTAACTCATAATTGGCCGGAGAATTGATCGTACTGGTCATCCTTACTCGCCGGTAGTTTGGCAACAACTGATGGATAGCAGTCGGCAATGGTATCGGTTGTTGTAGGGGAGTTGCGCAATTATACAACGCGCAGTCCTGCTTTCCGTGACTACGCTGTATTTAGAGAAACACACGGAACCTGAAAAAAAGACAGCACTCATATAACACAGCATCAAACGTCTCGTTAGGTGGAACAAATTCCTTATGAATTATTTCCCCAAACGGATTTTTATCGATTAAGCTCATCTGGGTGCTTTCATCTTTATTTTAACGCTTTGTTGCTGAATCGTATTGACAGCACCACGTTTAATCACTGGTCACAATGTTGTACAGAAAGTTTCGGTCCTTTTTTGACTACTTGATGATGTCCTTCGAATGTTGAACTCTGCTCAGTTTTTAGTCATCCGTGCATTTGTGCGGAACACAGCGTGTACACTCTTTTTGGAAGCCCAAATATTTGGTCAAAATGCGATAAATTGATGTTTTAGAGATATTTAATTATATTACCAATTAATTTCAATTAAGATTTTGGCCGATCCTTGATGATTTCGCGTACAATTTTGATGTTTTCGGCTATCACATTTACGTCTTCACGACCATCCTTAAGGCGCGCGCGTACATACTCGTAGACTCTGCTAAAGGATAAACGCTCATCACCATAACCCGTTTTATCAATTTAAGAGGTTCGATAAAAGTTCTACCAAGTTTAAAATAGAATTTAATTAGGCTCTTTGTTCGATATGCATTTTTGCACTAAGTAAAAAACACTGTCACTTACAACGCAATGACTCAACTTTTGTACATCCGCTCGGCATGAGCATTTGACAGAACGTTAATAATGGATGCACCTTTCTAACTCAGGCAGCCATCGATAGATGGCGTCAACAGAATGTGTTATTTTAAAAAGTAATTTTGAAGGCGCCTTGTATTTGAAATAATGTTTAACATTGATCCCCTTTAGCATACTGTCCATTCCTATCTTAACACCTCCACATACATTTGTGCCACATTCAAAACAATGTTGTGACTTATCGGTTGTCAGCTTCTTCAACAACTCTGCCGTTTTTTCTTTTACACGTTCACAGACCGAAAATGTGTTCCCTTTAATGTATTTTGCCTTTTTGAGAACACGTAGAAGACACGATGCAAGATCTGAAGAATACAGAGGATGAACGAGTACAAGAATACATTTATACCTACATTTGATTTTCCAATGCTCCACCCAAAGGTACTACATTGGCCAGGAAGCGAGTTTCTTTAACCTGGAAATTTTGTCTATCTCTTGCTATTCCAAGCAAGGTAGGGATTTTTTAACGTGCACGACAACACTCACGCACAGGACGTGCATTTTACCTCTAATCCCAATAAAGGCGTATTTTTGTGAAAAATACTCGTCTAACATTTCTCAAGCTGTCCGTGTCGAGAATCGAACCCGTAACCTTGGGCTTAGTAATCACACGCGAACCAACTAAGCCGCGGAGAATGCGTTTATCGGCTAAAACCTACACTACAAATAGGACACAATTTTTTCCCAAATTTTGTCATGTTTAATTCATCGTGCAAAATTTCTCTTATGTCTGTTAGTATTTACCGTGTCAACAATCATTCGAATGCTTATATTTCGGTCTTTTTGCAAAATTCCATTAATTTTCAAATCGTTTTCTTCGGTTCTTGTAGACACAGGCTGACCGATGCATTCATTATTTTTGACCGCTTTCTGACCTTCACAAATGGTTTCATTGCGAATCTGAATACGAAGTCGATACAAAAAATCATTTGCTTTAATTTTAAACACAAATGTACTGAATCAATTCGGTAACATGTAAAACATGTTTTTACAAATTTTACTAGAGCATGCTCTAGAATAATCAATATTCCAAAGTTCTCACGAAACCATTTCTCAAACATTTGCATAAGAACGCGTGCCACTCCCACGTTTTTTACATACCGATCAGGGTGGCATGTAATTATTTCCAGCATTGTTAAATAGATTTAATTACTGGCGTCGCTGAATTGGTAATGAGAGACCTCGGAGGTAGCTTTCCAATACAGTTTTATTTCAATTCTATTATACTCTTAACTGAATATTACTATTCTTGTGGTTCGTGTTTCCCCAAAGACTGCAAACTCGTCATAAGCCGTCTAAAAATTTAGCTTTTATCTGTTTAAATTTATAGCTTATAATATTTCGCATAATAAATTTCAAAGCACTTATGCTCATTTAGAATAATCACATCACATAATTATTAAATTTCTAGCTTGAAAAAATTGTTTTCTGTAATTTGTTACTAATTAACAGTTCTTGCGTCTACTGTTTTTACTACCAACTGTAAAATAAATTCTTGGTCAAATTGAGGCTATTCGTCATCCATTCTTAAATTCGCTCAATTGATATTAAATTCATTATTTATTTTAGGTATTAGACGAATTGCATTATTTTTAATTCCACTTCTTTATATTCCGACTTTACGGCAAAATGTTTACTAATATTACTGCAAAAACAAATGCAACACAGTTTGCACCGGGTCTAATGCCTCCGTACAGATTGAACCCAATTTTGATATTGGGATAACGCACATACACTTTGTACTCATTTAAGGTGTAAGTGTCTATCTATCTCTTTGCGGATCCCTTACATCAGTATTAATATCGTTATAAGCAACACTGATCATTTTTTAATTTATGAACGAGTTCGTACGATTCTGAAACTACTTATAAACCGTAGTATACCGGTATAGAGAAATATTATCGCGAGTCT
This sequence comes from Platerodrilus igneus, assembly GCA_036346225.1. Lineage (NCBI taxonomy): Eukaryota > Metazoa > Arthropoda > Insecta > Coleoptera > Lycidae > Platerodrilus > Platerodrilus igneus. The sequence goes on from JARFIW010001146.1 coordinate 2,561,204, forward strand.
GACTTATAATAAGCAGTTCAAATGATATTCAAACGCATATTCTTCCTTACTATTTGGATATATATATATATATATATATATATATATATATATATATATATTGCCGTGGACTCGAGACTGCCATTGGATTTATCTTAGGATTACTCGCTTCAGCTCCTAAAAATCATTCAAGCCCCACGAATTTTCCCAATATAACATTTTCTTAAAAAAAAATTAAAAAAAGTATTCCTTATCCTTATTATTATTAAGGACGCCTTCGAATTTCTTCTGCTTCCCTGGCTAGCTCAGCAATCGGCCTCTTCTTGAATACCTAATTTTACATTTATCCCTCTTTCACACTCACACACCATCAAATAAAATTACCAAAATAATACGACAATCATACAACCTTTTATTTACACCTATTAACAGATAAAATATATTCACACATGTTTCCAAACAGTTTGATACAATAATTATCAGCTCAATATATTGTATATTTCAAAGTCCTTGATTTTATAATGATTTTAAACAAATTTGATTAAATATGAGTAGATGGGCCCCACATAAAACCCTAAATTGACTTCACACTGGAGTATTGTGAGCTCATTATAACGCAGTTTTGTTTGTATATGCTTTTAAAACCTTGCATTAATTAAAATAAATATACAGACCCGTTTACCCTTTACAACTCAATTTATATCCTGAATAAAATTTCGATATGTTCTAAATACACCCTTTTTCAATATTCAACATCAGTAAATTGTCCAGTACATGTATCTTTTAAAATAAGTTTCTACAACCATAAATATGCCACCAAAAGTCAACCACACAACACAAAATTCCACAAATGTTTATAAAACAACAGAAATTTCAAAGTAATTACCTGGAGAATTCTTCACTCTTCATTCCCGTCGGAGATGATTACCAGAAAATCCCTCGGCGTCGTTTCCATTTACTGTGCTGCTCGGCGGATCCACAGGCCTCTACCATCTGATATCTCTGCAGACTATTCGCCTCGTCTCACAGTACCATTCCATACCCATATATCATGCATACAAACTTGATTATCAGTTCATCTTACCTGCATATATCATGCATCCATTTAATAAATTTTTGTTGTAGTAGCCGGACCTTTTTAATTAATACGCACTAACTCGTACTTCACGTTAATAATTAGAGGTCCGCTACTACCGTTTTATACTTTCAACTACTATATTAACGGTAACATTACTACACACACACACACAAAATACTCACAAAAAGCTTTATGATTATCGTGGTCTGAATCAGTATTCAGCACTAATATCGAAGTAAAAGAGAAGAGGAGGGCTTAATAACCTCGCTTGGGTATTTATATTTTTCCAAACCCCCCCAGTGGAACCGGTTTCGCGTGAAAAGCTTATTTTTCAAACGGTCACTAAATTCGGAAAATTTCTCTCGTCTTACGTGCTGCTTCTATCGAATTCGTTTTCTACCTTCGCGTGAGCGTTCGTTTTTAAAACTGTTGGCTTTCGACCAATGACAAAGTTTTCTGTCGTCACCAAACTCCTCCTAAGCGCTATTCATCTTTATTTTATACATGTTTGCTGTCTCCTTCAAAACCCCACTTGAGTTACAGGAAATCGGTATTGTTGACGTCTTACATCCACTCCACGTGTATGTCTTACGTGACGTTCAATCCAAACTCTGCTCTATATTTATCTCTATCTGTTGTATATTATCGATTGTTCATTTCACTCGCTCCTTAAGATGTTTGTTACCCTAGATGTTTGTAAAACTTGACGGTTGAAAACAATTTCTATGAAATCTTATATTAACGTACGTAAAAATTCTGTGAACGTAACCTTCAACAAGCAGGCGTTTCTGTTAATTATCGACCGTTTGAACATAATAATTCCTCGATATTCTGCTTCTTCGTATCCGATAAAACTGACGTTGGCTTTTAAAACGAATACATTTGCCTTGGAAATTATTGATTTTCTTGCGCAAGCACGCTCCCTTATGCTTATATGTGTTTGATTAAAATAAATTATGGTTAATTATGCGTATCCTTGAACTTCTATTTGCTTTTCACTAAATGAATTAAATTAATTTTGCGCGTAAATAATTTGCTCTTTTCTACATACATGGTTGCTGAAATTTTATTGTATATACCTATTTACCCTTTGAATCCACAACATAATCCCCCTATTTCAATTCAAAGAAAACTTACCTATGTTTTATTGAATTTAAATATAGCGTAATTCCTACTACCTAATCTTACATGATATTTCTAAATACCTATCTCCTCACCTAACACTACTTATACCTATTTATCCAACCTATCACTACTTATCTACCTATTTCTATCTATCTACACCTATCTTTATTTATAACTAACTATTCACATCCCTCACTACTTGCTAACTAACTATTCCTATCTATCACTAACTCTTCACCCTCCTATCTTTATTTATTTCCTTTTACCTTTTTGTCATTTATTGACTCTTTAAGTACCTCACTTCTATACTTTTCTACCTATCTTCACCTTTATTTAAGTTTCTTCTACCTATGTCCCATCTTTATATTTAACCTTACCTATTACTATCGCTATCTATTTATTATCCTAACTATACACACCTAACTCTATATCTACATCTAACTATCTTCCTTATTTATCCTATACCTAATTCTACTTTTCTATATACACCTATTTCTATCTCTATCTATTTAAATTCTACCCTACTATTCACATAATCTCTATATTTTTATCTATTAAGTCTCATCTCTTTATTTAAATCTGACTCTTTTCTTGATCCTCCATGTCTTTCTTTTCACAATCTTAATGCACTTCATCCACATTTTTCCTCCTATCTCTATACTTATCATCCCTATTACTTCACATAAAATAAAATCATCCCTATTATCCTGACTCATCAATATTTCTTCCTCTGTCTCTATACTTGTCTGTTTCTCATTTACTACTATTCCCTTTTCTGCGAACAAACCAAATGATACTACCTTAACCTTTTCATCTTTTCCCACTAAAGAAAATTCTTTACTTCTTCTAGACTCTTTATGTACCATATTCACACCGTAAAAATCTTCTAAATCAAAATTACTAAAATTATCTTTGCCACTTAACTCACTTATGCCTACTTTTAACTTTTGTGTGTAACATAATGCTGTTTTCGCCTCTACTTTTATTAATTCTGACTCCTTATTCCCTAACAATGCTGTACTTGACTCTACCTCTACTAGTTCAGGCTCTTTGTTCACTACCAATTGTACCTCTTCTAACTTTTCCTCATTATACTTAACTGTGTCAACTTCTTTTACCTCTTCCTCATCTACTTCTATTATATTAATACATAACCCCATGTCATCCTCTGTGACCTTAAATTAGTGAAATAAAGTGTATGTTTACTGCCAAATGGAATAACTCAATGCACTGTAGCTGCTACTGAAATAATTTTAAAATTTTTTTCTAAAATTCGCATGTTTAGATAATAATCACAATAAAAAATGATATTCCGTAATGCTGATGTGGTAAGGCACACACTTTCGTAATAGCCCGACAAAGAATTCTTCCTTGGATTTTGATATCTACAACTCTAGTAATACCATCAGTACCCGGATGTAACGAAGAAATTCGCCCAAGCAGCCAATTTAAAGTGGGAGTATTATCGCCCTTTATTAAAACAAGTGGGCCAATTTTCAAAAGTTCCTGCAAATTCTGCTGCCATTTGACACGGGCGTCGCCGTGGATCAATGTAGTAAGCATAAGACTACGGATCAAAAGGTCCTGGGTTCGAATCCCGACACGGCCGACTGCTTGAAAAATGACAGGTGAGCATTTTTCACAAAAATTACGCCCTCGTTCGGATGAGAGGTTAAATGGAGGTGCCGTGTGTGAGTGTTGTCACGCACGTTAAAGATCTCTACCTTTCCTGGAACGGCAAGGGTTCGGCAAAATTCTAAATTTCCATGCAACAAAAAACTCGCCTCCTGGCCAATGTAGTACCTTCGGGTGGAGCATTGGAAATGTAAATGCAATATGCCATTTGACACGTGCTTGCAGCTGATTCAGATTTTCTTTGTGCCAGCGGCACCAATAATGTTGTAACATAAATTGCAAATGTTGAAATTTCGACAATCGATTTTCTGATATATGCTGAATGTTTTTTTCTGGAAGTGCAGTTAGCGGTCTTCCAATTAAAAAAATGTGCCGGTGTCAGCACGATCAAATCGTTTAGGACGTTGGATACAGGACACAAGAGACGTGAGTTAAAACACCCTCAACCTGTACCAACAAAGTGGAAAAGTCTTCATAAGTTAATGAATTGTTTCCAATTTTTCTCTTCAAATAAAATTGTGTACTTTTAATTCTCACTTCCCATATTCCTCGGAAAGTGGGAGACCTTAAACGAAATAAAGTGCCACGTTATATTATCATCAGCTAATTTATTTGGTAACTTCTGAATTTGAGCTTAAAAATTCATAAATGTCTTTTATTTCATTACTTGCTTCTACGAAATTACCTCCATTGTCTGAGAATACATTAACTAGTTTACCTCTATGATTTATGAATCTGCATAAAGTGGCAAGGAAGGCAGCAGTGGACAACTTCGTAACCAGTTCTACGTGAACCGCCTTGGTACTCATACAAACAAAAAGACAAATATAGCCTTAAATATTTCTGCACCCCGAATTTTCCTCTCTTTAATTGCAAATGAACCACCATAATCTATACCAACATTTATAAAGGGAACAGACTCTATAACTCTAGGGTAAGGCAAGTCGCCCATTAAATAATTTAAACTTTTAGGTTTTACCATAAAACAAATAATGCAATTTTTAATAATTCTTTTACACACATTTTTTTGCAGCAAGTGGCCAGAATCGTTGTCTGACCAAATAGCACAGACATTCAAACTCCATAGTGCCAAATTTTTTTATGCTCCTCATTTAATATTAATTCAGTTAATTTATAATCCTTTGGTAAAATTATCTTAAGTATATAGTCAAAATCAGTTTTGGAATTCTTAATCCTGCCTCCTACTCGTATCACCGATTCATGCATGAAAGGATCAAGTGGCAGTAATTTACTCTTTTTGTGCAAATGCTTTTTGCAAGTAGATTATTATAATCTTGTTCAAAATACTCTACTTGAACAACATTTATTAACAGCATTAATGCATGGTTCAGTTTAGTTATAGTAAAATTACCAGATGACTTATTATAGAATCTACAATTATTGATAAATCTCAATATATATGCGACAACTCTTTGTAGTTTGGGAAACGATGAAATATCGTTAATTAGATCTAAAATAACATTGAACGTAGTGACAGTTACCAACATAGTAAAATTGGATCGTTGTTCTGGCACCTCAAAGTTAGTACTAACTTCATTCTAACTCCATTTTGAGTTAGTTTCAGGTATCCAAAGTAGGCCTTGAAATCACAAATCAAACATAATGATGTTGATGTCATTCCACGTGATAAAAATCTGCAGGATTCTCCCCCGGTTTTACGCTATGCCAATCTTGAATACTGGTTAAATTACTGATCTCAGTAATGCGATTAGCAACAAAATTTTTCCATGGGTTAAGTCCCATTTTAACCAAGCCAATGTAATGGTGGAATCTGTCCAAAAGTACTTAGCATTGAAACTAATTTCTAGAGCATTTTCAGGTTATTTTGCTATTTGCTAATAAAACAGTACCACATAGCTCTAGATGTGGAATCGTCATTTGCGTTATAGGTGATACATCTAATAAATAGACACGCTCCAGTCTTTTCAGAGGCGTCCAAAAAATCATGTAGCTCAATAATTAGGTAGTCTGACAAAACTGCATGCCGGAGAATTTTTAAATTATTTATATTTAACTCATTTTGGAAAATTAACCATTTTGTTAACAAATCAGACAGTACGTCTTCAACCCAAGATACTTTACTCTTCCATAATTCTTGCATTATAAATTTTGCTAAAACAATAACCAGACCAATTAATCCAAGAGGATCAAATATTTGGCAAATTATGTATAAGACAGCACATTTGTTAATATCCCAAATTTCGTCATCAAATTGACGTATAGAATATTGAATAGTGTCATAAATCAGATTACAATAAATACCAAGAGTTTTATTGTTATTATCACCAACATTTAATATGTTAGTTCATTACATAGCCGTTTTCTTAATTCAAAACCTGATGCTGATAAAATATTGGATGCCCTTTTGTAATGCTACCTATTCAATTACTGAATCGGACCCTGTTAATAAATCATCGATATAAAAACTTGTTTCTATAACTTTATTTGCAGCAGGATATACCTTAAAATTTTCCTTAGCTAATTGCATAAGACACTTGACTGCAAGATCGGGTACAGAAGTAGTGCCGTATGTTACTGTATTTAATTGATACGATCTTAAAGTTTCATTAGGGGCCTTTCCCCAAAAAATTTTTTGGTAATTTCTCTGGGATTTATCTCCTAAAATTTACTTGTACATTTTAGAAATATCAGCAGTAATGACATATTTAAATTTACGGAATCACAATAGAATAGAGAAGATTTCATTTTGTAAAGGGGACCCAACAAATTAAGCGTTGTTTTGGGACGATCCTGAATCTGTCTTTGCGGAACCATCAAACTCTACCTGACATTTTGTTGTAATACTGCTAGATTTTATTACCGTGTGATGTGGTAAAAAATATTCTTTGTTGCTTTCTATTTCATTTTGTTTATCTATAGTGGACATGCGCCAAAAAACTTTGTACTCTTCCATAAAATTAACATATTCATTACATAAATTAGAGTTATTCATTAGCTTCTTTTCAATTGAATAAAACCTCTTTAATGCCATGCGACGGGAATCACCTATATCCTTTAAAGGCTCATTAAATGGAATGTTTACGATAAATCTACCTGAGGAATAGCGCCTGGTGGTTTTCTCAAAATGTTGTTCACAAACCCTTTCGGCATCAGACATTATCCTATTTTTATTTGATACCTCTTCAATCGTCTAAAATTTAGAAACTCATTATCAAATGTTTCATTGTTCAGATTTATTATAAAATGGCTTGAATATTCGACACCCTTATTGAACAATAGATTACCTGCCACAATCCACCTCAGGGTAGTATTTTGTAATATAGGTAATTTCCCAGTCATCTTTCGAATTACTAAACAATTTATATTTGCTACATAACATATTGCACGATTTAATAAAAATATTAACTTGACTATCCAATTTTAAAATGCTATGACCTACTCCCTTGATTGTATGTTTAACCGGAATTATTTTAAGGTTTAACCTTTTACAAAAATCTTTTGTAATAAAATTGCTTTGGGAGCCCCTGTTCAAGAGTACACATGCTATAAATAACTTGTTTTCTACCATAATGTTTATCAAAGCTGTTGACAACAATACATGTCCTTCCGCTGGACCCACAGTGGGATGCCCAACCAGGAGTAAAGATTTGCTAGATTTTCTATTATCCATCGTAGAGGACAACAGGGTTGAATTCTTAGAAGTGATAACTGATGTTAGTGCACTGTTCAAATAACTTTGTGGATTTACAGCAATCTCTTCCTTTTCAGAATTTATTTTTGAGACGGCAACGAGATTGTCGTTTAAATTTACCGTTTTCACATTGTCGATATGCAATTAAGACACAATTTTTTCTGTTTTAATTCAGAGATGCGGTTGGCAATCGGTAATGCCAAGAATGTTTCACAATTATAAATTACGTGTTCTTGGTTACAAAAATAACAATGCATGTTACTTGTATTATTTGTGACAAAACTATGACGGGAATTTTTTTGTTTTATTGCTGATTTTTCCGACCTTTGTGCATTTTAGCTATTTCAATTTTTTCCAGAAGTTCACGTTTTTGTTTTAAAAATTTGTGGTGGGCAATTCTTGTTCATATTTGAACGATTCATAATCGCAACACGTAGTAATATCAAATTTACTAGTTAATATATAAATAATGAGCCTATCCCAAGCTTCTGAATTTTCCCCTAAAGTTTAATGATCGCAAATGTTTTTTAAATAAGTCAAACAAATTACGCATATCAGCATAAGATTCTTTTTGGAGTGGTGGGTGCTCAAAAATTGCCTTCAAATGATGATGAACCATAAGGCTTTTGTTTTCAAACCTTTCTTCAAGTAGTTTCATTACTGCTGCATAATTTGAGGCGGCGACCTAAATCGATTTAATTACTTCACTTGTGTTTTTTCAAAACAAGACTGTAAAAACTTTGTACATCAGTTAGCGATGGATTACTGTCCACTAGTTCCTTGGATGTCACTTTAAAATCCACCCACCCAGAATATTGGCCAACATAACTTGGGAGGAAATTGATGGTAATTTAATTAAACCATGATTTGCATTAGTAACGTTAGCATGATTGGATATAACTAACCCTACTAATGAATTTAAATTCTGTTGACTGGGAGATCAAATTGAATCACTCTGTAGAATCATCGCTAAAAGGACATGATAATTCTAATTCCAATTGAATATCATTAATATCATCTCTCAACCTTTTCAATTCGAGCATTTAATTTGGCAATAATAGATTCATTTAAATTATTAATATCTATCGTCTTAAAAAATGTTTGAAATCTAGTTAGCGTGCCTTTAATTTGGCCATGTTTTATTTTTAGATTCTACCCATTTTGTTGACACACCAAAATATTCAAAACTCACAATAGAATATTTAATATGGATAATGAAGTTAAAAAATCACTTACTGAAAGGAACCAACTGGGGAATGCTCAATCATCTGATGTCCACTTGTCTTGGAAGTTGACCGCACCTCGTCCTTTTCTAAACAGCTTTTCAGCACTGACCCCCTGGAGTTGACTTCCTCATTATTTGAATACACTTTCAATTTGCTAAATAAACAATCCTATCGAATGGCCTACAATAACACATAATAATAAAAGCATAATGGACTGTAGTTGTATATTTGTATTGCGTTAAATCAATGAATATTAATACAAATAATTGAGATCTGTGACAACATATCAACGAGACGCATGCCACAGAGAGAATGCATTCCAAAAACCTGTCTGTGTATAAATGTAGGTTATAATCCCGTAACGGTAAATTACAGTACTTGAAAATACACAACATTTACAGGGTAGGGCCATATTTAGACAAATAGTCTTAACAACGGGCTCTTGGCAGCCGGTAATTGAGTATGCGGTTTGGTGCAGGTTGATCACGAATATAAGATTGCATTGCAAATTCATCGTCAGCAACAAAGACATATGATACAGTCATATCTCTATTAGGTAGCGGAGATTATGTAACTTTAAAGTTCCTTCTTCTAGTTATTCACTTAATGAAGAATTATGAAAGTCTTCACCATCAGATGTCCATCCATTGCATCCAATGTTAATATAAGTAAAGTTATATTTGGCATCAACCACAACTAACGAAACAATACTGTGGAAGCCCTTATAATTATGATATTCACTTCCACTATTTTCTGGAGCTTGCCTTACTTCATGTTTGCCATCAATTGCTTCTAAGCAGTGAGGAAAATTCCAACATACATTAAATAATTCAGCCAATTCTCTGTTGATTGTGAAAACTGGAACAAAATATTTCAATTCATAATATTCATCAGAGGGACTGTGATAACAGTGCCCCCCCTCATGGTCCTTAAATTAGAGTACTTGACCACTTCCTTCTCGTTCACTGCTAAAATTAATAGTTTCGTTAGAAACGCAAAAAAAATCAAAAAGGCAAGATGCAAAAAGTCAATTTGGAGGAAGTCGATAGATGACAGGATGTAAAGATGGAAAAACAAAAAAAGCAGATCTGGAGAACATGATGATAAAATTTTTCAAGTAGCAATGAAGGGCTTATGAAAGAACCAGATGAATATGGCCAATTTGGTCAATACGTTGCAATTGAGTTGAAAGGTTTGAGATCAAACAAAGAAAATGATTGAAAACTAAAATTAGGAAAGCAATACTCCGAATTGTAGAGGATGACAACAATATTGAAAATAATACCTCTTCAACATTCCATATTTCCTTGCCTCGTCTAGTAACTCAAGTGGTTCTTCAATTCCTAGTAACATGGCAACGCCTCCAAGTGTCACAAGAGCCATTCAGAACACAAGGAGACGGTAATAGAAACACGTGTACAAACTTTTATGATTTTCAGTTCACTAATTTGTAACTAATTACCTAATATTATTTAGAATTGCAACTGTTTTTTTTTCAACACTTTTTTGTTTTTATTTTATGACTAGTACAATTAACTTTATTATTTCGTGCATAACTTTTTTTTACTTTCAAGTATTTGACCTTTAAATCGTCGTAAATGACTGGGGCTGTCTCCTACACTATCCTGTCAATAGTGCAAACAGGTATATGGAATATTGATACGGTTCCATTTCCCATAACGCTCACCATAATTCTCAGAGCATCTAATTTCCCCAATGCGATGCCTATGTATTTAAATTGTTGTGTTAAATACAATTTCCTCCTTGATAGCAAGCTGTTTTGTTTTATGAAGATAGATTAATAAAAACCTGTCGAATTCACATTTGCACAACCGCATACGTCGTGGTTGTTTATGATTTTAGTAGTTGTCGAGGCATTAGGAACAGATAAATATAGTTCAACCAATTTAATTTGGGATTTGATGGTTCGTTTCGTATAAGGCAGATTTATTAGTGTATGGAAATCATATTTGCCTAATTGTTATGTAGGATTTGTAGAAGCTTGAGGTAAGATTAACAGGAAGTACGTTCATTAATTCATTATCTTCAGGTCACCTATTTAAGTATTAAACAGGTGGTCATTCAAGTGATTTTTGTTCAAGTTTGGATGCCCATTATTCAAACGGTAGGTTATGTGTGGGAATTATAACTAATGTTTACTTATTATAGGGTTTCAGTGTTGTTGTAGCAACTATTTTAGTACCGTCTTAGTATTGTTGTAATAGTTGTTGCAATATAAATAATCTACTGATAATTTGTTCACATCCATTGGAGAAAACACAAATAAAAATGCTTTTTGAACATTGAATTTTTAAAAATATACGATTTTCTTTAAATTCTCAACTCTACAGTCAACAGTGGACATGGGGCTGAGAGCAATGACTGTGAAAAGACTCGCAGAGCTCTCGGATAGAAAAAATACTCTCAAGCGGAAAACAGTGAAAAGTAGCTATCGAGAGTAAGCTACAAACTCTCGTACCTTTTCGCTCGCATGGACACCTACCATTACACATTGTGACTGGTACATTACATGTGATTTTCCAATGCTCCACCCGAAGGTACCACATTGGCCAGATTTTTGTGAAAAATGCTCGCCTAACATTTTTCAAGCGGACCGTGTCGGGATTCGAACCCGGGACAAGTACAGCACACTTGAATCATTAGAATTAGAGATGTGGATAGATCGAATCATTTTACTGCCTCAAGTCACTACGCTCACTCTTTTCAAATGACTTGAGTCTCCAGTTAATCGACAATCATGAACTCACGTTCAAATTAGATTTACAATAAGGTTACTTAAAAGGAGTGGATTCCCCACAGTCGTTCAAAGCTGCACTGAAAGGTAGATGAGCATACAATTGAGCATAGAGTAACCTTAAGAATGTTAACTTAATAGGAAATTTTTTTCAAACCTTATAAAAATTTATCCCACTTCAACATATGTGTTGCAAGATATTACTAACTGTATCCACCGATGTGTAAAGACTGCCATACACATACGTGTACAACCGTCGTTTTCATCTAAATTCCATGCTCAAATTTTCTAATGATACAAGAATAAGAAATTTTTACTTTAGGTTTAAAAAAATACACCCCCAAATAACTTAAAAATCAAAATTTTTGTTTAAACAAAAATGAAACAACTTGGTTTTTAAATTTTATTCAACATTCTATCATGATTATTAATTATTTATAAAGATGTATCCGAGTTATAAAAAACAATGGATTTTTTTAAAATTACAATTACTTTGCATTTTCTCATGAATTAAAAAAGGTTGCAAAAGTTTATCTATATGCCAACAAAAAAAAAATCGAAGCTTGCATGGCAAAATTTACAAAACAAATGTAGATTTTATTCGTTATCATCATTAGGTCTTGTCCTAGAACTGGTTAGACACATACATCCATTGTTTCCTATTCGAAAGTAACCTGCACATTTCCTTGGAATTCCCACAGCCTACATCCTTTACTATGTGTCAAATAGTCTAATCTAGGTCCTACATCTATCTCTTTTTTGCTTTTTCTGCTTCTAATATATTCCGCACTTTTCTCTCATGTCTTAGAATGTGTTCTCTCTCTATTTTTTACCGTTTTCCACATATTTCTTTCTTCCCCCACTATTTCTGAACCTCTTTGTTCTTAACATTGTATGCACATGATATCTTCATCATATGTCTGTATCACCACATTTCAATGGCTTTGTCTTTTCTTGTCTGCTTCTTCTACTGTCCACCTTTCGCAGCCATACGGTGCCATGCTCTACATACATGCTTTCAGCAATCTTTTCCTTGTATCTACGTTTGTTGTGTTGGAACATAGCTGTTTTTTCTTGTTAAATGCAGCATGGCCTTGTAGTAATTTTTTATATCTTTTGTACTTTTTCCATGTTGTGTTATTTGGCTTCCTAGGTAGCAGAAATCCTTAACCTCTTGTAAATTCCAATTTCCAATTTTTTATTATAACTTATTTTACCCTCTTATATATACTACTGCTGTAGCTTTATTTTTGTTGCTTTACATACTGTATCTCTGTTACTATTGTTTCCATTTAATCACCAGTTATATCATCTGCAAATCTAAGCATATCAATCGTTTGTCCCTGCATAAAAATTCCAAATGTCTTTCTGCATTTGACAGTATTTGTTGCCTCTTCAATATACAAGTTAAAAATTAATGAGAACAGCGCACATCCCTTTACCAATATTTACTTCTCTATATTCTTGCTCTATTCATTTGCTCTTTGTCTTAGTATGTACTATCTGTCAAATTCAATGGTAAGTGAAGGGGTTTAAGCAACCTGACAGCTACCAAATACCCCATTATTAGACATTTGCCAAGTCAATAGTTTTCCAATTACTCATTTCACACGATCAGCATTTGTTAAGAATATTGCAAAACTAGCACAGGTAGTTGTAGACAGTAATCATCAGGTTTAATACAATTTCCTTTTTATCATTAGGTTTTCAAGCCTGGAATTGGTTGGACGCAAACCGCTTTGTTTTTTATACTCTGAGCTAACCTATACATTTCCCTGAAATTCCCACAGCCTATATCTTTCATTATATGTGTCCAATAGTCTAATCCAAGTCTACATCTACTTTTCTTTTCTCTGCCTCTAATATATTCCGCACTATTTCCTCATGCCTTAGTATGTGTCACATATCTTATCTCTCATTGTTTTCCACATCTTTCTTCACTTATCATTTCTAGTATTTCTTTGTTCTTAACTTTGTCTGTCCATTGTATCTTCATCATACGACTGTAGCGTCACATTTCAAACTCAATGTTTTACCTGTAAGCTTCTCCTACTGTCTTTTCCTTGTTTGTAGGAAATGAAATCAAGTAAGGATACGAATCTCGAAATCAATATACATGTTAGGCTTCATAATGATCTTTATGATGTGAAAACGTCTTTAAAATTAACGCTGGATCTAAGGGGCAAACGTGCTCAAATAAGTGAGGTTCTTTAGTACTCGCAAACTTCAATAGGTTGACTAAAAACAGACATGGTACTGCCATTTTGGTCTCGTTTTAAAGAATAAAGATGAAGGTTTGAGTTTATATTCAGTACCAGGATCGCTCCCCGAAGCTTAACACACGCCATGTTAAACAGAGCTAAGATCACATGAATATAATTTTCTTGTTGTGTGTTAGCACAAACTGACATTTCTCAATAACTAAACAAACAAGAATTATTTCTGAAAAAAATTAGGATCCTTTTAAAAATAAAATTTCGGTTTTGGAAAAATAAAAAATTAATTTCATATTTTAATAACTTGTACCTTGGAACACATTAAACAAATGAATTGTGTATTTACAAATGTCAATGTGAATTTCACGTATTGCAACAATAGTAGATCACAACATTAAATAATTACAATCTAACTGGCGAATGAGAAAATGTAAAATGATGATATCACATAAACACTATTCTGACCCTGCTTTACGTTGTGTCTTTCTCTGCCTAGGACTTTGAGGTTTAGCTGCTTTTGGAGACTTCTGAGATCGTTCTTTATCTATAAATCAAAATTAGAAAATGTTTTATATAATTTATATAATTCTTACTTAAAGTAGCTAGAGTTTGCTTTGGTAACCAATCATAATCAACATTATTGGGATTGCTAGTACCAGTTTCTACAGGTGCTTTGCGTCCACCTCCTCCTCCACCTCCCAAAACGATGCGTTTACGACCAACAGAAAGTAACGTTTGTTGTCCAATTACTAACAGTAAAATAACTCCAGCGGCTAGAAATACATATAAAAAGAAAGTTTCACCATCAAAACCTGAAAATAATAGATTTAGTAATAATCATCCAGTATAATTTCAAAACTGCTACCTTCTTGAATTTCTACCACCTGAACAGTCTCGTTAAATAAAGCGTCATGGAAGCTGTTGCCTGAAACATCTCTATAAGCTAGATTAATGTGTAATCCAAATGGTCTTCCACCAAAAGCATCAGAAGGTAAAAAGGCATATGTAAATGTTGCATCTTCACGAGGTTCTACTTGTTTATTAAATGTACTTGTAGTAAAATTTTGAATATGGTAACTGTAGTCCATTGGATAACGGAATGATGCATCAAGAGTTTCTACTATAAAACTCTCCTTTCCCTTATTACGAAATCCAACCAAAAACTCAACAAGTCGGCCAGCGGGAATTTCTGTAATAAAAATTGTTATGTAAGAACTATCTAGCAATATTCACACCAATGGGTGGTAACATGTTTCGTTTGGTTTGCATTTTTATTTTACATTTATAATTTTGTTACCATTATAAACTATTAAATAAAAATAAAGTTAATTAAGTGGTCACAAAGCTAATTGTCCTGGGTTTTAAATTTCACAGCAAAACAAATATCAATCACGTTGAAAATAATGAGACATTTTAAGTTAGCCAGAGTGCTAGAAACGTTCTGTTGAAGTCCTAGAACTGATTTTATAAACTATCATAAGTTTGTTCAAAGTTATTAGTGCGAGAGAGTATCAAAATTTAATTTCACAAAGAGTTGTTCAGAAATAAATTGTATACATTTTCTATATTTTAACTGCAAATGTATGGTATAGTATTTTTGTTTTGTCTGTGATAACATA
This sequence comes from Platerodrilus igneus, assembly GCA_036346225.1. Taxonomy (NCBI): domain Eukaryota; kingdom Metazoa; phylum Arthropoda; class Insecta; order Coleoptera; family Lycidae; genus Platerodrilus; species Platerodrilus igneus. Next base: position 2,576,510 of record JARFIW010001146.1, read on the forward strand.
AAAACAATTTTACAGATAGCCAAATATCGAAAACTGGTTACTAATTGATAAAATCTTCATGACCACTATATCTAAATATTTAAATCATGTTAAAAAAGACAAGATGCGGCATTTGCTGTGTGAGGCAAGTCAGAATTCAACCAGTAAATTGCTAAAGAAGATTGTTCCCACCAATAATATAAAACTACAATACAGAGCGTTAAAGTTAAAACTTAAACACTTTTACCGGGTACACCCACAATTCTAAAAACATTTAAATGGCAGTGCATCGGTATTTATTAAACTTGCAATATTTTAATTTCAGTCAAAAATCAATTCCATAAATTACTTACTAAGTACCTTCTTTTCTGCACTCCTGTCTACTTTTTCATGTCTTATTACGTACAGTTCCTGCATCTGAATATTTATTAACAATTTCGACTGCCTTTTCAATTGAAATGATTGCTATTTAATTACCTCAAATTATGTTAAATACTTCAAATTATAATTTAAAACACTTAAATCTGTCCTATTTTGTGGTGGCATTAAAAATGTGGGGTTTCTGTTATCAACAATGTTCGCTCTCCTAAATATTACAATAAGTTTATGTATGTTTCTATAATTTCAATGCGGGAAATTAAGCAATACATCCTATGCGTCTTTATAATTTCAAGAGGTTGGTTGTATACATTTCTTATCTCGTATGTAGACACGTTAACATATATATTCATGTAGTTGTGAATGCTAGAACTGGTTGTCATTGTTGGTAGTAGTGTCGTTTGTTAAAATGATATAATAAGTGCTGATGTACGAGTTTAACGAAGGACTTTCCAAGACAAGTGCAATTGAGTTAGTTTTTTCTGGTTCTCTGATTGACAGATTTTTAGGGAAAAATACTATTCATGTGATTGATTATCTACAAATTGAGGGAAGTTACGATTTTAAATGGATTATTATTCTACACGTTCCTTGCTGGAACAAACTACAACTGCTTTCCGCTATACAAATGGATGTCTTGTTTTAAGTCCGGTGACGTGATAGTGTTGTAGTTCACACTGAGTGTCCTAATGGTACGATTCAAATATTATTCCAAATATTAAAAAACTTTGTTATACTTTTCGAAATAAAGTTTCATCCAATGAATTGGCATGATGAAAATTACAAAATATTTCTAATGAAATTCACATGTATGAAAGTAATTATTTCTACTGATCAATGATTTACCAATGGAACGAGTGTTGATTAGATTTAGGTATAATGTTATCATTTTAAAATATCAAGAAACATGTGCGTATCGATTTAAAATTATTTTGAATGAGCCATGAACAGATCATAAAAAGCAAGGGATTGAACTGTTTGCTATGTTTGTTATTAACGATATTTCTAGATAATGGGATTTATATATCTCATGTAATTTAATATTGGAAACACGAAAATTTAGAGTCATGATAGTTTTGTTGATGGTTTAGATTTAAGGCCTTTTTAGCATCTTTTCTTTTAATAATATCTAGATTTAAGGCCTTTTTAGCATCTTTTCTTTTAATAATACCTGACAAGAGGTGGGTAAGAACCTGAGTTTCTTTTTAAGTATATTTGTGTGTACATTGAAATTATTTAATATTAATAGAACTAAGTTGAATTTTATTTGCATTTATTCAGCAAGTAGGATAAGATTTAGATTATTGTAAAGGATATCCAGCTACCCCAGTGATGAACTTGTATTTCGGAAGCATTTTATTTTACAATTTAGAAAACTGAAGCCTATGCAGAATAACAGTCTTCCATCTAGGGATCATATCAAAAGGAATCACTGTGACACGGTTTGCTGCCCTTCAATTATAACAGAGAAAAACCTTTCAGGGTAAGTGATAATGGGAAATAGTTTTTTGGTGCTTCAGCCCTTTTATTTAATTTTATTACGAATTTTTCTATTTTCCTTTATAATTCTTCCATAGAAACTCACTCCCAAACCACTGTAGTGAACCGATGCACCCTTATATTGTAATGGAGTCCCCCACCATTTCAGGACAAACCAAAATTTAGTAACTTAACATTCATTTTACTTATAATAAATATTCCAAATTTCTTTTATGCGTCCTAAAATTGAAGAAAATCTAAACTGCTTAATTGACAAAGGTGTAATCCTACATATCATCTGAATGGGCTACACCGATCATTCCTAATAAAAAGAAAAACGAGAGCAATATAATATGTAGGTATCATCACACTACTGTCAACTTATCAGCGATGATAAAAATTAGTTTAACTACAATCAATGATATATCTTCAAAGCATGTTAAGCCACAATTTTCCGAACTAGACATACAAAAATCAATTTCATTTACCATTGGATAAATCATATCAAGAATTATGTACAACGAATACCCAAAAAAGTCACTTCCTTTCTGCGATGGAAATGTTCCCGAAAATGCTTGATTCAATGGCTGGAAATTTAGTTTTTCAAGATTATATTATCAGTGTATGAGATTGCAACAGAGGTAATAGAATTAGAGCAGGATTGTAGAGAAGTAAGTATTAGGAAAGGGGTGAGACAGGGATGTGCCCTATACAGGTTAGTTTTTAACTTGTACATCGAAAAGGCGATGAATACTGTTAAATGCAGGAAGACTTTTGGAATTACTATGCAGGGACAAACAATTGATATGCTTAGATTTGCAGATGATATAGTAGTATAGTTCAAGCAATTTAAAATCCAATTTACGTCGTAGATATGATTAATAGGCACACCAACATAAACCAATATGTTTGTCCTTTTCTATCTTCAACAAATTTCACACGTTAAATTGGTCAAAAATTTGCAGACTACTCTATAACAAGTTAGTGTTCAATTAAAATAGGAATGCCTTTCGTGCTAAAGTTGAGAGAGGTGAATCGATCGCTATTCGCGTATCTCCTCTGAGAGGGGCGATGGTGCGGGGACTATAGGGTCGATGTTGACTTTCAAATTTTACCATGTGTAGCATGGGCGGCTATTTGTAGTGTGAAAATTGATATTACACAAGAAATCTGGGATTTTTGTTGATTGTCCATTTTTATGCTATGGTTGCTATGGTTGATGCATTAAAAAATCTAGGATCTTCTGCATTTTGCCAAATCAACCACCCGAACGCAATAACCATCTGATCTGGGTTGTTTGCAGAAATCGATTTTTCTGGTGATGTTTATTCTAATCCAAACATACGATGGGCAATATTTAAATTCGCATTCGTCTCAGTGGCGCATCGTTAAAGGTCCTGCTTTCCATGATCAAGGTCCGAGGTTCGTTGTTCAGCTAGATCTGCTTTTTTATTTATAATGTATTCTTTTTAATTTTTCATCTTCTACTATACATACTAGGAGCAAAACAAACTTTATATTGTCGATGCTTATCACTTACATTTGTTAAAATCTATGTTGCATTTATTGAAAAAGGTTTTGTTACATGCCAAAATGGCAATGTACCATTTTTAGATTTAGTTATAATTTAATTGCCGCGTATTTTTAAATTAATAACATTAACTTCCGTCATCGCGAACAGTCGCGTTTGCGCAGAAGGAATGCAGAGGTGCACGAGTGTCGAAAGTGGGGATTAGGCCACGAGACGTGAACCAAGCAACAACTATCTGAGTGGTGTTTTTTCTTTAGAAATAGGTATGTAGGTTCCCTGTATCTTACCTTTGTTGTACCTGGTACCTATTCCCTCCGATCCCCTATGAGTACAACAGAAGTTACATTAGAACAGATTGCAATTTGAAGTTCAACATGGTGTAACCCAACCCAACCTACAAATCACCGCTGGATCCTGAGATTAAGTTCCGAGATACCCATCACGTGAGTAATTTGATTTACTTAAATTGTGCATGTAAATTCGACTTAGATAGCGATTGCATCACTCGTAAAGCGTGGTCGGTATATGTTACAAAATGGTGGGTAATTATGCCGCGCGTAATTATAACAAACTTAGCGTCTCTCTTTTAATTTTAATATTATACAATTTTTAGCATAGTTTTTGTGTTTACTTTAAGAACTGTCAAACCACGGACATTTATAATCTTGTTTGTCTCTGTGGCACGAAGTGTTAGAGACGGTAACACCACAAATTTGGAATAATGCTGTAGTCCATTGTCACAAATTAGTTACTGAATGTTGGGGTATAGAAGTAAAATATGATACTAGAGACGTTGCTGTTAAGATTTATTAAACTTATATACATTCATTTATACATGCACTGTACATTTCATACTTCAAGTAACTTGGCTCCAAAATGTGAATCAAGGAGTCATTAGAAATAATCAAGAGTAATGTCAAAGTTTTTCAAATATATAAAATGTTGTAACTAATTTCCATTCATTACACCAGTGCAAAGCTTGTGCAGTTTTTTTTTATACAATGAACTTTAGTGTCATAAACAAATGGTTATTACATTAACAAATATGGTCCTTCTTGTCGTCGAATACATGTCAGTTTAGCAACCAACAGCAGTGTTCAAGATAGAAAAAACGAACTCATACCTACAAGAATTCAACTTGCACATTCGCCATTCAGCAAAAGGTGAAGCATATTTCTATCTGTGAGTTTGTTCCAATTACTAATACACTCTTTTCACTGCACATTGATCTCACATTTTAATACTACATTTCAATATTTCTTCTACAGTATAATAGACTTTAATAGCGTTTAAAAGATAAAATTACATTTTATTCATTATAGCATTAAGTTCTATGGATATTACAATAAAGTTGCATACATTAAGAGTACGAAATACGATATCACATTCAGATATTTTGCAAATTTCGTACTAGATTCATTCATACAGCACACGCTTTGCGATTTCATTTCTTATTTCATTTCAATACAGTATTTGTACATTATAAAATGACAGAATTAGCAGCATTAGTGTCAAAACAAGGCATGCTTAAAGCTCAACTTACTAGGTTTAGTAAGGTGGTGCAATCCTTTGATATTAAGCAAATGAGTGTTATTGAATTACAAAAACGGTTGCACAAAATAGAGCAGTTGTGTTTTTCAGTTTTTGATGATATTCAGACGCAAATTGAGCTTCTGGATTCTGATCAAGAAAAAGAGCGTATCTTATTTGAAGATAAGTATTTCAAAATTGTTTCACAAGCAGAGGTATTAATTAATTTACACTGCGATTCTGCAGGAACTGCAAGTACAAGTAGTCCGCCGGAATCATTAGCATTGTCTCAAGCACAAAGTACAAGTAATATAAAGCTTCCAACGATTCGGTTACCGTATTTTTCATCTGGTCACGAAGACTGGATTGAGTTCTGCGATACCTTTGATAGATCCTATTCAGCGTTTCCACTATCTTAAATCGGCCATCATTGGGGAAGCACGGCGTTATCATAGAATCTTTACCAATTTCCAGCTCAAATTATAGTATCGCGTGGGAGCTACTCAACAGTAGATATGGCAACAAACGAATACTTATTCACAACCACATAAAGGCATTGTTCAACTTACAAAGGGTAAGTAAAGAATCTTCATCTCAGTTGCGTAATCTCGTAGACAGCATTAACAAAAACTTACGATCTCTTGAAACACTTGGGCAATCAACAAGAGGTTGGGATCCCTTATTAATATTCCTGGTATTAAACAAGTTAGACTCAGTAACATCTCGCGATTGGGAGGGAGAAGCATATAAATCTACAAATTCGCCAACACTAGAACAGTTTCTCAATTTTTTGAAAAATAAGGCAGACCTACTCGAAGCGACTGAGTTAAACATGGTTCAGGTGAATTTAAACTACATTCACCAGGTAAAGTTCAAGCTAACAAAGCAGGTCATCAAAGGACATTTGTGACTGCTAAGGAAGCCTGTTCATATTGCAAACAAACGCATAAAATTTACAATTGCCCTAAATTTCAAAATTCACCGATTCATTCACGTATTGAACATGTTCAAAATGCACATTTATGCATGAATTATCTACATTCACTAAATGATTGCAGATTTGGGTCATGTAAAAAGTGTCCACAGAGACACAACACATTGCTTCATTCAGAAGTCGATGTAGAAATCAAAGAAAATGCATCTGTTGTACTTTCAAACTACACAAATTCAAAGAATCTAACTTTGTTATCGACTGCAGTAATAAAGGTCTTTGATAATCAAGGTAGAACTCATGCTTGCAGAGTACTACTCGACAGTGCATCAGAATCTAGTTTCATTACACAAACACTGTGCGACTTATTAGGTCTGCAGAAAACCACCTACAATATTTCAATTGTAGGTATAGGTCAAGTATCTTCTTGCGTTAGGTACAAATGCGATATTCAAATAAAATCGCCGCATAACGATTTCACATCAAAACTTTCATGCTTGGTTATTCCAAATATTTGTGAGTGCATGCCCACTCAAAATATTAATACATCTTTGTTAAGCATTCCAAAAAATATTAGGCTTGCTAATCCATCTTTTCATACTGCGTCTTCTATCGACTTACTGATTGGAGTTGATTTGTTTTGGTCGTTGCTTTGCGTCGGACAAATCAAGCTTGGCCAGGGGTTGCCAATTCTTCAAAAAACGAAGTTGGGGTGGATCATTTCGGGTCCTATTCATAATGTTTCACGTAACTCTGAGCGTTCTCATTGCAATTTCGCTAGGCAGATGAACGTTCAGGATCAACTTGCTCGGTTTTGGGAGGTCGAAGAAATAGAAACCTCCAAAAATTATATTTCCAAAGAGGAAGCAGATTTCGAGAATCATTTTGTTTCTAGTTTCAAGAGGCATGGTGATGGAAGATTTATGGTTACTATTCCATTTAAGGAATCTGTAAACTTATTAGATGATTCCGAGCAAATAGCTAAAAAACGTTTTTACAACCTTGAACGCAAACTTCAAGCAAATTCAGAATTGTGTGACAGATACTTCCAATTAATGGATGAATATCGGGTTTTGAATCACATGTCTCAAGTGACAGACTCTAGTTCAGTCTCTAATGTCACATATTCCATTCCTCATCATGGGGTATTAAAGGAAGACAGTTTAACCACAAAGCTCAGAGTCATATTTGATGGTTCTTGTCCAACAAGCAGTGGGGTATCCTTAAATGAAATTCAGATGGCAGGTGCTACCATACAAAACGATCTTTTTTCAATTCTCTTACGTTTCAGACAATTTTCTTATGTCGTTATCCTCAGACATTGAGAAAATGTATAGATGCATATGGATTATTCCAGAACAAAGATTCTTGCAACAAATCTTGTGGCGAAAGGATCCTAAAGGTCCGCTAGAGGTTTACCAATTAAATACAATAACATATGGTACTACAAGTGCTTCATTTCTTGCAATAAGATGTCTGCATCAATTATCCATTGAAAATGCTGAGTCATTTCCATTAGCTTCTCATGCAATCGCTAATTCATTCTACGTAGACGATTTCTTGCATGGTTCAGACTCATTACAGGAACTTACACAAACGTGTGTAGAAGTTTCAGATATTCTGCACCAAGCAGGTTTTAATCTACGCAAATGTGTATCCAATACGGCTTCAATTCTTAAGGATATTAAACCTACATTTAAAAATTTTTATTCGCCTATTAATATATTGCAATTTGGAATTTCTGAAAACTCTAAGACGTTAGGTATCTTTTGGTCTCCAACAACAGATATTTTGACTTACATAATATTAGCTCCGAATACTTCAAATCGAAGCACTAAGAGATCAATTTTAGCAGGTGTTTCACAAATATATGATCCATTAGGTCTTTTAGCAGCCTGCATTATAGTTGTCAAAATTTTGCTTCAAAAATTATGGTTCGAAAAAATCGATTGAGACGAAGCAGTATCAATTGATCTTCATACTAAATGGGTTTCCTTCATACGAGAAATACTTCATTTAAATCACATTCAAATTCCAAGACATGTCAGATACAAAAACAGCATTAAATGCGGAATTGCATTGTTTCTGTGATGCATCTCAAGATGCATACGCAGGATGCATTTACATTAAGAGCACAAATGAACAGGGCGATTCACAAGTTCATTTATTATGCGCAAAGGCTAGGGTTTCTCCATTGAAGCTTTTAACCATTCCAAAGCTTGAGCTTCAAGGAGCGCTAATCATATCCCGACTAGCTAACAAGGTACTGAAATCTCTTACAATTAATTTTGATGAGATAGTTTATTGGAGCGATTCAACTATAGTACTTGGTTGGCTATGCACTCCTTTAAATCTTCTCAAAACATTCGTTGTAAATCGTGATATGTGAAATTCAAACCAACACCGACATATCAAAATGGCGTCATGTTCGTCTCGACAATCCAGCTGACTTAGCAAGTCGTGGAATAAATCCAACTTCATTGATTTCCTGTTATCTGTGGTGGCATGGGCCCAATTGGCTCGTCAAAGATTCGCACGAGTGGCCAATATCAAGCATTTCGAGTACTCAGGATCTACCAGAATTGAAATGCGCAAAGGTTTCATTATTCGTACAGCATGAATTTTATTTTCTATTTGACCGTTTTTCCAATTCTAATAGATTAATTCGTTGCGTGGCGTATTGCCTTCGTTTTATAAACATTTTAAGAACAAAAGGTTCTTCTAAAAATACAGAATGTCTTCATACTGAAGAAATTGACAAGGCCACCAAAACAGTGGTTAAGATGGTGCAACAAGATTGTTTCAGTTGCGAGTACACATTGCTGTCTCAAGGGAAATGCTTGCATCCTAAGAGCCAATTATTAAGTTTCAGTCCATTCGTAACAAATGATGGTATCATTAGGGTGGGCGGAAGACTCGGGCATTCACAGTTTGACTTCGATAAACAGCATACTATATTGCTTCCTAAAATCACCATTTCACTAAATTATTGCTTCGAAATGAGCATAAGAAATTATATCATGCTGGTCCACAGCAAGTATTAGCTTCAATTAGGAATATTTTTTGGCCTATTGGTGGAAAAAGTACAGCCAAACAAATAGTACGTGAATGCGTTACATGTTTTCATGCTAAACCTATCAGTCATGCTCCATTGATGGGTGACCTTCCCTCTGCAAGGGTTACTCCTTCACCTCCATTTTACGTAACAGGGGTCGATTATGCAGGTCCGTTTGTTTTACAAGATAAAAGAGGTTGTGGTAGTAAAACGTTAAAGGGATACATTTCATTGTTTATATGTTTCAGTACTAAAGCAATCCATTTAGAGCTTGTAACGGAGTTATCCACAGAGTGTTTCATAGCAGCTCTGCGCAGATTTATATCTCGTAGAGGCAAACCACTACGCATCCTTTCCGATAACGGGTCTAACTTCACGGGAGCAAAAAATGAACTAAATAACTTAGGTCAGTTCTTGCAGGATTACAGCAGTAAAATTATTGATTACAATGCACTACAAGGCATAACTTGGGATTTCATACCACCTTATTCACCTCACTTCGGAGGTCTTTGGGAATCAGGGGTGAAATCAGCAAAGTTTCATTTAAAGAGAGTTTTGGGTAAAGCGCAATTAGTCTATGAAGATTTTTTAACAATTTTAGTTCAGGTAGAAGGAATTTTGAATTCAAGGCCGCTATCATCACTTTCCACAAATCCAAATGACTTTTCACCGTTAACACCCGGACATTTTATCATCGGTCGCTCTATTAATTCAATAGCTGATCCAAACTTACAAGACATAAACGAAAACCGCCTTTCAAAATATCAACAAATACAACAACTAACACAACACTTTTGGACACGTTGGTCCTCTGAATATATTTGCGAGCTTCAAACCCGTTTGAAGTGGAAAACCAACCAAAACAACTTACAAGTTGGAGGTTTAGTTTTAATCAAAGAACGTGGCTTACTTCCTTTATGCTGGGCTCTAGGCAGAGTCCAAATACTTCATCCTGGAGCTGACGACGTCGCAAGAGTTGCATCGGTGAAGACAGCAAAGGGAACATTTCGACGAGCCATCACCAACTTATGCCCCCTTCCTAGTGCGTGACATGTACATTATAGTTGTGCTATGGTGCTATGGTTTTTGGTTTCAAGTTTATTTATATAATTGTTTTATTGTTTGCATACGTTTGCAGAATTTACATTCATGACTTATTCATTGTTCGTTAACATTTATTGAAAGTTCGTCCTTTCAAGGTGGGGTGTATGTTAAGATTTATTAAACTTATATACATTCATTTATACATGCACTGTACATTTCATACTTCAAGTAACTTGGCTCCAAAATGTGGATCAAGGAGTCATTAGAAATAATCAAGAGTAATGTCAAAGTTTTTCAAATATATAAAATGTTGTAACTAATTTCCATTCATTACACCAGTGCAAAGCTTGTGCAGTTTCTTTTTATACAATGAACTTTAGTGTCATAAACAAATGGTTATTTAATAACAGTTGCACCTTTTGTTATTAAAGTTGATGATGTTGACAGTGGAGACCAAAGCAGCGATTGGGACTCTAAAGACATTGCTTAAATGTTTCATGTATGCCATATTGTGTTACATGCCTTTTACTGTAAATGTCTTGTTAATAAAATATACATATTGTTTTGACAAGAGCATTCCTAATAATGTATATAATTGATGATACAATTAAATGTAATTGAAAGGCACCGTAATAAGAATAGAAAAGTTATTCTAAAATCAGGAATATCAAACTCTTGATTTAAGAACATTTAAATTCAAGTTTATTTTTCTTATTGCTAAATCGGTTACGTTTGTGTGGAGTTTTTATGTAAAAAATTTTTAACATTTAGGTTAAGTAATCCTAAACATTTTTTTTTAAATTTTGCTTCATGTAAGTTCTTCGATTTAGTCTTTAAAAATTCCACACATATATATTTGCAAGTATGATAAGATTACTTTCTTGTGATATAATAACACAGTTTGAAACACGACAACTTTTTATTAACCAATCATACCACTCTGAATAATTCCAATAAAAATCGATATTATGTAACTGCTAATCTTGCTTGTAATCGCAACATTTTAATATTTTCATTGTGGCAACAGTGCTTCTACATGACATCATAAATATTGATGATGTACATCGGATTTTAAATTGCTTGAATTATATTAGCATCTAGCAGGAAAGAGTTAGAAGCAGCTCTTAATGAAATAGAAACAGTTCTAACAGAGAAATACTGTATGAAAATTAACAAAATAAAACTAAAGTACTAGTATGCAAAGTAAGGGAAAATAAATTTAAAACTAGAATACAAATAGGTAACGAGAACTTACAAGAGGTTAAGGATTTCTGCTACCTAGGAAGTCAAATAATGCAAGATGGGAAACGCACAAGAAATATAAAACAAGGTTATACTACATTTAACACAAAAAAGCAATTACTGTGTTCAAAGACAACAAACATAGAAACAAGAAAAAGATTGCTGAAAGCATATGTATGGAGCACAGCACTGTACAGTTGTGACACTTGGACAGTAGGAAAAGTGAACAGAACAATGAAGTCTTTAAATGTGGTGCTACAGATGTATGATGAAGACATCGTGGACAGACAAAGTTAAAAACAAAGAGGTTGTAGAAATGGTAGGGGAAGAAATAAATACGTGGAAAACAGTAAAAAATATGAGAGATAGGACGATAGGTCACTTACTAAGGCGTGAGAGATTGGTGTGGAATATATTAGAAGCAGAGATCGGAAAAAAGAGAGGAAGAGGTAGACTTAGGTTAGGCTATAGCACACAGATTAGTCAATAATGTAGGCTGTGGGAATTTCAGGGAAATGTGTAGGCTAGTTCAGAATAGAAATCAATGGAGGTATGCGTTCAACCAGTTCCAAGACAGAAAACATTATGACGAAAAAATAATTGGATTTTTTGAAGAATCCTTTAATGTATAGATTCTTCGAAAAAATCCAAAGATTAGGAAACAAATTCAAAATCAAAACTGTATTTAGAACCAACAATACACTAAGAACACAACTAACAAAACAAAACCCAAAAACACAATACAAAGTCAAACAACTGCATCAACCAAATTTCAGTAAACAATGATTCCATTACTAAAAGAAATAACAAATAAAAATCAAATGCTCCCAATATTTAGGTAGCATTAAGTTTTTCCTGATTTCATATTAAGCATATTGGCTACCTCAAAATCGCTCCCAGGGTGCAACACAAATTGAAGGTATTCATTCTTCTAAATTTTGAAATTTTCACCTAATGTATTCAAATCAAACATTAATAAATCAAAGTCACCTTCAATTTATGTCATAAATGTCAAACTTGAAATTTTTATTATTTTGACAACGATCCTAGGTCATAGATCAAAACGTAAATAAAGATGATTCTAACAACAATGAGAGGTTTAATTCCCAAATACAAAACAAACCACAACAAACATACATGGAATATTTACATAATTATCATAAGGAATAAATGAATAGTGAAATATCATAATGAATCACATTAAATCAAGTTTATTGAAATTAATTATTACCCCAGTAAAGTAAATCCACAGAAAAACGAGTTTTCGACATTCTAAATAAAGGTAAGAAATGTTAACCTTACACATATTTATGTAAGGATTGAATCTCTTGTTAGAAACTCCAATAAACTTTGAAGCAGTTGTATATTTTGAAGTATTTCAAAAAGGAAAAGCACAATAGGCATATATTTTATAAGAAAAGGATACACATTTTAGCTGCGCTGCAAGTTATCCAAACCAGTTCTATTTTTAAAATAGCAAGTTCCATCTGATCTTTGTTTGTATGCATACAAGTCTATGTGACATCATCAATGCCATTAATAATTAATTAATTGGGCTCGAAGAACCAAAAATGTATATGATTGTACTGATTCAATGCCCAAAAATGGAAAGATTAGTAGGACTATACGATTGAAAATAATACCATAGAATTCCCACCTTGCATAATCCTTGATAAAGAATGGTATTCTTGAATGTAAACTTTTACTTAACTATAAGTAAGTATTATATACATACAATACCTACATATACATACATATATACGATACATATAATAAACCAAATTATTTTATAACTGATTGTAATTAAGTAAATACAATTGTGGGAGAGCACATCTTGTGCTGTTAACATGATAGATTCGTACCTTCAACAAAACTAAAAATTGAAGAAATGATGGATGCAGCTGCCCATAAAGCTAATAGTGGAGATAAAACCCACTCGCTTCAAATTTTAAAGTTATACAATTCAAAAGTATTTTCTACAGCTGAAAAGAATAGTATACGTACAAAACGAAAAGGGAAATTGTGTTTATAGGGTTACATATTTGGGATATTGAATTTCTAAACAATCACAGTCAAGACAAACTCAAAAAAATTTTAAATGCATCCGTACCCCAAAAAGATTGGACCACTACTTTCATTCATCAGATTTGTAAGTTTTACTAAAATTTTTTCTCTTAACTAACTTTATTTCACCCGCTTTATGAACTATTAAAGTAAAACATAAATGGATTTGTTCAGACTAATGTAAAAAAAGCTTTTCAAAGTAAAGAGCAAACTTGTGTATGCCTTGGTACTTTCACATTTCAACGTAAAATGTAAATTCAGATGATATGTGATGCCTCATGATATGGGGCTTAATACTGCCATATGTCAAAGAAATGCAAATGTTTTAGTACCAATTGTGCAAGCATGCAAAGCTTTAGACAGAGCTCAGTTGAACTACTTGCAACCTAACAAAGAAGCAGTTAATTTCCATATGGAACAAAATTTATAATATGCTCGAACCACATACCATCCATTTCAATTTTTAATCCCAATATGGAAAATCTTACCACCATAGCTGCTAGATTACAGTGCTGGGCATTAATTTCATCTGCACACAATTACACTGTAAAATTTGTTCTGAAAATAATGTTGTTACCGATTTTCTCTTTCAATCATAGGTTGACGTATCTGATCATGAATGTGATGAGTTGGCAGAGTGTCATTTATTTCCAAGACTATTATTGAATGTATTTTACTTTAGACTACTGTTGGTATCTCCCATTATACATGTACAACCCCGGTCCCATTTTAAGATATTTTCAGTTATAAGTTCACACAATACTATTTACGAAGTTGGCGATGTTAACTTAGTTCCCGACTATCACTCTTCAATTTACAAAAAATAACAATATGCTTATTATGTTTACAAGAAGCATCATGTGAATCGATTGTCAGGTTTTGTTAGACCCTTTAAACGAATCTAATGTGTACAAGTTGGGTTCCATATGTGTCACTGTTCAATTACCCAGTATATCTATGGTACTAAGTAGTAACTCACTTTCATTACTACATCTGATACTGCCTATACCAGCACAACTCCAAACATTACGAGTTTACCAACCCATACTGAGATTCCACCTAAACTGCAGGTAACAAGTGTTTTGTTGGATGTCGTAGGAGGTCAACAAGTATGAGAAAAGTAAAAGACCAATTTATAATTTACTATTTTTTTTCTGGGGAAAATGGTGTTGTGTTTACATTAACATCCTTTAGAGTCGAGGTTGTATTTCAATATGGTAATAGCAAGCTGCGACCTTAGACCATTAAATAAACATAGACCTGGTGCACTCTATCCTTTAACATGCAGTGCCGTGAAGCCAAGATCCCTTAGCTAATGTGACGTCACGTATGGGAGTATCTCGGTGGTAATAGCTTGTATTTCTATTCTGTATGCAAATGCTCAGTGTGCTACAACTGTACTTTAAATGTTAAATTATGGTTCAATATTGCTCTGCATACAATTGTACGGAGAAATCAAAGAAGAACAAAAATGTTTCATTCCATCTGTAAGTATTATTAATATTTCTAAAGCTTATTTCTTAGTCAATTGATCACTTAAAACCGAAAAACAATTTTAATTTATTATTAGAAAATTTAGTAGTTTGTGGGTTGAATGGGGAACGGAATATGGTCCCATTATTATTATTTTTGACGCGATTTTATAGATTTTACTTTAACACAAGCAATAATTAACTCTTAGGTTTTCTAAAGATGGAGCGATTAAAAAAAAAGTGGATTCATGCAATGCGCAGGGAAAATTTCAATCCTTCAAAGCACACAAGAATATGTTCGTTACACTTCACAGATGATTGTTTCAACACAAGTGGCTGGTCATCTATACGATCGTTGAAAACTGATGCTGTGCCCAGTATTTTTAATTTTCCGAAACACTTAATGAAAATGGCATGTATTCGCAAACCACCTGCAAAAAGACAACAACGAAAGCCATCTACGTCATCTAATAGTAGCACTCTACCTATAAAAATATCATATTCTCCTCCATCACGAAGAAAATGCGTTTGGTGTATGCGTTTTGGTATTACTATCGTTATTTTAAATAGAACACCCTGTATATTTATGCATTTTCGAATTCCTTGTCGAATTTTATGTGAACTTTTATAAAACAACCATACCTCTATCTAATGCCGTTTTCGAGATATTTTGACTTTTAGTAGATTTTTGACATTTGCACGCAGTCACATAAATTGGAATAACTAGAAAGTGAACGAACTTACAAAATTGTTTTTTTGCAATCACATTAATAATCCTTGATATTATTTCTACGTGCAAAGAAAATCTGATTGCAATGTACAGGTTGCTAGAAAATTCATTTTATAATTTGACGAATAAAATGTCAAATATTCCGTTTTTTTTAAATGGAACCTACCATATTTTGTTACATTAATCGATTCTATGGAAAAAATACCTTAGGTATGTAATTACAACAATCCATTTATTGTAAGCCGTTTTTGAGTTATTTGCATTGAAAGAGAAAATGCACTAGTTCAGTAACATAATAACATTTGCTACTATCAAGTAGCTTTTGTCCGATACATTAACAAAAGAATAATTGGTTATTTTTACGAAACGTCAAATGTAGATAATTCTACGCAGGTTGCAATTCCTGTATTGTAGTTATTTATGAGGGTTAATCGAAACTTTACAAATCAAGATTATCTCGAAATGATAATCATTTATGGCGAATGTAATAGATTTCTTTGAAGAACTGGCGATATTTTTCAGCAAATATTTTGTTATATTAATCAATTCTATGGAAATAATGTCTTTGTACTTAGAAAGCAGGATATGCTTTTGCACATTTTAGTTGCCAAAAATGGCAGCGCAAGAACATTTCTTGAAAAATAATGTTTAAAAGCTACACAAACATGGAACAATGTATTTCATCTAACAATATTTTACCTAAAGAAAAATAAATAAAAATATAAGAGGTTGTTTATAAATGTTCTATTTAGAGGCCATTTTGATCCAAGCATTTTAAAATGCGTCTTTTAAACTCTTCATTTGTTGCCTTTTGTATTTGCTCTGGAGTTAAAGAATTTAGACCATTTAATATTCGTCTCTTGCAATCTTCCTCAGTAGTAGGAGCATAGGAGAAGACCGTATCTTTTACATACCCCATAGAAAAAATCCAAGGAGTGAAAAAGGGAGATCGGGGTGGCCATAAGTGAGGTCCGATGTTAGCTATAAATTGGTCTTCAAACAAGCCATGTAAGTACTCGGTTACAACGTTTCCATTGTGTGCAGGAGCACCGTCGTGCTGGTAGAATATTTTGCGTACTTCATTAGGTGGGAGGTTGTTTAAATATGCTACAATTTCTCCACGCACAATTTCTAAATATCGTTCCCCTGTAAAAAGTGTTCATCGAGAAGAAAAAGAATTACTAAAACAATATGTACTTTACCGTTTAAATTTTCCTGGTAAAACACTACACATACAATTCGCGAATCTCTAATAGCACAATAAACATTAAAAGACCATCTTTCCTGAAAATGTGTTATGTATGCCTGGTGAGGATTTTCTGCGGAACAATGGTGTGAACTATGTCGGTTAAACACTCCATTTTTCGTAAACTTTGCTTCATTGCTCCAAATAATATTTTTCAAAAACTGTTCATCCTCTTGCGTTCTAAGTAATATAAATCGCAAAAGACATCCTTTCAAAATTGGTTTCCTTAAGGTGCTTAACAGGATAAAGTGACCAACTTTTAAAATTATTTGCCTTCAAAATATTGTATATGGAACTACGGCTCATTCCTATATCCTGCACAGCATTATTTAGTGAAGCTCTGCTGCATGAAAATATGCCAATACATTAGTAACTCCAATTACTTCCTCCGTAACGGTGCTGGTCCTGTTCTTTTTTGTAATAAATGATCCATTATTCGCACAGCTTTCAAGAATAGTTTTAAGAAGCCTAACATTCAGCGCTGGCTTTTCAGGAAATTTTTGATGAAAGACATCGCAAGTTCTTTGAAGAATTCTGTTGCATTCGCCATAAATAATTATCATTTCGAGATAATCTTGATTTGTAAAGTTTCGATTGACCTTCATAAATAACTACAGTACAGGAATTGCAATCTGCATAGAATTATCTACATTTAACGTTTCGTAAAAATAACCAATTATTCTTTTGTTAATGTAACGGAGAAAAGCTACTTGATAGTAGCAAATAGCAAATAGAAATAATATCAAGTATTATTAATGTGATTGCAAAAAAACAATTTTGTAAGTTCGTACACTTTCTAGTTATTCCAATTTATGTGACTGCGTGCAAATGTCAAAAATCTACTAAAAGTCAAAATATCTCGAAAACGGCATTAGATAGAGGCATGGTTGTGTTATAAAAGTTCACATAAAATTCGACAAGGAATTTGAAAATGCATAAATATACAGGGTGTTCTATTTAAAATAACGATAGTAATACCGACTTCCGGTATAACCGGAAGTGCTAACGTATCGAAACTATTTTAGACATGTAGGGCACATTTGATAACCTCCAAGTGCAAATTTTCAGCTTCCTTCTACCAATGGTCTTCCATATGCAGGTGACCTCCCACTTAAAAAAAACACCCTGTTATTCTTATTGCCATTATTGTACTAATAATTGGTGTTCTTATTAATTATTTTTAAAATCACGCATTTTTCTTCTTTAGGATACATTACCTCCATCGACTAAGGTGATACTGCAGCAGCTAGTGGATACGAAATAAACTGTCGGGTATGCAACTGAACTTAAGAGTTTTGCACTTACGCTTAATTTTTATTCACTGAAAGCTTACGACTATGCGAGGCCAAACTTTCCTAAAATGCTTCCACATGCTTGCACTATCCAAAAGTGGTATCAAACAATAGACTGCGAACCAGGATTTCAAACTAAAACACTTAGTATTTTAAGCAAAAGGTAGTTGAGATGAATGGCAAAGGAAAACGTTGCATTTGTTCTTTAATGGTCGAGGAAATATCGATATACAAAAAGGTTGAATGGAATGGGAAAAGGTTTGTAGGGTACGTATTTTCTTCTCGTTTGTATACATTTATTTTTCTGTAGAACAGTTATGATTACTTGCTGCAGATATGTCAATGTTGGGAGCACAATGGAAGACAACGAATCATCACCATTAGCCACGTAGGCCATTGTCTATCTATTAACTAGTGTCAACGATAGGCGGAAGCTTCCTGTGGGTTATTTTTTGATTGAGTGAATAACTGGAACACAGAAATGAAATTTATTAAGTATGTGTTTGCGAAATTTAAATGACGTAGACGTAATCATAACAAGTGTCACATTTGATGGAGCTGCGACGAATATAACAATGGTGAATGATCTTGGAGCAGAAATAACGGCCAATTTTTCCAAAACGTCCGTGCCTCATCCAGTCACCAATGAACCAATACATGTGATACTAGATCCCCCTCACATGATCAAGCTAGTTAGAAATGCATGGGGAATCAACCGTATATTTATGGACGAACAAAACAGAAGCATCAAGTGGGAATATCTAAAAAAAATTGTTGAAATTCAAGATCAAGAAGGGTTGCATTTAGCTACGAAAATTACCAAGCAGCACATGAACTGGCAAAACGAAAAAATGAAGATTAAATTAGCTGCTAAGACCTTATCGTTAAGCGCTGCAAAGGCTATTCGTTATTTGAGGCAGTCAACACACCACGGAATGCATTTATAGGCAGTGAAGCAACAGAGGAATTTCTGATAAAGTTAAATGAAATATTCGATATATTGAATAGCAGAACTTTCTAGCAAAGTATTGCAAAGCAAGTCTACAGGAATCAAACAAGGACATGATATCCAACAAGATTAAAGAATATGTGGAATATTTAACCGGTATTAAATGTACAAAGACGGAAAAGCCACTTCACCAGACAATAAGAAAAACTGGTTTCGTGGAACTAATCGTCAGTGTGAAGATATTGAAATCCATTTGGGCCACACATTCCACACAAAATGATCTAAAATACCTCAGTGCCTACAAATTTGTCTCAGGACCATGTAGAAGTGTTCTTCAGAGCAATAAGGAGCCATGGAGGCTTTAACAACCATCCCACTGCTACACAATTCAAAGTCGAATATAAGAGGCTACTTATCCACACAAGCGTAAAAGATTCGCTTAACGTCAATTGTATTGAACAAATGCCTACCATGCTTTTAGCTACTAGCACCACTAGTACACAGATAAAAACAATAAACAATCAATTTGAAGAAGAGCAGGAGAACAAATGAGCGATCATGATTATTTCATCAATTGCAGTAAATATTCAGAAAATTTATCAGAATACGTAGATGATATTTCAGAATATATTGCTGGTTTTGTAGTTAAACAACTTCAGAGGAAACTTGCGTGCGATATTTGCATGGGAATGATCGAAATGGTGACACCAACTTCAAAACTCGTTGTGTTGAAAACTACACTACCAAAAATGCCTTAAAACAAACCTCTCCAGATGTTATACATATTTGTAAAATTGCGGAGAATGAAATTAGAATTTTGCAAAACAGTAACATGTTGCATCATCAGAACTTTTTAGCCCGGTTTGCAAAAACAATATTAGAAAATGTGCGGAAGTCTGTCTTTCAAAATTATAAAAATCACATGTTTGATTCCGATGTGGAGGGGAATCATCTCATCCAATTAATAAAAATGATAGCAATGTGTTACTGCAATATAAGATTACATCACATTAGTAATAATTATAAAAATGTTGACAGAATTCGGAGCAAGTTGATTAAAACTATCTTATTCAGTAATTAATAGCCATGGTGAGCTTTTAAAGCTGTACTTATTGTAAATAGATTTTATATTAAAAACAATTTATTTTGAATTTGAATTATTTTGATAGTATAGGCGAGTTATGATAATAAACTTATAAATATTTGAATTATTTTGAGTATATAAATACAACAAATTATTGTTTATATACAGTTCATGGCTAATAAGTAATAGTGTGTATGGAATAATAAGTAAGTTATGATTAATTTAGTAGTGAGCGCATCTTATAAAACAATGCATTATAATTGCTTCAGATCAAATCACTAAGTGTACAAGACAATTTACCATTTTTGAGTATTAAAAAGTTAAATTAAGACATCATAGAGCTTCTTTATTTATAAATGATGAACATTGTCGCTCTCCGATATAAACGTCATGTTATGGTTTAGAGCTCGTCCCACGTATGACGTCACACGGCCACAATGATGTTGGCTTCACGGAATAGGCCGCATGCCGGGTCTATGTATTTATAATGGTCTAAGGCAGCAACAGAGAGATCTGGAACTCAATGTGTTGACGAGTTAAACAGAATACTAGAAATTGTGATATTACAAGCCACTTCACAATAATGTAATACCTACATGAAATAAATATAAAATAATAAAACATTTTATTTTATGCAAGTTTATTATTTAAGACTTAAAAACCGAGATTGTTAATTTTTATAAAATGTCATTAACAAACTACTGAAAAATATTTTGAAAGTGCTGTAACTTTAAAACCAATATAAAAATATGCTTAAACACCTTAAAAAGCAAGCAGGCGAACCTTTGTACTTCTCAGTTATTGCAAATAGAAGTAACTTATTATTCATACTACAGACGCTTTCTTGAAAATAAAACAATTGAATCAAAAAATTTTCTATGGAATGTGGAAATATCAACATCGTACCGACAAAAAGGTTGAATTTGTTGTGCAATTCTACTTACATAATAAAACATTTTGTGAAAGCAATAAAATATGCAATCATGAATTTTTCTGCATTCTTTTCAGTATTTGACTATGGATGACCTAATAAAAGTATATTTTCCACACTTATGGATTTGTACGTATTGTGGAACACCCTATGCTACAACGATTTCGCCAAATTTTCGTGAAACTCTGAAATTTGCTCACGACTAAAAACAAGTACTAAAAATGTATAAATTGTTGATTAAATAGAAAGTATAACTTCATGATCAAAAGCATTGCTTATACAATATGTAAAATTGATAAAAATGTCTTTTAATATAATGCATAACCTCGACACTAAATATGACTATTTGAGATTTTCTTACCATATTGAGACGATCCGCTAAATGTTGGTTTCACGAATAATAACGTGGTTTCTGCATCAGGAGAAGATGTAGATAGTTTCTCTTCAATTATATCATCATCTCCACCAAGCACCTCTTCTACATCGTTTTCGCCTTCAACCTCAACTTCTTCTTCTTCAATTGGGTCTTCTTCCTGCTCCGCATAACTTACAAAGTGGTTACCTGTTTTTACACAGTATATTTAATTACATAAAATAACCTCACAAACACATACCTTTATTTATAGTCAAAATAAGAGCCGGTAAAATGATAAACAAAAGCATAAATATATTCCTCATCGTGATAAAAGTATTAAGTTTTGTTCAAACTAATGGAAAAGATTGTTGGGTTAATTTAGACCTAAGACTAAAATATGGTACAATACTTCACTGATGACATTCGAGTTTCAAATGGGGGCTTTCACGTCCACATTGACATTAGTCAGTCAGAACCATGGCGATACGTGGAACCTAACGGTACACATGGCAATAATTGTAACGTGCTCGAGAAAGTTGATGAATAAAGGTTGTAATGCAGAGACCGTAGGTGTGCCTTACTTTACAAAAGGTAAACTTCGAATAACTTTTTGCAGTATCTAACAAGCGTTCAAACATTAATACACAGTAACCAATTAGAGCGAGTCAACGGTAATGTAAATTTTATGATTTTCTCATGGTATGCGTAACAAACAGATCTAATCTAATGTTAACAACTAAAAATATATATTTATTTACCAATAATATAGAAACAAAACCAATATTGGCTTTAGAAAAATTTAATTGTCATTTTAAATAAACTACTTAATTATGATGACATTTACTGGTATTTGTTGGTAATAAATAATATATTCTAAAAGCCAATAGTAATAACGTTTTACGGATATTGATTATTTATATCTCAAACGAAAATCTTTCACTCACTTTCATTTTAGCTTAATTCAATCTGTACCGGAAAATAAGTTATATTCTCAAATCAAAGCATAATCAAATATGTACTTCAAATTATGATTCACTCAGAAAAAGCATTTAATATTTCGTAAAGTATCTTTAAAATTCATTGGAATGTATATATTTATAATGATTGTCTTGGGGCGTAAGAAAAATTGAAGCAGTTTGGAAGATATTCTACTTTGCAATAATCTTTTGGTAAATAAAGTGCCCAGGATAATACTGTAAAATATCTATAGCAAAGTATATGAACATTAATAGTGTGTTGCCAAGACAATCTTAGGAAACGTAAAATTTACAATACAGCATGGTCTATATTTAAATGAAAAACAGATTATGTGTATTTATGCTGTAAAATATTTTACTGCAATTATTTATAAAAGAATAACTACACTAGCAATGACCTTTTGTAAAAATAGTTTACTATGCGCGCGCGTGTACTCGCGAGCGTGCATGTGCGCGTGCCACGTGTGTGTGTGTGTGTGTGTGGGTGGGTGGGTGGTATTACGCGTGTGTGTATGTGTGTATAGTAGAAACCACGAAAGAAGTCCTCTACGTCACAGGTGTCTCACTCAATTCAAAACATACGTTTAAGATTATTTAAAAGCTTAACTAATGTATATGATAGAGATAGTAACACGATTTGTACGTGTTTTAAGTAAAGACATACGTGAACACGTTCGTCTGGGAAAACGACAGAGAAGAGTATGTGCCGTATGTTTTGAATTAAATTCTTAACAGACTAACCTTGGGTAAAATTATGCCTTTTCTTTAAAATAAAATATCTTTCTTAGTTTTTTTATAAATGGAATATACTTTTTAAAGTTTTAAAAGCTTGACGGGAACTTCCGAATCGGAATATTTAATGGGTATTTATGAACTAGATGCTACATTGACTTAAAATTTTCAACTTAATTCGTACGAATACAAGTGATGACGCGGACGACTTCTTTCATGGTTTCGAGTATATCTATATTGTCGAATATTCATGCGAAATTGCTTACGAAACTGCAAAAATTAAGACATAATCAGTTGTTTTATTAAAGTGCAATGTAAATTTAGTAACCTGTTCATCACTATATTCTTCCACAATATCTAACTAATTTGTAATCTTTGGTACTTCTGAATCTTCCATTCTCAAACAAATATTAACTTCGTCCTCTGAACTACTGCTAGTGTCTAAGAACTATTTAGTTAGATGTAAGGTTAAGTCGGCCATTTTTATTCAGTTCAATTGCCTTGCACTACCACAGATGACCAGTGCAATAAATCTACATGGATTTGGTGCATGCAGACGAATCGAATCAGTAAACGCGAATCGGGGTTGGTGTATAATACCAACCGAATGCACGGGACTGAAAAAGTGCACACCCAGTGCGCACTAGTGCAACCAACCGAACGCATCATAAATCAGCTTAAACTGACATAAATTATTTTAAATATTACACTCTTTTCAACCTACTTGCTGCTCAATATCAACAAGTTCTATAAATTAAGTAGTAAATTGTTTTGTGTAAAATAGCTATTACGTTTGGGTACTATGCTTATTAAAGAACATCTTCAATACTTTTCCTCTAGTTTGCAGCTCTGATGTGTTATTACTAAACTTCCAATAAATGATCTAGAACCTCTTCTATACGGTTTTTCAGTTGAAATATGTGTTTACCTCGACTAGTTAGGAAGAATTTATCTATTAATTTTAATTTTGCAAGCAATATAGGTCAAAACCATACCAACTCCGAAATGGTAAGAACAAATTGAATCTCTTAGTCAACGTCTATTTCATACTTTCCCACAATGATTTTGATCTCGCCTAGGCAAAAATATCACCAATTAAGCAATAAGAAACGCACTAATATACAAAAGTCGCATAACAATCAGTATCACGAAAAAATATATCAGCAAAATTTTAATAAAATATGTGTTCAATATGAAGAGCAAACTTTCATACATTTTTACCCTGCATGATTTAGTCATATTGTTACGAACTACTATTAGGCAACCCATGAAACACACAAGTTGCATAACCGTAGTGCCTTCTCCAGGGGGTCAATTTTTGAGAATGTTCGGTTATTTGCGAATACGTAAAGTTATGCATGAAATAGAACGTATATGTTTGTTAAAATCAATTGTTGAAGAGCCTACGCAAGTACTAAAATACGATTCGCAAGAACACGCATTATCGATTTGACAACATTGCCGAAAGATGTAAATTTAAACTACCGCTTGTGAACTAGAACTAAAATAACCATTACATAACCTCACTTCTCAATGTGATTTAGAAGTTTGCTGTATTATTTATTACTCAAAATATTAAACCATATTTTTATTAAAATGGCAGCCTTGATAAAACGTGAAGTGAATGCGTCAAGCAAGCAAAAAGAGTTATTAGTAGAGTTTGTAGGAAAGAAGCCACGATTGATTAGTAGGAAGCAAACAGCCACTTATTCAATGAAAGATGCCACTAATGATTGGATGAATATTACAAACATTTTAAATAGTACTCCCGGTGCTATTAAGGATTGGAAAGGTTGGCGGAAAGCGAGTTTGCTTATCTTAATCTATACGTTACTTTCAATATGCTTTATTATAGGCATGGCATGATATTCGCAGCAGGACTAAAATTAAACAGGCCAAAAATAATCGTAATTATAGACAAACTGGAGGTGAATCACTTATTAATGATACGTTAACTTCGTTAGAAGATAATGTTTTGGAAATAATTAAAAAAGTGTCTGTAGAGGGACACCACGCTAAAGAATCGAGCGTTAACTTTTAATTTAATGACGACACAATTATTTTTGAAGTGGAAAGTGATGCTGAAGAAGAAAATGACGACCAAATGTTAACGGCAAGAGCAATTTGAGTTCAACTACAATTGTTAATAAAAACAAGTCTTCAATATATACACCATTAGTGAAACAGTCATATTCATCCACACTAACTCTGGCGGAAGTGGAGTTACCTAAAATGAATAAATTGGATCAACCGAAACAGGATTTACATAAGAGACATATTGGCAAAAAACATTCCCAAAAAATTGAAAAATTTAATTAACTCCGCCAACGCAACTACTGCATTCAAGGACGACTTGAATAAAAAATTAGACCTGAAAAGGAAATACTAAAACGAAAAGATTTCTTGCTTAAAGACCATCGAATCACTAAAAGCTAGAAAAGTGAATGCCCTTGAGTCGATCGCTGAGAGTTTAAACATACTTGCATAAAACGTTAGTTTGTAAGGAATTACTGTTTGTATAATATGTAAATATTTGATGTATGTTAGGTTTCAGTTTCAGAATAACTTTAGTATTAGTTAAGATATTACACTCTAGTAAAACATACTGTTGCGAGCTACTAATAGGCAACCCGACAAACACACAAACGCCGTAGGCTCTGCATATCCTCCAGGGTTCGTGAATTCTTCTAGGAATTACTGATGGATGAGTCATTCTTTTTAATTCAGAGTATATATAAGACCGCTAATAAATGTAAGAGTTAGTCTATATTAGAATGTCGAACATAAATTATATCGTGTACAGTTATATAGTTGAGCTTTTGGAAGTCCAACAGTAAACATAAATGTTATATGATGTGCACGTGTCTAATGTACATGCAGCTTGCAGTATACATAAATAGATAGACGCGTAATAAATAATAGTTGTGTTAGTGTTATTAATGAACCTATGATAAAGGAGTTAGTTTAAGAAGATATTAGTGCTTGTAAATTCATTAGTGTGATAGTGCTTCATTGTTAATTGGACTGAAAACATCTATAAATAAGGCATATACTGTTAATTAGACTTGTGAACAGAGAGTAATAAAGACTCTTGTTATTACTTGTTTTAAATTAGAGAAACGCGGTAGCAGTAGCCCGCTTCAACACCTATGTAATTAAATTAAATAAACAATAGGATACTGAAACGGGCTACTACTACCGCGTTTCTCTAATTTAAAACAAGTAATAACAAGAGTCTTTATTACCTACTGTTCACAAGTCTAATTAACAGTATATGCCTTAGTTATAGATGTTTTCAGTCCAATTAACAATGAAGAACTATCATACTAATGAATTTACAAGCACTAATATCTTTTTAAACTAACTCCTTTACCATAGGTCCATTAATAACACTAACACAACTATCATTTATTACACTTCTATGTATTTATGTATACTACAAGCTGCATATACATTAGACACGTGCACTTAACATTTTATGTTTACTGTTAGACTTCCAAGAGCTCAACTATTTCACTTTACACGATATAAATTTATGTTCGACATTCTGATATAGACTGAACTCTTGCAATCATTAGCAGTCTTATACTCTGAATTAAAAAGGATGACTCATCCTCCAGTAATTGCAGGAAGAATTCTCGAACCTTGAGAATAAACCGTGCTTGCGGCGTTTTGTGTGTTTGATGGGTTGCCGACTAGTAGCTCGCAACATTACAAATGTATTTATTGATTTCTACTTATAGATAGAAATTGTATTAGAAAAAACTTGTAATGCACTAATTTCCCCGTGCTGCATTTACAGAATGGACAAGTTTCATCCTAGCTCTTCTTCCATTAGCCAATTCAGGATTTATTTTTCTTGTTAAATTGTCTTCCTCGCTAAATGGATTGTCATCTTCATCAATATTTTCGTCTGCATCTTTTGGCTTATGCGTTACATTAGGCCTATAGTTATCTTCCGCGTGCTCCAAGTTACTTATTGCAAGAACGTTCATCAACTCATTCATTTTTAATATTGTACACTAATTTCTTTCAATAAGCAATAATTGAAAATACAATGTTACTTTTGCCAATAAAAGTAAATTTTGCAAAACCTAACCTCCGACATGCGAATAAACTTGACAATTGCGCCACCAACAAGCCGCTCGCAAATAAGCGCACATGATGTTGCGAATACTTAAAGATGCGCACGCTCAAAAATAAAGTGTGTTAGTGTTGGTAATGGATCTATGGTAAAGAAGTTAGTTTAAGAAGATATTAGTGCTCGTAAATAGCATTAGTGTGATAGTGCTTCATTGTTAAGTGGACTGAAAACATCTATAAATAAGGCATATACTGTTAATTAGACTTGTGAACAGTGAGTAATAAAGACCTTTATTATTACTTGTTTTAAATTAAAGAAACGCGGTAGCAGTAGCCCGCTTCACTGGTGTCAGTTGTGGGGTATAAAGTGATTAATTTAAAAGGGGAATACACAAGTCTAAAGATATTTAAGTAGTTTGTATATGCCAGTTACAAGAAGTCAAAGTAAAATGGAGGCAGAAACTTTAATGAATTTCCTCAAGGATTTTAAATCCGGTATGGAGGAGAGGTCGGCTAAACTGGAATTGACACTTGGTGAAAATGCTGAGAAAATAGAGGAAAAGTTGAGTGAAAATGCCGCGAAAATGGAAGAAAAGTTAAGTGAAAAAACAGTCACGTTAGAACGAAGATTAATGGAAAGCTCTATTGCATTGAAAGAAGATTTCACTGAACAGGTAAAAACAGTTGAGCAAAAGTTGGACAGTAAATTGGTAAAAATGGAAGAAGATATGATGAGGCTGCAAGAACAGGTGATTTCACTAACAACACGGCCACTGGAAATAGCAAATCAAGTTGTAAATGAGAACATTTCAGAAATAAGAACCATGGAAAGAAGCGAGTCCATACCGTCTAAATTTAAAGTGAAACCACCCACATTCGATGGCAAAACACCTTGACCCACATATTTGAAACAATTTGAAGCTGCGGCAATAGCCAACGGTTGGTGCAACACAGAGAAGGCTATCTCCTTAATAATGGCCCTACGGAAACCTGGAAGTGGTTAATGTGCTGTTCAAAAATACTCTCAAATATCGAAATATACACTATAATATTTGCAATAATTATCAATCAATGAGAATTGACTAAATAAATAGTACAGATCGCTACGGATACTGCGTAAATAAATATGTTCTCTATGGAGTACTGCTAGTATTTTAAATTATGCCAGGTTGTACAACGCCAAATTGTTCTAACCATGTAGACATGGTTTCAAGTTTTTCAGGTAAATGATTGTATATTTAGTTTTTCATTTTTTTATAGTAAATACCACAATATTAACGATTAAAGCGTATGACCTCACTTTTTGTTATTATTTCTTCTTCGTTTTTTTAAGTTAGGAGTTACTATAAGATCTTGAATTTATATGATCTATTTTGTACAATTTTAGCTTTCCTGCAGAACCTATTAGACGAATTCAATATAACTGACAAGAGTCTATTCTTTAATCGTTTCGTTAAAATTTAGATACTCTAAAATTTTTAGCTGCAACTATAATTATGTTTGTATTTAGTAGCACCATTTTCAGTTAAAAATTTAGAAGACTCCCTTTAAAAACCTATAATTTTAAAGGAATGTTAAAATAGTCTTCTATTATAAAGGATTGCTATTAATGTTGTAAGGATGGCTCTCTATGATGTTGTTGTTGGTGAAGCTTTGGTTGAAGAAATATTCGAAAATGAAGAGAGATAAAATTGAGTTGTACTAGAATTGCTAATGACATTTCTTTATAGTTTAATATATCGTCATCATCATTAAGTCTACAGTCCTGGAACTGGTTAGGAACTTGCCTGCATTGTTTCATATTCTGAGCGAACCTACACATTTCCCTGAAATTTTCATAGCCTACATCTTTCACTACCTGTGTGCAATAGTCTGATTGTTGTTTCTTGTTAAATGTAGCATGACCTTGTGTTAATCTTTGTTTTATATCTTTTGTGTTTTTCCCATCTTGCGTTAACCGGCTTAATCTTTAACCTTTTGTAAGTTCTTGTTTCCTATTTGTATTCTAGTTTTTGATTTATTTTCCCCTTCTTTGCATACTAGTATTGTAGTTTTATTTTTGTTAATTTTCATACCGTATCTTTCTTTTAGAACTGTTTCCATTTCATTAAGAGCTGCTTCCAACTCTTCCTTGCTAGATGCTAATATTACTATATCATATGTAAATCTAAGCATATCAGACTTTTGTCACTGCATAAGAATTGTAAAAGTCTTCCTGCATTTGACAGTATTCATTGCCTCTTCGATGTACAAGTTGACAATAAATGGGGTAGGGCACATCATTTTCTCACCCCTTTCCTAATATCTACTTCTTTATGTTCTTGGTCTAATTCTATTACAGCTGTTTGCTCTTTGTATAAGCTATGTACTATGCGTGTATCCCTAATACTTATTCCAATCTTTTTGAGTATCATGAACATCTTTTTCCATGTCGAATTCTTTTTCAAGATCTACAAACCTATATACACGCTTTTACCTCTTTCTATTGTTTTTTTCATTATCACCCTCAGAGCTTAAATAGCCTCCCGAGATCCCGTTTCGCCTAAACCCAAATTGATCTTCTCCTAGTATTTCTTCAGCTCGTTTTTCCATTCGCTTTTGTACAATTCTAGTTAATATTTTTGATACGTGTGCTGTCAAACTTATTGTTTGAAAATTTTCACATCTATCTGCGTCTTTCTTTTTTGATATAGTTACTATGATGTTATGTTTGAAATCTTTGGGTATCTCGCCTGTCTCATACATATAACTTACAATTTGGAAGAGGCGTTCTGTTACTGCTTGTCCAGTGGTTTTTAGAGTTTTTGCTTTCACCGTATTTATTCCCGGTGCGTTATCTTTTTTCAGATTTTTTAATGCTAATTCAAACTCATCTCTAAGTATATGATATCCCAAGTCATCCTTTTCGATGTTTGATTCTTGTTCTAGTGCTGCTAGTTCCTCTCCTGCATATAAATTCTTTATATATTTTTACCATCTAACCACTTTATTTACATTTTCTATAATGATGTCTCCATCTGCGCCCCTTTAATTATTGCTATACGGCTTTATTTTAAATATGAAAAGTGGTAAAATTGAGTTGTACTAGAATTGTTAATGACCTTTCTTTATAATTTAATAGGGCAGAGTTAAGATTATAACATTAAACAATGAAAAATACGGCTATTCGATTTTAGTTGCCAAAAAGTTTGTTATAAGCATTTTTCGCTTTAACAAAAAATGTAGTTATAATTATAATTAATATGATTGAATCACATTTACAACAAGGCAGAAGAAGTACCACAATACTACCTCATTAAAAATTTTTAGCATCTTTGCATTTTTATGCAAGAGAGGGATATCAATTAAATACTGGACAAGGGTACAATTTTGCGTTAAGCCAACCAAGTATTAGTAGATGCATTGATGAAGTAAATAATGTTATTAATATTTACTTATCACCAACTGAATTGTGTGAAAGGTGGATTTATGGAAAAATTCAACTTTACACGCTGCATTGGAGCTCTAGATAGTAGTCACATTGCTATCATATCGCCACCAGAAAACTATCCAGCCATTCCGTATTACTCCAGGATAGACTATTATGGCATTAATTGCCAATAGTGACTACAATATTTTGAACATGAATGCTCGGTTTCCTGCATCAACACACGATACTTACATGTGATTTTCCAATGCTCCACCCGAAAATACTACAAGACGTTTGTTTTGTAACTATCCGACATTTTGCTACATTATTAATTGCTCTACCAAGATTGATAATAGATTTTGCTATTGCATAATTAGATTCAGTCAAATCAGAAATATTTTGTCATGCTTGTCCACTGCATACTGTGTATGATTTCAATGTCAAAAATTAAGCATTCTCAGTAAAAAATAAAATACATTAATTTTGTAGCACTCGTATAAATAATAAGTCGCTTCACTTACAAAATATTTGCCTGGATATTAGAACCTGTAAGCTTTATGAGATGATATAAACTTAGATCGTTTCATCTACATAAAAAGTAATATTAAATATGATGTGAATATATGGATAAGTTTTTATTTATAATTTTCTAATACACACCAGAATAGGTACAATATTATATAAACTCGAAAATCGATTATATGCTTGACTGCGTCCTATTCGCTACGTGTCCCTAACAAATGACAATCAGTGTGTGGTGAAGTGATCAATAATCCCGCACGTTAGCGTGTCGTTAGTCTTGGCGTATGTTATATTATAGTGTACTAATTTGAGGTTATTTTCTAGTCTTGTGTTTAAAATTTCGATTCTTCTAAAATGGTATTTAAGTGTCAGGAAGATAGCTTTCTAAAGCAGGTACTACTCAAAAAGACAAATTTTTGTAAAAACTAGTTTGTTATTTTGTGATTTTTAACCTTTTCTTTGTGCTAAAACTATGAATTAGCCTGTTTTTGTCTGAATTAATTTTGTTTGAATATTTATGGTTATAAATATGCAATATTAAGGTTTTTACATTACTCTCTATCTCCGCCCTCTAATATTCACTAAATTCTATTCTGCAAAGTAAAAGGTTGCACATATCTTTTTCTTCTAATTGCTATATTTATTGCTTCTAGAGTGTCTGCTTCATCTTTGATTGCCCGATTGCTATTGCCTCTACAGAGGTTCCTAATTTTTTGTTGTGCTATATTGGGTCAGCTTATTGTTAAATCTGTCAGCACAAGCTATCTTATCTTATTTCAATCTTCCATAAATTTGCATACTTTCCTGTATTATAACTCTCAGATGTCCTTTCTTCTGTTAAACATAAATTTTCTGCACTATCCGTTTTTCTTTAGCTATATACTTTTTAGTTGCCAATACAATGTGTACACTCTCTGCTAATACTTCCTTAATTCTTTCACTGCTGAATTAAGGATGAAACTACACCACTTGTGTGCTGAATTAAGAAAACCCAGAAACGTATATATACGGATGTAGCATTCAGAATCACATAGAACGTATAATTATTGACATAGCATGTATATTATATAATTTGTGGTGCATGCGTTCGTACGTTCATAGCATACCTGTCATCTTAGATATTGAAAAAATGCAAATGAATACTATACTTTTTATTATGTAAATAAAAATCAGTTGTGCTAAATATTTTAAAACTTTTTCTATGTGTGAAATAGTTCAAAACAGGGTACCACACAAAGTCTGACTTCACAGTCGGGGCTAAATTATCTACTGTCCTTTCTTTTTTTCGGTAACTGCTTGCTTCCTTATCAGTCAAACCGATATATCCTGTCATTATAAGAATTTATACCTGTGCACCATTTAGCAATGAAAACACCTGCAACACAATTGAAAATCTGAACGCGACTAAATATAATAAACCCGGAAATACTAGTGATTTACGAAATACATATAAGCAACTATAAAATAGAGTAGGCGAGCTTCTCGTACGTATATTTACTGACGACGCACAGATTTTTGAAATTATAAAACGTTTATTTACAGAAGTAGCACTTTAAGTATGCATTTTGAAAACACATTTACAGACGTAACAGTTAAAGGGTTAAAGAACTGTCGGTTTTTTCTTATATGTTTGCCAACTTACATCAGTTAACTATCTACAGTATTTTCATCTTCCTGATTTTGATATTGTTTAGTTTAATTTATCTAACTTTGATACAATTGTATCTTTATTTTTTTCAACTTTCAATCAAATTTGGTTGCCAAATTGTAGACATTATCTATATCTGCATCTACACAGCCTCCATATATACAATCTTTTCTATGATTTTGAATTGGTTTTAACTAATACGTAGTCCGTCTGAAACCCACATTTTTCATTAGGCATTTTTCACGTGTATAACATTCGTTTAAGTTTTTTTACACATTGTATTAGCTTCAGTTAATTCATTTACTGATACAGAACTGTATGAGTTGATCATCTTTTTTTCTTCACACTTCTAAACCCATTTACTACTTTCTTTGTCTATGTTGACCTACAACTGCTTTAAAATCCCTATAATAGTAATCGTTCTATTTTCCTAACATCCCAAACAATCTTGTGAATTTGTTCATAAATTTTTTCAAATTCGTTTCCATGATCTGACGTAGTCATGTAAATCTGAACTACCATTTTGTACGTTGTTTAGTAACAAGCCTGACTGCCATTAGTGTATCATTAACTTGTTGAATATACATATAGTTTTCTTTTCTCATTTATAATAAATCCTATGCCTGTATGACTACTACCTGAGCTCAGGTCGATGATCTAAAATTCATTTATTTGATTGACGATATGGTAACATCTACCTGTTGGATAAGTCAAGTCAAGTTTACTTTCAAAAAATATTTATATGCGTGTTTGGCTGAAGTAAATTAGTACAAAATACAAAATATATGCGGTTTTACAAATGTTATTAACTGTTATGATTAATGTACGTAGAAGACTTATTATATTAAAAATAGGTACACATGATATTTAACATTTATTAATTTATTTATCCACAAACCTTAACCATGACTACTTACAACTAGCAAAAGTAGCTATGATCTAATTATATCTAAGCCATACACAGGAATCTTATAACATCAAAATATAATTACATTCAAGACTTAATCATTACGATACATGGCTGCACAATGATAGTCATCAAACACTTTTGGTCGCATCACTTCAAGACCTGATCGTGCTTGTGTGCATATTCCTTAGTAGAGTACACGTGGCGTGATCTATCATATTACTAATACATTTGTTATTACCCAATTTTGAAACCTTTACACTAGCATCGAGTAATATGAATTGCAAACTTGGTGTGTCTCATCCACTGTAGAAGTTTTACAGTCGTTTTCAAAAAATCTTTACTTAGAATAGACTTTAACTAGGTGTTTCCTATTTCGCTCAACAATGTTACAGGTTCCTAATTTTATTTTATAAGTTCTAGTTCTATTTGCATAATCTATAACCATGCCAAAATTTACTCGACCTTTAACAAATCATCCTTTTTTAAAGGTATTAATGGTTTAGCACGCTGATCATGATATGTTTTTGGTTTAATTGCCCACTCTTTAGAGTACAATTAAAATTCGTAACTACCTTTGGTATTAACGGGCACTATAGTTAGCAAGCTACATTATAACTTTCTTGCTGGCGACAATTCACTGTAACCCACTGGAGTATTATGAAACTCTTAATGCCAAATATTTGTCACCTCTAGCTTCCAAAGCTTTTTTAAGTAATACTTTGACCATTTGAACATTTCACTCAACAAAACCATTGAAGTGTAATTAGAACAGGACATCTTTATTTTAAAATCCTATTCATAGGAAAATTATCTGTATTTAATATTATTGAATTGAGTCCTGTTATCGGAATCAACGAAAGTTGGAATATCATGTCTAGCAAACACAGATTTCAGGTGTGTTATTATACACTCAGCCATCATTCCGTCTAATAATGCAACTTCTGGGTATTTCGAAAAATAGTTCACAATCAATAAATAATCCTTTCCGTTGAGTTGAAATATACCAGTTGAAATTATTTTCCATGGTCTCGATAGGAGATCCTGATTCAATAAAGGTTCCTTTGAATTGTTTCTTATACATTTTAAACACGTGTAACACTGTTCAATCGTCCGCTTAATTTTATTATCTAAACTTGGCCAAAATTTGCAACTGCTGATGCTCTCTTGGTTTTCTTTTTCCAAATGACTATAATGCAAACGCTTTTAAAATTTCCTTCTTCGGTGAATCCTGAATTACAATCTGATTATTTTTAAATATCATCCCTTGGCCTCCAACCCAAGGATCTAAACGTGTAATATATCCTTGCATGCACATGCATCTCTGGGAGCTTATCAGACCACCCCGTTCTAATATATTTTACGACCTTCTTTTTCAGTTTCCTGTTTTATAAGACCTTGTTTAATTTAGATTTGTAGATCACGAAGAAAAAGTATCTATATCCTGTATCATGGCCAAGTTAATACTACCATGTATTTACTTGAACAAAAATTTTGGATATTGTCCGCCATCGATTAGGCATTATTTATCAAAATGTAAGCATTGTTTTTGTTTATGCTCAACAACATTTGTTCCTACAATGGGTGACTTGCCTTCTACACGAGTTACAGAAGTTAAGCCATTTAGTGTAGTCGCAGTCGACTATGGTGGACCATTTTCTATTCTGCTGTCTCGTCGACATGAGTTTAAAACTCAAAAGGCCTACATACGTCTTTTTGTTTGCCTTGCAACCAAGGCCCTTCATATTGAAGTAGCTTCGGATTTATCAACAGTCTTTTCTAGCCGCATTACATTGCTTCATTTCACTAACTTTGTATGAGTCAACAAAGAGCTCACTTCACATGCAGAAAGCTGTGGAGGGTGAAGAAATTACCTGGAGCTTTCACTTCCCCCTTCCGCACCTCATTTCTCTCGATTAGTAGATAGCGGTATCAAGGCCGTTAAAACTCACGTCTGTCAAGTCTTTACCTATGAGGAATTCAGTACTGTTTGCATACATGTTGAGGCCTTACTCAAATCGCATACTTGCTGCAGCATATCACCGCACCCTAATGATCTAAGTGTTCTTTCACCTGAACATTTTTTAACGCTCGAGCCATTGACTGCACCTCCACATGCAGATTTGAATCACTTGCAATTTTCTAGATGGTCTAGATGGCAGTTAATTTAGCGCTTTCATCATGATTTTTGGATGCATTGACATAATCAATACGTCCATAATTTATACCAACATAGCCGTTGGAACAAAACTCGCGCTCTCGAATCCTCAACTATCAGTACCTTGGTGTTCATAAAGGAGGACAATACTCCCCCGTTACATTAGAAACTGGATACAATTGTTGCTCTGCACTTGGGTCATGATAATATTGCATGTGTTGCGACAGTTTACACTACTTCCGGCCAGTACAAAGGGCCAAGGCTAAAACTCTGTGCCTTACCTATGCAATAATTTATTAGTTTTAATTTTTTTGTATATAGGTATCTTTTGCACACATTTCAATCTGTATAAGCTTAATTTCAGTGTTTTTGTTTTGCATATACATTCAGTTCATATCATAGTTAGAAAATTATTCATTTTTGGTAATTTTGGGGGTGGTATGTTTCATCCCTAAATTCTTATAGCTTTATCTATTTCCTCAAATAATAGGGTGTTAGAGTGGGTGCGGGATGGTAACTCGTTTACGCACATCATTCTACACAAAACTTTCAGACTTCTCGTTTGGTTATCGCAAAGTGAAGACCGGTGCATCTTCTTTCGAAAACCTGCAAGTTTTGTTTTGGTTACAGTGTACGTTTGTCATAGAACAAACACGCTTTCAGTAAGTACACAATTGTGACATGCACTATTGTTACATCCCTCGCATCTCGTCATATTGGGTGGTCCTTTCCTATCACACATTCATTTTGTATATTATCATATATCCGCTAATACCAACCCGCATTTTGTCTTCTTAATTAGTTAACTTCCACACGCAACACAATGGATATTCTATTTTACAGGTAGCGATTGTAAAACGCTACTTTCAAAAGCAAAATCTTTGATGTATTTAAGGAAATAAAAGTCGCAGAAAACAAAAGTAGCATAAAGCTAGAGATGAATAAACGTTAAACAATGAGTTTTATTGTGTTCCAACAAATGTTTCCTTTTATTTGATCTTTTTAAATTTATGATTGCAGATATTGGGTATTTTCAACACATACCTAAAAGGAACTGCCAGTCATATGCCACTAGCTTGTAAAGTAAGATTTTACTAGCTTGTTACTTGTAAAGTAGAACACCCATTGTTTGTATGAAAACTCAAAATATGCAGCTTACTAATGAGTAACAAATACATTATTTGAAGCATCTTGTTGGTGTAATTGGTGTTGCTTATAATAAAACACATCGATTAGTGGGTTTGTAAACTTTTAACAGCAAATTATACTATAAACTTTTACAATAGGCTTGTCATACAACATAAACATTATACTGGAGATCACCCATCAAGTAATTTCAATTTCAATTAGAGCATGTGGTGAGTAGCCTCTTTAATTTTATACCTACTCTATAAGCACTCGTTTAAATTTTTATTTAAAAAACTTTTTTTTCATAAATACCAACCTTGACCCATTTTCAAGCATTAATTAAAATATTTCTAAAAAGTTGTGAATTACCCTATATATTTGACACTCTGTATACCTATCTGAAATTTACTCTTATTAAATTTGACTTTTATTTCCTGAATCCTTACTAAAACGCGATCTAATTACTAATTATGTTGCTCCTCCCTGTTTCCAAAACAAATTAAATCATCTCAGTACATCTGCACTTCCTACAATCCCGCAAATACTTTGGAGAACACTTTATAAGAAATCTGTGGACTTGGCAGAAGACCAAGTTGTAGTCTCGTGTACTAAAAATGACCTCGCTCTTTGAAACATAGTCAACTTATCATTTTCTTTGTCAAGTTTAATTAGAAAAAAAACGTGATTAGCATCTAACGTACTAAAGTATTTCACCCCTGCTAATTTAGAAGATATTTCTTCAAAATTGACAAATTGATAATGTCTTGTCATTAGCATTGCATTTAAATCTTGCAGGTTTAAACCTAAAGGAATTGTGCCATTCTCCTTCCTGGCTATTACCAACGTATTTACAAACTCAGTTGGTTTATCAGTGTCTTCAATGATACCTAACTTATTAGCCTATCCAGTTCCAACGTAACATTTTTTTGCAAGTGAATTGGTATTTTGTGTATAGACAGACATACATGAAGGAATATGGTCTTTTTTCAATGCAATTTATAATTCGGAATTTTTATTTTACCTAGTTTCTTAAACACATTGTATTGGTAATATTTTCATTTTTTATAGCCCAAACGCATTTATACTAAATTTAATGCTTGGACCGCTCATAAACCCAATACTGGAGGTGCTTGTTTAGAATTTATTACTTGGAACTTCAGACTAATTTGTTTTTTCGGCTCATTCTCTGTAGGACATTTCAAAAAATATCGACCAGTCTTTATATGGCATTATTATTATACTTCATCAATTTAGCTTTGTGTGATATTTTCTTACTTTCGGAGTTTTAAAAATGTCAACATTAATACAATTTACCTGGATCCAATTTAAAATTAATAGGCTAGTTATAAATTCTGACAACTTCAACCCAACCCTCTTTTGCATTTATTTTATTTATAATAGCACCTGAAAATAGTCATTGTTACCTAAACATTCTGCAATTTCTTGCACCTGCATATTAATTGATTTTTACTTTTACACATTTCAACAAAGCGATTTTACCTTTTACCGTAATTACAAAATTGATTGTTGATGGACATCTGTTCAGTGCATGCGCGAAACCACAATTCTTACAATTATTGATTATTTTGGTATTAATGTAGGACCTGTACTTCGTATTTGCTTTTCCCGATGGCATTCGATTAGATTGCCTCTGTTGTCATGGTTGTTGCACTTGATGTCCATGATTACTTTTTCGTTCTGCCTGTTTCCTGCTTCTTCCGGATTGTTACACACTATGAACTGAAACTGGTGTTTCCTTGATTTCTTTGAGGCTATTATAGGTTAATTCTGCTGATTTGACATGCCTTCTCCAGGGTCAACTTCTGCTCACGTAAACGAACATCTGTTATGCCACATACAATACGATTGGTTATTAATTCCTTCAAGTCACCATATTTACAGGTTTTACTTAAATTCTTCAGATCCTTCACAAATGGCTCAAACGGCTTGTCCTGCTTTTACATGCAGATGTTGAATTTATTATGAGCAGTACTTAAATTGACTTTTGGAACAAAATGGTTATCAAATTTTCTAACTACATGTTTAATGTCTTATTTTTCCATCTCAGTTAGGTTGAAATTATCATAACTATTTAAAACTTCACCACCCATCACATATGGCAAAAAACGACTTTGTATCAGCACAGTATGCAATTAGATACAAATCAAATTTTCTCTTCTAGAGCTTCCATTCCTGTGCTTAGCTCTAAAATTTAAACACGCCGGTTGTGTAGTTTTATGCATCTTGAATATTCTTTCTTTTTTGCAATTTTATTTATATACGTTAACTAGCTATAGTTATTAGGTGATTACAACCTATTGTCGCAGTGCCATATTTAGATTAATGTACTTAGAAGACTGTTATTAAATTAAAAATATGTAAACACTAACTTGACATTTATTAATTTGTTTATCCACAAACCTTAACCATGAGTACTTATAACTAAAGAGAGTAGTTATGGTCTAATTATATCTAAGCCGTACACATGAACCTCATAACATTAACTAGCAAAATGTCGAATCTTAAACTGCATTTAGAACTAATACATACAGAATCATGGTGAACAAGTATACACTGTTTAGGAAAACTAAAAGATTTCCTGAAGGAAGTAAAGTGGGGAATTTCAATGATATACACAAACTTCTTAATCAGTGGCCAACTTATAGTAGATACACCTAAAACTGGCATATTTCACTGCTTTATTACAATAAAACACAAAAGTAAAATTACAAGATGTCTGATTTAATAATTAGACAAGGAATTTATAAAACAAATTAGTATTATGTAAAATGGTTTGTAATGTTAGTAAAGACACTACGCTACAGGATAATTACAAACTATGAAACACTACTAATAATGATGCAACACATAAAATTCTTGATTCATGAAAAATCTTTAACAGTAAGCAACCTTTAAAAAACAAATACGGGGCACCAATAAACCTTAACCTGAAGTATTTAGCATCAGTGTTTCACAAATTGCAAGCTATTTTAACATCTAATCTGGTTAGAGATAAAAACAGTTAATGTTATACAACGTGTGTTATGGGTAAAATGTGTGTGAAGTTAATAAATTTTGATTTTCCCTGAAGGGGCAGGGATCTTGTCACAATACAATGGTGCGTCGGCTAACTGCAGTGGTGCAGAGTTCCTATGGATAAATGAGAAAAAACAAGAAAATAAAGAAATACAAAAATAATAAATATCATGTAAATACAAATTTTTTCGTTACATTAACATTTACCCTGTAGGATTTTCTACTTTTGTTAAAATTGAGGGGCCCCAAACCGTTGGTACCAGTAATTCTTTCGATGTTATCTCTACATATAAGACAGTTATTCCACATAAAATTCCTTTGGTTCGGTATCCAAAATTTTATCACTTCATAGTTACTTTACTCAAAAATATCTTACCATATTAATTCTGACATAATTCAATAAACTTGTAAAATAAAATAATTTCCGACTTGGGTTGATCACTGGGGTATTTGGATGTCCTTTACAAATCACTGACTTTATTTATTTTCTAAATCAGTTCATATAAAAATTCAACCTAAACTTAAACTCTATTCACATAAAGTAATATAAATAAAATTACGCATTAAAATAATTAATACCTCTTTACCACAAAAAATATATTAAAAAAACTAAATACCTATTTGACCACTATGTGGTAATCATATCAGTAGTAAACTAAAAAATAAAACACATTAAAAGTTAAAAGTTGTTCAGGAAACCTGAGCATATTATCCTCACCAAGTAGGCTGATGAGAAGAATATCCTCAGGTGTCCAAAACAAATTTTAGTAATTGTCTGTTGGGAATGATCACTTCAGCCTATGTGGTAAGGAGAATATCATCAAAAGCGTTTCCTGATCAACTTTTAATTTTTAATGCGTTTTATTTTTTAGTTTACTACTGATGACCACATAGTGGTCAAAATACGTATTTAGTTTTGAAAATAGTTTTTGTGGTAAAGGGGTGTTAATTATTTTAATTTGTATCGTGCCACAGTGTTCTAATTTATTATTATTATTAAAATTACACTTTTTTTTTCCAAAAAACAATTTCTTAACCTCAAATCTGGTCAGGTATTGCTAAAATAAATCCAAAAGAAAAATC
Source organism: Platerodrilus igneus (assembly GCA_036346225.1). Taxonomy (NCBI): domain Eukaryota; kingdom Metazoa; phylum Arthropoda; class Insecta; order Coleoptera; family Lycidae; genus Platerodrilus; species Platerodrilus igneus. The sequence continues at coordinate 2,617,485 of JARFIW010001146.1, forward strand.
ATTAAACCTAAGCCATCGACATAACTATTCACCACTCTAAATTTTCCTGTTTCAAATTTAACTAAAAAACATTCATAAATCCTAATTATTGAAAATGTTGATAATAAATTAAAAAAAAGTAGTTAAATACCAACTTTTCATAATCTGTTCATTGTCCTTCCCAAAATATTTTAATACCAACATCTACATACTTCTTAATATTTTAAACTAATCACATTATGCTTAAATTCAATCACCCCTCGTTCCATCGGTAAATCATTAATCAATAAAAATTCATCACTGTTATGTTCAATTAATATCCTATGTCATAAAACACCAACCATGTACATCCAACATATACACAAATTATAAAGAAACAAACAAACGTATTTCACTTACAATTTGGTTCACCTATTATAAGGTTTAGAATATCCAGGCCGTACCAGCTTTCCATTTTGCTTATAATAATTCCTTTTTTTCTATCTTTCAAATGGTAGCTATAGCACAACCCAGAATTTCAACTTAATGGTGGATGAACAATTCGAGTTCCAATTCCCTTTTAACGATCACAACGACAATAATTCCATCCACAGGTGCATCGAAAAAATCCCTTGCCCCTTGTGAGAGTAGGTTCACATACTTTATCGTATGCCGCGTTTTTGTTGTCTCCCCGACACATCCATATTTATTTATCTTTCTTGCAGCTGCATTACCTTCAATTTTCTAGTAATTTGTCTCGCTACATATTTAATTTTTAAAACTTATCAACCCCTGACCGCACGGATCATCACTATATTACGTTTTTATATCACTACGTCTTGGCATCTTTTCGTATTACTGATTCACATATATTTCATTTCATTTCTTTTCTGTTGGGTTCAGTAAATCTAATATACTCCCACTGTAATTCATATCTATTTCGGTCACCTTCTGGATAATACAATGCATCAAGTTTAATCTATGCGTACTATACAGATTCTCAAGCCACCGTATATACAATGTATTTATCTGTGGAAAATGTATACGCCTTATTTTGTCATATTGCGGTGTCTGCTTTGTGGTTTAATAACGTCATCGTCATTCATTTCTACCATACAATATGTTTAAAAGCATAATGTTGAACTTTATTATCTGAATTATTTTTATAGAAACAAAATTTGAAATATGTTTGAATAAGAATAATTATTCTCGAAATTTTTTATACAAAGCGCACCCATATATTTTGTCTTTTCAAAATCAAATTATCTTTCTTTCACATATAATTTATTATTAGCGTAACGCAATGCATTACACTTATCATGGTAATAATACAAAACAAATTTTCTTGAACCTGTCAATAAAGGAGTTTCTCAACAGAGTCACATGCACGATACATTTGTAGAGCTTTTAACTATTATTTAAGAAATGTAAGAGTAATTAAATCGATGATTGATATATTCTGTCCACGTCTAACCACACTTCTCAATAAATGTTTTGAGAAAAACAATATTCCAACAGAGTTAAACATTTAAAAAATATTACTTTGATGACAATTGAATTTGTACTTTACTTTTGGATGGCTTCTCTAAAGCATTTAAAATTGTTGATTCTCATATTTTATTAGATAAAATGTAGAGATGGATTCTGAAATCATGTTGCCAAGTTTTTTATGTTACTGTGAATACTCAAAATTCTAACTTAACATTGATAAGCCAAGACATGCTGCAAGGCACTGTACTTTGGTTGATACTTGTTATAGTAGAAGTCCGGAAAGAATGCATTTAAATCATCAACCGTATTCGTAAGCATCGAGATTATTCAATTAAATATAAATTAAGGTCAGGTTATGTTGCGTTAAAAATGATATGTACTCAGAAACCATGCTATTCAATTTAACGACTTTTATTAACATGGAGCTAGGATATTGTTCCAATGAAATGTTCATCTTTAACGAGTTTCCGAATATGTGTACCATCAAACACGCCAGGCTTTAGCTTTTCAAATGACAGGCTAGGATATGCCGAAATTAGATATTTGAAACATTCTTTTTTAGTAGGCAGAGTTTTAACAAATTGCTTCATGAGTCCCAGTTTTATATGCAGAGGTTGAAATGTAATGTTCTTTGTGTCGACTACTGGATGATGTAGAATGTTTGGATCACCAGGTTTCGGGTCAGATCTTGGTGGCCAATTTGACTGCACTCTGCTGTCCCACATATACAAAAGTAAGGAAACCTGGTATAACCATGTTGCTGGCCAAGGAGGAAGCAGACAATTTTAAGGTCTACACAGAAGATCCATTGGTGCATGTGATATTGCAACAAATTAATGACCCTCTCAATGTCTTAATATTTTTCACGCAAACAAACTGAATGGTTTATTGGGACTACACTAAATAAATTTCCATTGTGGAGGAGAACACACTTCAAGCTCTGCTTTAAGCTATCGATGAACCATCGTCATTCAGGTGCATTATAGTTGAAATTTTCGACTATTTCCATAAACCATGTACCTTATGACAATACACAAATCCATCATCATTTTGAAATTTTTGTAGTAATGCATTTTCTCTTGATTGTAAGTAGGACACTTTAGCTCCTTCTTCATGCAGTCTTGATGCTAACAGCTTCGAAGCTTTTTAGATAGTTCTAAATCTCATACCAAATCATTCAACTCACGCTGTTGAAATCCCTTACGAACGGAATCATCTTCAATTTCAAAATTTTCGTCGTTGGGGGTCACTTCGATCTTCACCAGACTCATATTCCTGTATTTCCAAAGAAACTAGTTGTGTAAAAACTAACACTGGGATTTCAACTGAATGAGACACTGGCCGTATAGCTGATGGTAAACTAGGATACTCTATTTTACACTTGTTCTTCTTGTTATATCCTGACATTTTCACTATACAATAGTAACAATCACTTGAGTAATCTTTGGGCTTGTGTCAAATTATACGTATATAGCAAATAGAAATTTATCACGCGTTCCCTTCGTATAGATTCGTAAACTCTTGACACACTGGTCGCAAATTTTCAGTTTAAATAGGCAAAAACGGCTGCGTGACAAATGCACGTGTGTGTCCTTTGACTGAGTATGGTAAAACTGACACCTACATAACAAAATGAATGGGCACTGTTTAAGCACGTATGACGCGAACTAACAGAGGCAGGCATAAGGAAAGGTTTCAGTTCATATATAAATAAAAATTAAACACTACTAATCTTGTACACAAACAAGAACTTGGACTTCATGTCCGAATGTGATTTACTATATCAGAGCGACACAAGGTCTCACTATAGTATCCAGCACCCGTATTTGATACATATTTTATGTTTTAGTACATATGTTTTGGTTATATACGTAAATGTACATAATTTTCCAATAAAGCAATAAAAATACATATTTATTATATAATTTTTAACTTTTCTGAACAGCACAATACGCTATAAAACGTCACTCAATAAAGTATAACCTTTGTGGTATTTAATGCATCTTTGAAAGACGCATTTCATCTTGAAGACCTTATATACAAAAACGCAATTAGAATCAAAGGAATTTTAAAAATAAAACATATGTAGGAACAGTTTTTGTATTTTATTTAGATTTGGTATACTTAATATTGATATATTTCGGTGTTCTGCCATGTTTTATAATAATAAAATAATCCCTGCAGTTGAACTTACTTTAGAAATATTCAAATGCCGGCAGTGTCACGTGTTGCTCAATCATAAGTTGTTGTCATTCGTATAAATCCACGTCGGCTATCCTTGTCTAAACTGTTTGATTGTGTAACAGCAGTCAGGAAAAATTTAATTGTGGGCAGCTGTAAACAGATACCTATTTCTGTTCTTCGGTTTGTTTACTTTAAAGTAGTGTTAATAATATGTCTTGCAAGTTGAATATTCCTTGGTTTGAAGATAAAGATATAAATGGACATGTAATTAAATCTTGGGGTAAATCATGTCAAGGTGATGATAAATGTATTTATTGTTGCATCTGTGACAAAAGATCTCTGTTTTACGCGTGAAAACTGCAATTAATCAACACTGTAGAGGTAAGTGGAATAAATTTACAGTAAATATAGACATATTATGTAGAAGTAATGTTCGTGCTATAACTTTACCACGTATTTGGAATTATTATGTTTATATATTAATTTTTATATTAAAAATGCGTTTGTACTGTTATGGCATCAAGGTTATTTTTTGTGTTTTTATCTTAGGATCCAGTCATAAGGATATATACAACCTCAAGTGCAATCAGAACCAACTTCATTTAAATAATAGTAATTGCACCTATGTTATTAAGCCAAAGCATGAAGCTACACAAGCAGAAATAGTATGGGCCTTGAGGATTATCAGTAAAAATCAATCATTTGAATCTGCAGATGGTATAAAGAAGATCTTAACCTCTCTATTTCCCAATACAGAATGGTTCCAGTATTTCTCCTTATCATCAAGAAAAGTGTCTTATTTAACTGTGTATACCATAGCTCCATTTTTTCAGAACAAATTAACTTCTGACATTAAAGGTAGGTTAGGATAGCATAATTAATTTTTATAATTAAATCTTTGTTGCAGGGTATTACTACAAATGCATCTTCCGAAAAGTAATTACAAATCAATATTTTATATTGGTTCACTTCACAAAATGAGATCCCTATAAAACATTTATCTACATTTTTTTGAGGCATGCACGATCTGAAGATATAGTAGCATTTATCTATAAAGCTAATGAAAATTGCAAATTGAATGTTAATTACGTACTTACGTGTTAGGAAGTGATGGAGCATATGTCAATAAAAAAGTGTTTAAATTAATTCATATCGATTTAATAGCAAAACGAGGTTTGGGGCTTATAGATATCGGTACGTGCAATTTATACGTAATGAACAATGCTTTTTTAAAAGGCCTTGATGTCTTTGGACAAAATGTAGTTGACTTACTAGTAGCAATAAAAATTTTTCAAAGATAGACCTTCTAGATTTGCTTACTTTGAAGTATGCCACAAAAACTTAATGCCCCTAATCGTGCACTAATTAAGCATGCTCCCTCCAGGTGGCTTACGTTAGAACCTGCAGTGAATTGCATGCTTGAACAGTGGCCAGCGTTAATTGAATATTTTTTGAAGTATATACCCAAAGAACAAAAATGTATCGAAAAAACTAAAACATACAAAACTATTAAAGAACTGATTTCTGTTAAAACAATTAGAGCAGAAGCCATGTTTATTATTACAAGTGCAAAAGTATTTAATATATATTCTACTTTCTTTCAAAGAAGTGAACCATTAATTCATGTTATGTACGAAGAAGTTAGAAGCTTATTTTTAAATATTATGGTGCTATTTTGTAAACCAGCAACCGTAGCAAAAGTTAAAGATGGAAATTTTGTAAACAATACTTTTGACGTTAATAATTTAATACCATTACAAAACTACAACTTTATCATAGGTCCAGAAATTGAAGCCGAATTAAATTTAACCTTTCTTGTAGGTGAACCAGAAAAAATGTTATTTGCTGATAAAGTACGGAAGCACTATATAGCTTCCCTTTAGTATGTTGCCAACAAATTTCCTCTTTTTGATGAATCAGTTATTAAAAAAACGGCATGCTTCAATCCGTGTAATATCAAACAAACATAATCTTTAAATATGTTGATTTGGCCAAACAATTACCAGGATCTGTAGATCTTCAAAAGCAAACGTTGCTCATGGATTGATCGGAGCTGTTCGAAATATTTTAGAGCAGGAACGTCAACTTCATAATCAAACTCGAGGTATCAGAGGAATGGCAAATAAAAGAAAAGGGGATTTATTAGATTATTTTATTAAGAAGAATCGAGCAGTGGTTTGCTTATAAACATTTCTTATTTTTTGTAAATAAATAACGTGAAACACATTTTTTAGGCATTTTGTATTTTAACGTAACATAAACTAATAACTTTCATTTAAAATAAAAACCAGGAATTTACACAACATGTTAATAGAAAATGTTAATAAAATAAAAATAAAATTCATGCTAAGACTAATTTTAACAAAATATAAGATGTATTGATTATTTTTCATCCTAAAAATGTTTAAAGTTACTTAATTTGGTACATATTTTTTTGATTTTATTATACATAAAATTACATATTTTTGAAATAGTTTGTACATAATTACATATTATCTTGCCCAAGGATCGCTACGGACCCTGAGTATCTAAGGCGTAACAACTAATCTATTCCAGTATGCACCTGTCTCTGGCTTCCTATGGCATCATTCACCCGCTGCCAGTTGGGTAAGGTTTATGTCAGCCAATAGGAAAGCAATAGCTCGTCCGATGATCCACGCTCGATCTGAGAAGAGTGGTCATATTCACATAAGGTATAGAGAAAAACTTGGCATTGTGGAAGAAAAACTAACTATGGTATTGAAATTAACATACCTATTTAACTCTAAAACTGCTCAAAAATCGAGCTCAACAGAAATTGTGTCAAAAATTATTCTTTTGTGTTATCTATCGTCTATGTTTATATATGTAACACCATTTCAAATGAAGTTTATTACATACTCGACTATGCATTAATACAATACTTGCTCTGCTCAATCTATTGTGCCTTATAGCCCACACATAGATTTTAAACAATAATCAAAGAGCACCTCAATCTTTCCAATAAACTTCCAGAGCGATTAGAGCTCTTCTTGCACCATAAATTCCTGAAAACCTTAAAAGTGTCTTACTAACAAAGTGCCACACTATAAACAGCTGCTTATCTGCACATACGATTAAACTAACTTAAATAGTCTATTTATAATTTAATCATTTCCTAATTGTTAAGCTAAAGAGATAGACGGACAATATTTTGCATATAATTATTTCTTCTCTTTTGGGTATAATTTGAAATGAATTTTTTATTCATATTTTGTAACTTCGATATCAATATTTCTAACTTTGACATACTCTTATAGTAAAACAGAATGAATAGAGCTTTATTTTATTGTATTATTATTGTAAGATAGTAATTTATATAATTGTTGCAGTTTTCGTCAACAGTAATAGATTGTAAACCTAGTGTGTTTACTTCATTAATCAATAATACTGAAAATACCATAAATGGTTTTGAAATTATTTTAGAAGACACGATTTTATTTCCTGAAGGTGGCGGCCAGGTAATATATTGTAAATATTGTTTAGTTTGATATTGTATTTATATTATTTTGTCAAAACATTTTCATGCTGAATGTTATCACTGAATTACCATCGAATGATTTAATCATTTACTTTTGTATGATTAACAATAAATAGGAATAAATTATAATTAATAAATATACTTTAATATACAGGGTGTTTCAGAATAAAGTACCTTAAATTGGGGAATATATAGATCTTGACGAGTTATCAAGAAAAGTTAGATAACAGTTTCCTGTAAACCCATCCGTTTCCATTATACAAGGTGATGAAGTGAAATTGAAAAATACGTGTTTTTAGAATATTTTCATTTAGGGTACAGACTTTAACTTGAAAAAAGGTACACGTTAGTTGTTAACTAATACTAATTATTACACTTCATTTTGACAAAATTGGATAATCCATTGGCATAGAATAAGGGGGGTTATCAAACAATTTTGACCTATACTTTTTGTACACCCTGTATTTCATAAAAATTAAAACTCATAATTATTCTTCATACAATTTGCCACAAAAAGGTGCTCTTGGTTAATCTCTGTAGAGCTTTTCATTTTCGAGATATTTTATATTAAGTCATACTCAACTCATGCATAAAAGTTATACTTGTTCAACACGTAACTACAGCTTGCTTATTTCTTATTATTTTGTTAATAAACAAACACAGAAATGCCAATCATTTTCTGAATATGCTGACATGGATTTGGTACTAGGAGAATGCCAAGGCAATTCTGAAAAGGCTATAAGAAAATATGCAGAGAAATATCCAGGATGCATTGTTCTCGATAGAAAAACTTTTGTGGCAGTAGATAGATGGATAAGGAAACTGGAACTGTTTTACTGCTTCTCAACATCGTGAAAGTGAAAGCATAAAATGCACATTGAGAAATGAAGAAAATGTTTTAAATTTAGAAGAGGAGACCCAGGAATAAGTATCAGAAGACTTTCGCTACAAACAGGAGTTTCTTAGGTAACATGTTGGAGAATTCTAAAAGATCAACAGCTGTATCCCTATCACCTGCAACAAGTTCAGGACTTTTTAGAAACCGACTACCAACCTAGAGTCGAGTTTTGCGATTGGTTGCTAAGACAAATTAGAAGAGATAATGAATTTGTTAACAATATTCTTTATACTGATGAAGCAACCTTTAGTAGAAATGGCTATTTAACATGCATAATGAGCATGTGTGGTCAGACGAAAACCTACATTTCATGAAAATTAGCAGTTTTCAGAATAACTTTAAAATAAATGTTTGGGTTGGAGTAATACACAAAAGCCAATCGATGTTGAAGAAAAAGGTAGTCTTGTTTGAAACGTCACCATGCAGTTGACTTAATCAGATAATGCATTACGTAGTTAAAGTTCTACCTAGCATGTACAGTATTTAATAGTGAAAGTTATTTAAATACATTATGAAAGGTAGACGATTTTAAAAACGGTTTTAAGAGGAGTGTTACTTGACAGTCGACGTTAAAGTGTTTATTGATACCCAGATATGAGTAGATTATTTGACATTACAATGATCTCAAACTGGAAACAGATAAGTAAAAATAATTAAAAATCCACAAAATAGTCTTCTTAATTGGAATAATGCATATAAGATTGTAATGGTTTGTTATATGCGATACGGAGCAATTGCTGTGAAAGTGTTTACTTTCTGAAACGATTTGAACGATTTTGGAGCTTTGGTTGCTAATTATGTTCTGGAAAAAGGCAACAAAAAGTATATTTGTAATGGTAGAATTAATGTTGTTTAAATTTCTAAAAGAACATATCTATCGATTAATTAAGTTGTATGATAAGATCTTTCTGTGTGCGTCTTTTAAATTTAGAGGAGTGTGTGTGTGTGCACGTGTGTTTGTGTGTGTGCATGCATGCATGCGTGCATGTGTGCATGCTTATGTGTGTGTAATAATCAAAATAATTTAATTTTATTTGTAGCGTTGGCTTTTATAAAGATTTTTCTTTTGTATGTGTTGTTTGGTGGCTTTTTGTATCAAGAATATGAATATGGCATTAAACTTTGCATTGCTTTTATATATTTTCAAAGAATTGTAGCCAATGTTTTTTTTCTTTATGGGTGTCATTTTGAAATTGTATGCCACATATAATTAAGCATATTTTTCAATAAATGTGCTTATTAATTGTTTCAAATTCTCCCAATAACAAGAAATTATTTTTTTTTGCTTAATTCGGCCAAGCTCGTAGTGCCATATATGTAATTACAGAAAACCGTTACTTTTAGATTCATGCTGTTTCCTCTAACATTATGTTGGAAATAAAAGTACATATAAGGTAAAATTAAAAAAATTCTCACTCATTTCTCTTACAGGGTACAATTATTCTGTAATTATTTTTCTTTCAATCATGAAAACAGTATGTTTGTGATTGTTTATTTCTGACCATAACTTGTTTTAATTCACATATGTATCAATCAATCACTTTATTATTTCTAATGTTATGCAAATATAGTTTTTTATAGTAGTTTTTTTTATTTGCGTTGTTACTTTAAAGTATTAATTATTTTATCTATTCGTGACTCATTTAGCCCACTGATTATGGTTTCATTAATGATTCTAAAGTTTATCAAGTTAAACGGAAAGGATGCACAGCTGTACATTTTGTTGACAAAGCATTAGATGTTGGTAAAGAAGTGGAAATCAAAGTTGATTGGCAACGGCGATTTGACCATATGCAACAACATTCTGGTGAGTATTACCTGTGTGTATTTATTGTAAACAGAATTTTAGGTCAACATTTAATTTCTGCAATCTTGGAAAGAGAATTTAATTACACAAGTGTTTCATGGTGGTTAGGAGATCAAGTTTCACATGTCGAATTAGGTATGTTTTTACACTTATTTAATGCATATGTATATTTGTATAGAGATGCCTCACTTAAGCTCGCTCACTATGGGTATTTTAGAAACCAGCCAAGATAGAAATTTGGTTAAATTACAAAGTCCTTTTTATGTCCCCTTTCGGAATGGCGATATTGATAATGGTTCCTGAAATATGAAAATACTAAAAAGTTATTTTGTATAAATTCTTCATAACTATTATATTTACAGAGATATTCAATTGAAAATTGGTATAGGAGTATGTGTAGAATTCAAAACTGAGATAGAAAGCACACAGCACTGTTAGATTTTAATATACGATAGTCTGCTTTTTTCTTGCGGATGCCATATTGGATTTTTTGTTACTGAATGCCATTTTCAAATTTTCATTTGATTAGAAATCGTAGAAAAATCTTGGCAGCTTTAAATGATTATTTTTGTCTCTATCCTGAGAGAAGACCGCCAGATTGTACATTATTTGTAAAACTTGACTGATCACTAGGGCAGAATGGATCTTTTAATATGAGTGTGCAAAAAAGAAGTAAGTGACTAGACGAAATTAACGAGATTGATTTCGTAGCGGCATTTATGCAAATCCTTCCATATCATCTCGGCAAGTCCAAAATCAAAGTAATTTTTTCAAAGTTACAGGTTCCAGAAGCTTAAATGTAATAAAATGCATTTGTACAAGCTTCATGTTATTCAAAACTTATATGGCACAAATTTTGCAAAGCACTTGGGTGTCTCTCGCTGGTTCCACAGCAAACTTGATCCTAATCGAAATTTGTCTCTGAATATTTTATGGAGCATTGAAAGCAAGTTCACTAATTGTGGATTCTTTGATAGAAAAATTTTCATTACTATGCATTTAAAAATCTACATATAATGAATCAAAGCAGGTTCTAGCAAAGATTTTCTATCAATGTATGCTGTGAGATAATTCGAAATTTATTGCAATTTGAATGCTGAAAGGTATTTGAGATTTCTGCAACGGCATTGTGAAAATTTTTTTAGACGATTAGCCATTGTAGACAAGAAGGAAAATAATAAATTTTCAGCAAGACGGGTCTCCTGCCTATAAGAGCAGGTTAATTTGTCAACTTTTATATCACATATATCTTCACAGTTGGGTAGGTAATCGTGGTTCAATCGAGTTAAGTATTTTACAACAACAAATACTATCTAACAATTGTTGCACAATTTGACTGCCGAGGTCTCCTGATCTTAGTCCATTGGACAATTTTTTTGGGAATACGTTAAACATATTATACAAGGAAATAATTTTATTTATATAGGGTAATTTGAACTTAGTTTTGATTGATTATCTTAAGAGGAGTTTTTATTGAGTTTGATGGGTTTATTTGATTTATTTATGGGTTTATCTAATTACTACTCTATTAATATATATATATATATATATATATATATATATTGCTGTGGATTTAAAAAAAAATCATTTCTCGCCCCACGGATTGGGTGCCATAAAATTGCTGTGGAACCTTAACAAAAATTCGTGCCCCTTGAATTGTGCGTCATAAAAGTGCTGTGGAAGTCAGGAACAGTCGTATTTTTCCTAAAAACCAATCAAGCCCCACGAATTGGGTGTCATAAAAGTGCCGTGGATCGGGCATTATAAGCTCTTAAATCGAGCATCATAGAATTTCTGGAAAAAAATTTAAAAAATTTCTTACACTACCTTTTTGAACGCCTCCTTATCTCTGCTCACCCTGGCTAGCTCAGCAATCGGCTTCTTCTTGAATACCTACCATCCCAAGCACCTTCCTTTCTCTCAAACACAGTCAAATGAAATTACCACTCAAATAATGCAACAGAACATACAACCTTTTTATTTACACATATTAACAAGTTTCCATTATTATTAAAATATTTACACCTTGGTACAGACAGTTTGCTAAAAATGTTACCACCTCAATCATTAAATACTTTAAAGTCCTTGATTTTAACATATTTCAACAAATTCTATTTAATACGAGTAGATGGGCCCCTCATGCAACCCTAGATTGATTTTATTCTGGTCTATTTTGAGCTCATTATAACCCTGTTCCTCTAAATGCTTATAACCTCGCATTTTTATTAAAAACAAATTTAAAGACCCGTTTACTCCTTACAGCAACATTTTATATCATGAATAAAAATTTATATATCATCAATAAACCTTTTTAAATAATCAAGATTAATTGTACTGCACATATACCCCTTTAAACAAGTTTTTATGGTATTAAATACACCCCCAATAAGTCAAAACACTCAAACGCAAAAATATCAACACAAATGTTTATGCAAAAAGTAGGAAATTAATTTTCTTTACCTGGAGTAGGCTTCGTCCCTCGTCACCTCTGCAGATGGGTACCAGAAACCCTCGTCGTTGTGTCCATATACTTCGATTATGCTTGGATCCAACTGATCCCCACTATCCAAATCTCTGCCACCACCTCTACTCTTCTACCCCGATATTTGCCTTGTCCCAAACTTAACATTCCATACCAAGTACACTTCATGCATACTAGTCAAGCTTTAAGATTCGCTTACCCAAGTACCATCCCTTCATTCAATAGTCGTTGTAGTAACGGCACCTTTTATCTAGACCTTAGCACCCACTCGTGCAATATTACTTTTACTACTTTTGCGGTACGTTTCTACAGCTTTACATATTTTCAAACAGGATGTTGTATGCTACTTTACTGAATACACAATAATTAATACACGTAAAAGCATATAATATTAACTACGTTGAAGATCTAAGCGCGATCTCAGATCTAAAAGAAAAGAGAGCTTTAATATCTTTGTCCGAGTATTTATACGCTTTTCACACCCCTCAAGGAACATCTCTTCATTGAAAAGCTTATTTTTAAAAACACTTCTACAAATTTTGAACGTAACGTCTGAAAAATTCCGAGATCATAATGTTACTCTGAAATTCGTTTAATACCTCAACGGACGCGCGCTTCTCACAACTGCTTTGCCTTAAACCAATGATATAGTTTTTTCTCGTCCTAAAGCTCCACCTATCAGCTATCTTTCTCCGTTCTACCCATATTTATTGTCTCTTTTAGAAACCCCTCTCGAGCTACAGAAAATCGATATTGTTGTTGGCCTTCACATTTCCCCGTATATTCTAGACGTGACTTGTAACCAACGCTTTCTTATACGTTTTTCTGTCTGTTTTACATTCTAGAACGTTCATTTCACTTAGTCTTCAAGGCACTTGTTATTGTTAGCAGTTTGTCAAATCGACCGTTGCAACAATTTCATAGAAATTCTGTCTCAATGTATAATCCAGTTCTATGAACCTGACATTTAACCACAGGTGTTTCTTCAAAGCCACTTGTTATTTAAAATAACAATTCCGAGTTTCTCCCCTTTTTAGTATTTGTAAACAAACGTTTGCTTTTATGTAAATGGAAAGATGCGTTTAAATTATTGATTTTCTATACTTGAAAACTCCGTTTCTGCTTCCATGCGCTTGATTACAATTTAATTATGCGTATCCTTGAGTTTTTATGTACTCTAAAGCTTTTTCCCTTTGTGCAATTTTAACATTCTAATTTAGAATTACAAAATCTGTTAACAACCGTCCGTCTTCACTATCTAAACTGATTACTTTGGCGCGTAAATAAATTGTTCCTATTTTCTATATACACAGTTGATAAAATTTTATTGTCTACACCTATTTAACCTATAATTCCACGTCAATATATAGTTACATAGCAATAGCATACAAAAGAAAGGTCACTATTTAAGGGTTGCTTAGAATCCAGTTCAGTTGTACTCGAGATGCAGGAAAGAGTAGGTTAACCTGGATATATGCGAGAAATAATTAATTAAGTTGCGCGATAATTGCTTAGACGTTAAAGACGATTGTTAGATGTGTATTGAGGAAGCTACTCTCTTTACAAAATCAGAAAGACGACGGAAAATATCAGATTGAGACAACATCTGTTATTTATTATAAAGTGTTGCTACATACAAGCTTTTATTACATTAATTTTGTGATGCCTGTTGCTCGTAACTAAAAATATGTATATTAAATGGACTACTTTATAATTAAAAACTCGCTTTGATGCGGTGTAGTGATTTTAGATATTAATCTACCCCTAGATAACGATAAAAAAACTACATTTTGGAAGATTACCCTAGGATCAGTAATCGGTTTTGTGCTTAGGTTACAAAAGACGAAAATATGAAATAGTCCAAATGTGTTAGACAAGAAACGAAGTGTCCAAGTTGTAAACCTTACAATTTAGGTATTAGTTTTCCGGAATTGACCAAGGGGATTATAAGTGAAACTAAACTACTTGCCTCGTTATTAACCGAACAAACCTTCTTTGCTCATATTAGTAAATGCTACAAGCAATATTGAAATTTCCAGATGTTTTGGATTACTGTTTAGAGCAAATACAAATGGATGTGTGATAATCCAGTAAAATATTTGAGGTTGCTTGTTCATTATTTGCTTGATGTTGAATAAGTTGCTGGAAGGGATGTGCTAAGAAGAAATATATAACGATATTAATCACCAGTGACTTATGCATGGTTCATTATCATTTGCTATGTTAATATCTTATTTGACTGTCATATTATATTGAATTATAATTGTTTAATTAATTATTACTATACATTTTTGAATCAAATAATTTTGATTTTAAAGCTGAAAATTTAATTTCTAGGCCTGGGTAATATTTATTGTAAGTCGGATAGCACATCATTTGGCTATTTTAATTGAAGCAAGCACCCACAGCATTATTTTACATTAATATTAGGAAATTTTATTCGTTTTATGGTGAACTCGTTTTGTATAGATTTTGGAGTTAATAGGATCACATTACAATTTATAAGAAAAGCATTGTTCTATATTCAGCTTATGACCCTCTTGAAGGTCGCGGTGTCTTCTTTAAATTTTTATACTCATTATTTCTGTGAAAATTTAACACATTTAATTAATACATAATAAAGTTAAAAATAAAACTAAAGTACTGGCATGCAAAGGAGGAGAAAATAAATCAAAAACAAGAATACAAATATGTAACACAAACTTACAAGAGGTTAATGATTTCTGCTACCTAGGAAGCCAAATAACGCAAGATGACAAAAGCGCAAAAGATATAAAACAAAGATTAGCACAGGGTCGTGCTACATTTAACAAGAAAAAGCAATTACTGTGTTCAAATACAACAAACAAAAACAAGGAAAATATCGCTTAAAACATACGTGTGTAGCAAAGCTCTGTACGACTATGAAACTTGGACTGTGAGAGAAGCGGACAAGAAAAAGGTAGAACCCTTTAAAATGTGGTGCTACAGACGTATGATGAAGATATCATGGATAGACTTGCATATACACGCCTGGTAAGTCTATCTTCATTCTTCTTTGCACATGTCCAAACCATTTAAGCGTGCTTTGCTCGCTCTTCCTTAAGGGCCACTTACATCCCACACTCTGCTCTGACCCATTTGTTTGGCCCTTTGCCTCTCAATGTTTTTCCACACACACTTATTAGGAACCTCATTCCTGCAGCATTTGTACGACTAACATGCTTCTTCTGCTAGACCCAAGTTTCGCTTCCATACAGAATAGTTCGCACAAACACACTGTTATAAATCGCCAGCTTTGCATTTATACTCAATCTTTCATTCCTACTCACTGCCCACATACTTTCAGACACTTTCATTCTGGCATTTGCCCCTTCTTTCTATTTCACCATGCAGCTTTTCCATTACTCAAAAACTTTCTACCAAGATACACGAAGTCATTCACTTTTTCGATCGTGTCATTGTCCATTCCATTGTAAATACAAAGTCATCAATTCCGTCAAAAGTCATTACTTTTGTCTTAATTCCATTCATTTTTAATTGCATATTCTCACACGCTTACAACAGCCTGTCAAGCATTCATTGCAAATCTTGTGACGATTCAGCCAACAATACTGCATCATCTGCATACAACAGCACACTGACATTGTTTCGCCAATTTTCACTTAATTCGTTCCTTCGCAAGCCTGTCCAATACATTTATCCATAAATACATTGAACAGACATCACACAGCTCTGTTTTACACCTTCCACAATGTCAAAGTATTGCCCTTTGTTACCATTCACACGTACACATGCTCTACTGCCTTCGTACATCCCTCTGATAGATTTTATCAAACACTTGCATACACCATATTCATGCAGCACCTACCATTATTCACTTCTGTTCATAGAGTCATATGCCTTTTTCAGATCTACAAATACTGCATACATTTTTTTTCTGGCATGCATACACTTTTCGACAATTTGTTGCATTGCGAACATTTGATTAACACAACCTCTTCCAGGCATAAAACCACATCGAACGTCCCATATTTTGCTCTGCGTTCTCTTGCGAACTCCCTCAATCACAATTTTTCCATACACTGTACTGGGTACATTTAACAGACTTACCCCACGATAATTTTTGCATTCATAATTGCTGCATTTACCTTTATGCAAAGGGGTAATGATCGCCCTCTTCCAATCCTTTCGCACCTTCGCTTGTTGTACACACAACTCTATCAGTTTACACAAACATTCAATCAGTACCCGGGCCCATACTTAAACATTTCACTTGTTATTCCATCTACACCCGCCGTTTTGCAATTCTTCGAAGTTCTCACCGCATTTCATAGCTTATCTATACTGTATTCGAACTTTATACTATTATCTACATTATCGACCAGTATATTGCTGCTCTCTTCATCATCCAAACAATCATCTGCATCCTTCTCGCATCACCATACAGTGTCTTAAAATACTCTTTCCAGCAGTTTCTCACACTTGCTTCATCCCAAACAATTTCATTTCTACTGTCCACACGCTTACTTCCACCCTTTCTTGTCTTCCTTGCCTGTTTCCAAAACAAGTTTTTATTCTCTTCAAAATCAATCTGCATTTTTTTAACTTCCCTCTCCTTCAATTGCTATTTGCCAGCCTTCACTACTTCTTTTGCATATCGCATTTTCTCCTTATATACTTCCAGAAGTAGCTCTCTTAACTCAACTTCTTTTTCTGCAATCATTCTCGTATACGCCACCTTCCTTTCCCCAAAAATCTTTTTGACCTCGTCACTCCACTGTGCATTTTTATTACATCAACCAATCATTGTCGTTCCACATACTTCCAAAGCACATTACTTCAAAGCATTCTCTCATTCCTGTTTGCGGTCATGCAACTCCCTTTAATATGTAGCGTACTTGCTTTGAGTCGACTCTTCCAACAAGCCTTCTACTTTCACCTTTGATTGTCTCACATTCTGCTTTCTTACAAACAGTTCTCTTTCCATGCATATACTCACTAACATAATCTCCATTTTCGTTTGTTCTTGTATCACCAAACAGACCTTCCACATGCCCAGCATTTTTCTGTGTACTCCGATCTAACTATTCATAGCACCTAATAGAACCACACGATCGTTCCTTTCGCGTTTGTCTAATACATTTCTAACTCCTGCCAAAACTGCTCTCACTCCCTATTGTCATTCGCCGGACCATAACATGATACTAAAAAGATCTTTCTGAAGCCCACTTTCATTCTAACCCACAAGATGCGGGGAAACACCAATTCATATTGTTTCATTCATGCTTTTGCTTGATCACTCAAAGTTAAACCAACACCTTTCAATCTGAACACATTGCTCTCTACTCCAGGCCACAAACACAATAAACCACCTAGAGTTTTTTAAATTGTGTTTATTTAAGTTTCGATCCATAACCTAGGATCATTGTCTAAATAATAAAAATTTATATGAAATTTAACTACATAAATATCAATCAGCTGATTTCACGTTAAGCATATTGACTACCTTAAAAAGCCGCTTCCAGGGCACAACACAAATTGAAGGCACTCATTCTTCTAAACCTTAAAATTTTCACCTAATGTATTCAAATCAAAGATTAATAAATTAGCTTCAATTTGTGTCATAAATGTCAAACTTAAATTTTTTTATTATTTTGACAATGATCCTAGGTCATGGATCGAAACGTAAATTAAGACAATTTAAAAAACTCTGAATGGTTTAATACCCAACAAACATTAAGAACAATACAAAACAAACCACAACAAACATACAGGGAGTATTTGCAATAAACCATCATCTAATTCCACAACATCTTCCCCTTTCGTTTCGTTTTACTCACACACAGCACATTCATTCGCATTTCTTTCATTTCATTCGTTTCATACTCTTTACCGTACACACCTCTGACATTTCAAGTACCAAATCCTCATTCCTGATTCATGTGGTCATTATCTGATGGGCCATTATTTTCTGTCTCAGTTATCCACCATGACTTTGGCAGTCCGATGCTTTCGTAAAGGTCTTTGTAGGGCGGTTAATAAGACTATCGGAATAAATAGCGATTATTTAACCTTGTCCTTCGATATGCGCTGGTCGATTGCTTGATGTGGAATTATCTACTTGTTTGTGTAGCATGCCGTGAGAATACTGGGGACTGTAAAACCAATAAACTCAGCCTTTTAATGAAAGGAATTACAACTGACACACTACATTTATTTATTGATATGAAAAACTATTTTACACAAAGAAAGAAGACATTTTGTAATGTAGCAGGAACGTCCTACCACATTGAAAATTGAACAAGAACTGTTACTGGACTTTGACGGAGCCGTCCGAAGACAAGACTACCGATCATAAACGGAGGAAACATTTGCACTCATAGGCGTACCATAAAATGCGTAGAAAGTTATACAAATTAAACTAATATAAATTAATAAACTAATAAACGCTTTAACATACCGCCCGCCTTGAAAGGGGGACCTTTCAACAAAATAGTTGATAGTAAACAATAGGCATCCAAGCTATGAATTATATGAACAAATGCAAAAATATACAATCTAAACAAAATAATCATGCAGAAAGCAAAATGAACAAAAGAATAAGTCACCTTTTTTTACAAAGACTAAATATAAACGTAATTATAACAACTTATAGCTAAGACAATAAACCTATTTTGTAGGATAGAGCTAACGCACAGTAGCGCAGAAATTGCAATTTGAACATGCTTGCACTCACTCGCGCACAATAGGAAGTGGGCACAGTTTTGAAAAAGAACGCTTCACTGTTCCATTTGCAGTTCTTACTGAAGCGACTCGACTGATGCCATCAGCGCCAGGGTGGACATCGATCACTCTGCCAAGTTTCCAATTTAATGGCGGAGAATTGTCCTCCTTAATAAGGACTAGAGAATCCGCTTCCAGTTGAGACGACGTCGTACGCCATTTGGAGAGCTGCTGTAACTCGGATATGTATTCTTTATTCCATCTCTTCCATATGCTTTGATGGAATCTTTGAATTTTCTGAAAGACTGCAAGTCTAGATTCTTGTATTTGAGACAAATCTCGATCTGGCAAAGAAACTGAAGTTCTACCAATTAAAAAATGTGCAGGCGTCAGTGGCAACAGGTCACTAGGGTCTGCTGATAAAGGAGATATTGGACGGGAGTTTAATGCGGACTCCACCTGTGTTAGTAAAGTGCTCATTTCCTCATAGGTAAATAATGTATTCCCAATAACCCGCTTTATATGAAATTTGGAAGATTTTATGCCGGCCTCCCAAAGACCACCAAAATGTGGACTTTGGGCGGGTATAAAGTGCCAGGTTTAATTGTTGAATCAGTAATTGTATGACATTGCTCTTTTAAAAACATGCCTAACTCTTTAAGCTCAGAATTAGCACCTGTAAAATTTGTCCCATTGTCAGAGTAAACATGCAATGGTTTACCACGACGTGCTGTGAATCGGCGAAAAGCCATTAGAAATGTTTCTGTAGATAGGTCAGTGACCAACTCCAGGTGCACTGCCTTGGTAACAAAGCAAACGAAAAGACATAAATATGATTTTGTGGTCTTGAAGCCACGACCCTTTCGATCTTTAACAAAAAAGGGACCGCCATAATCGACTCCTACTACGTTAAATGGAAAGGATGGCTTAATACGTGAAGATGGTAGGTTACCCATAAGGGGTTCTGTTACCTTAGGTGAAAAACGAAAGCATCGTACACATTGATGTACGACTTGTTTAATTAGATTCCTACCGCAAGTGATCCAATACCTTTCTCTGAGGTTAGCAAGTAACATTTGAGGGCCTGCATGAAGCAGCCTGATATGCTCTTGTGTAACAAGAAGTCTTGCAAGACGGTGCTTGGCGAATATTAGCAATGGAAATTTTTTATCAAACATAAGTTGTGAGTTGTGCAGTCTGCCACCAACTCTAATCATGCCCCTTGAATCCAAAAAGGGATTAAGCGATAACAATGATGAAGTCTTTAGGGGAGCACCCCGTGATAACAATTTTAAATCAGGAAAAGATTCCTGTTGAGAGCGCAAACAATAAGAAGTAACTCTCACAAGTTGAGTTAAACTTGAATAAATGTTAAACGGAAAAGGGTCAGGTGAACTGACTGTAATACAGCGAGCTTCCCTTTTCATTTCAGGAAGTTCTGTACATGATAACTTGAAACTAGGCCATGCAGATTCTTCTTCAGTGAGCCATGATGGACCATGCCACCATAAAATAGACTCTTTCAGAGCTTGAGGAGTTACTCCTCTTGAGAGAATATCTGCAGGGTTATCTTGAGTAGGTACATGGCGCCAAATGCCCATCGACGTCAATTGTTGTACATCTGCAACCCTCTTACAAACGAATGTATTCAAGAGATTAGGGTTGGCCTTCAGCCATCCTAATACAATTGTTGAATCTGACCAAAATATATAATGAGAAATGGGTAATTGTAATGCCTTTGAAACTTGGTCAGTCAGCTTAGCTAGCAGAACTGCTCCGCAAAGCTCTAGCCTTGGTATTGTAAGAGGTTTCAGAGGAGAAACCTTTGATTTTGAACACAGAAGATTAACATGGAATCTCCCACCTTGATCCATCGATCGTACAAAAATACATGCACCATATCCATGTAGGGATGCATCGCAAAAACCATGAAGCTGAACATCAGTAAATTCCTTGCATAAAATATGACGAGAAATTTTCAAATCGTTTAAATTGACAAGATCAGTACGATAAGAACTCCATTTTGCTTGAATGGTTTCAGGAATGAAATCATCCCAACCCAATTTTTCAATCCAAAGTTTTTGAATCAGAATTTTAGCTCCTAAAGAGTCCTTGTCCTTGTCCTTGTCCTTCGATATGCGCTGGTCGATTGCTTGATGTGGAATTATCTACTTGTTTGTGTAGCATGCCGTGAGAAACTGGGGACTGTAAAACCAATAAACTCAGCCTTTTAATGAAAAGAATTACAACTGACACACTACATTTATTTATTGATATGAAAAACTATTTTACACAAAGAAAGAAGACATTTTGTAATGTAGCAGGAACGTCCTACCACATTGAAAATTGAACAAGAACTGTTACTGGACTTTGACGGAGCCGTCCGAAGACAAGACTACCGATCATAAACGGAGGAAACATTTGCACTCATAGGCGTACCATAGAATGCGTAGAAAGTTATACAAATTAAACTAATATAAACTAATAAACGCTTTAACAGTCTTGTTAGTAAGTTTTAATTAGATTGAACCAGGTTATCAGCCTAGATTGCAACCGTATCATTGTAGCTTTCCCTACTAACGGTAGCAACACCTCACTGTTCAGTATTGGCATGTCTAGCCTCTCTGCCACAAACATTGTCACGATTCCCACTCCTCCAGGTGCGCACATCATCTTTCGATACAAGCTAAAACTTCTCCTTCCAAGGTGTTACCTTGTAAGGCAGCAGAAAGTTGCTTGTGCTACGACCACTAGGAGGTACATACTGTGCACTGAGACACATTGAATGCTGGTTGAATTTCCAACAGAAAATAATAAGTCGAAGACATCCAAAACTTTACAGTTCATCAGTAAGGTCTTGAAAATAGACCCACTTAATGGCTTATTTCTCCATTAAAACAAACAAGAGACTTCAATGGATACATCTATAGATATAGATATAGATGTTCCTGACATTTGTGAGTATAGTTATTACCAAGTAGTGGGTGCAGTGGATCCGCCGACTAATTATGGACGAGGTCTGTTTAAATTTACTGTAAATATGTCCACATTGTAGTGTTCAAAGCACAATAAAAAGGTACCTTCTTAAAATGCTTCACTAGTTTTTGTTTGTAAGTGAGTTCATTTCTTCAGAAACATTTTTAAAAGTATCAAATGTGTAGTTATTTACTTATCAAGGGTGCCAAATAGCTACGTATGACATTTTACATGTATGCAGCTATTGACATTTACCGATGGGGTGAATTGGTACAACTAATTTTTTCTTCCGAAAATCTAAAGTTATAAGAAGTATCAATATAGCCTATTGGATAACTCTAGTAGTGACGCAAGTTTTAGGCTATTTTGTATTAAGTATAGTAAAGAATGTACATGGTGTTTTACTTCTGAAAATATGGCTATTCGCCCAATTTTACGGTATCAAGCATCCCTCTAAATAAAGAAAATTAGACAGAACAATTCTAAAACAAATTGCATTTAGTAACAATTATAATTTAGAATTGATTGATAAATCTATTTATCACCATGAGGTCTTCAGTCCTTGAACTGGTTGGACACGTACCTTCATTGTTTCGTATTCTTAGCTCACCTACACATTTCCTTGAGATTCCCGCAGCCTTCAACTTTCCCTATTCGTGCACAATAGTTCAGCCTAGGTTTACATAAACCTCTCTTGTTTTTTACTTTGTTTCTAATATATCTTGCACTATTGCCTTATGCCTTAAAATGCCCTATCATTCTATCTCCCATATTTTTGTACTGTTTTGCACATATTTCTTTCTTCCCTTATTATTTCTAGAACTTTTTGTTCTTAACTTTGTCTGTCCATATCTTCATTATGTCCGAAGCACCATATTTCAAAGGCTTCTATCTTTTTCCTCTCTGCCTCTCCCACATTTCACATTCATACTGTGCTGTGCTTCACACATATGCTTTCAACAATTTTCTTGTTTCTATATTTGTTGTCTTCGAACATAGCAACTGCTTTTTTTTGTTAAATGCAGCACAGCCTTGTGCTAATCTTTTTTTATATATCTTTTGCACTTTTTCCACTTGCGTTACTTGGCTTCCTAGGTAGCAGAAATTCACAACCTCTTGTAAATTTTCATTTCCTATTTATATTCAGGTTTTTGACTTATTTTCCCCTCCTTTGCATAGTAGTACTTTAGTTTTATTTTTGTTGATTTTCATTCCGTATCTCTCTGTTAGTACTGTTTGCATTTCATTAAGAGCTGCTTCTAACTCTTCCTTGCGAGATGCTAATACCGTTATATCATTTGCTCAATAAAAAAATTTGAAATAATACCACACCAAAAATTGATCTTATATTTGTGTTGAAAATGTCATTCTTTTATGGCATGGGGGTTTTCTGAATCCCATATATGATTTCTCGCCAGTTGAAAACTCCACGTCGAGTAAACATTGCTTCATCAGTAAAGAGAATCTTATTCAAAAAATTAAGATCCACGTTTCATTGCTTTTGTAAAAACTTTGTAAAACGCAGGTGAGCTGGAGGATCTTGTGGCAACATATTTTAAACTAAAGTAAAGTGGTATTGAAGAAGCTTCTATTTGTTTAAAATTCTCCAAATCAATAAGTAACTTACGCCCATTGCAACAATTAGACGATGGGTACTTATACCTGAATTTTTGTACACTCTAACCAAAACATCCTTTTCTTGCTCAACCAAGATAATTTTTGGAGCATTATTTTCACTTTTGGGACCCTTCTCGCCTAAACGATTGTACAGGTTTCCAAACAGTTTCTGATTCGGTTGTCTTCTTTGGGGGTACAACTGGGTATTCCTTTGGTTGCAGCATGGCCATTGAAATTTGTTTGCGTAAAATACACAATATTTCTCATCTCGTTATTGGGAAAGTCACTATGAACATTTTTGAAATATTTTAGTGGAAGAAATTTCAAGCAGAAGGATAAAGGAAACACTTACTGAGTTATTACTTTAAATATCTTCATTGACTAATTAAATAAAAACTGTGATAGATCATAATGTCAACTGTCCCATAGTAAAATATGCCTACTAAAATATTATTATTATTTTCGGCATGACGTCCCATTAACAAGGATTAAAACATTTGAATTAAACGGTTTTTCTTGAAAACAGATTGGAATATCAAAGAGAGGCGAGAATGCGTTTTTTATGTAAAAAGTGTTGCTTTTTCAGATTTTGAAGTCGGTTGCAGAGCGTACAAAGTTATGGCTAATTAATCATAAAAAAAAGGTTGTAGGTAGCGCCCTCTACGAACAAAGTCAAAAATAGCGTCAAATATTTTCTGTACCCAAAAACATATACATGCCAATTTTCAAGTCGATAACCCAAAAATTTTCATAATAATGCTAAAAATTGAAATAAAATTATAACCTTGGTTATTATTTGATGCATAGTATCTCCAGTTAACCGTTGTCTCATTGTTAATCCATCACTCTGTATTTACTTCTCTACATTCCTGCTCTAATTTTATTATCGACGTTTGTTCTTTGTATAAGCTGTGTACTATCTGTCTAATCCTATAACTCATTCCAATTTTTTGGAGTATTTTGAACATTTTTCCATTTTACATTGTTGAATGGTTTTTCCAGATGGACAAACCCTAAGTAGGCATTTTATCTTTTTTCTATTGTTTTCTAAAAAATATATCCTATATCACTGATATTCAATGGTAAGCGAAGGGATGTAAGTAACCTGATGGCTACCGAAATATCTCGCACAATCAAAATTTGTTGGTAATATTGCAAAACCAAATCTAGTTAATATTTTTGACACGTATGCTATTAAACTTATTGTTCATGTTAAATTTTTTAAATGTTATAATAAGCTGAATGAAATGTTTTCTATTTCATGAATACCCTTGACCATGATGCTTTTGGTATTCTAGTACTTCGTTACTTGTGCAATTGACACTAATCGCATTTAAAATTTATTTTACCACAGAGACCAAACAAAAAAAATATGCATTAGCTAGCTTACCATGGTGAAGGATGTGTTCTACGAAAATAACTGCTAAGCTTTTAGGGTTATACTACTGTAACGCTTTTGGCTACCCAGACGCCAAACCACCTTGAATTTGTCTTACCGTTCTAGACTGTGAGTATTCTACAAGATGACTGAAGGATTATTTCTTATCTCGACAAGTTGATGGAACCCTGTGCACACTTTTTTCTCTTAATTTGAATTACGAACAAATTTTATAAAATGCAAAACTTTCACGTAACCTATATTAGTAAACATGAAAATCATAGTACTTAATAATCACAACACAAATAAGCCAAATTGCGTATACCTAAAAGAAAAGGAACATCTTAAATTTATTCCAGTATAATTATCCAACAAATTTAACCGGTTTATGTAAATTTCTACGAATACAATTCTGGTGCTTATTTCTAGTACATTTTGCTTTTGCTAAACGTGCACCAATGTAAAAATCTGGATATTAATAAATTATGTGTAAATAATTTAACATGCGTCAACAGAATATGAAGCAGGTATAAAGTTAAAACTTTATCTCTTACAGCTTTTGGTTCGAGTTCAAGGTTCAACCAACCTTTTCAGAGCAGGACAAACTTGGTGTCAGTAATCCATAATCCAATTTTTGTTGCTGGAAAGTTTTCACCCTGGAAAACTTTTGCACTGTAACGGCACTTGAATCTACAAGGACTTTCGCATTTGTGGCTTGTGTCTACAAACTCAATTTTAATTTATCATTACTCGAATTACTAATGAACCAGTTCATCCACTTTATGATCGTGCTTGTCACTCGACTGAAATTAAAAGCTTGTCTTCAAAGATTTGAATGAATCTGAACAAATGCACTCTTTCCATTATGCTATGTCGGCATTTATAATTGATTATTTTAAGGAATTTCCCAATTTCATCTATTCACATGGTTTGTACGATTTAAACTGTACTTGTGGTTGGGTTTTTTCGGTGTGTGAGAATATATGTATAGTTATTTTCACACTGTCCATTAATACTATGTCTGTCGTGGGTTAGCTCATACGCATAAAATTTTAGATTTTATGGTTTATGTCTATTTATAATTTACAATTATTTTGGTGTCTTTGTAATGTGTGAGAATGTTTTCGAATCCATGTTCGTAGCTTGATTAGTCATGGAAAATATGTTGGTGTTTTTGTAATTTAATGTCTATTGTGAAGTCCCGGTTTTTAATTGCTGGTTGTAAAAGAATGTACTAGGTACTTTATTTTGGTATTTTTACTTTAATAATATAATTCAATAGTTTCTTTATAAACTGTAAACTACCCACCTTCTATAAAATTCTATGCGTATTTTCTTACTAAAACTTCTGAACTAGCTAACATTAATAAATGCTTTTCCTACATACAAATGTATGCTTAATTAATGCGTGAGCATTACAGCTTGTCTTATTTTTTCCATTTAAATTTTGACTTGAATATTTTCTAGCCATTGAAGCTTTAGCAATCAAAGTGTTAGATTTAAATTGAATTTTAAATATGCTCCTGATATATTACTAGAATTAAATTTTGGTAAAATCGTTTGTGTGTAATTATTTACCAGTCTTTTATAGCATGAGATATTTTATTTATTTATTTATGTTAATCTTATGATTTGGCTTAATGCAAATGTTTGTTTTTAGATACTCCGGAAATTACTCCAAATCAAATAAACACTGCAGAAATTTTAATTAATGACCTAATAGCAAGTAGAAGAGCAGTAACTGTTGAAGTGTTCAATTCATCTGATAATGTAAATGGAGTAAGTTATGCTTCAATAATTTGTTAATGTGTTTTGTATTAGAAGCAATAATGAAATCACCAATTTTTATGTATCACAATGGAAGTGACATTAGAGTGTTTAAAGTAAATTATTTATTATTATAAGTAAATTATACTAGCTTGTTATGTACCATTTTGATTAAAAAAAATAGGGCAGATGTTTCACAGAGAAATCGTTCCATGTGAAATTGACGCTAATCAACTGAATGAAATTTACTTTACCGCAGAGGCGTAACAGTAATAATGCACCATCTAGTTTGCAGTGGCGAGGGGTAAATTCTATGAAAACAACTGCAAACCTTATAGAGGTATACAAACCTTAACACCTTTACCTACCTGGAAAAGTATTTGAACTTTTGGTCCAATAAAAATCCTGATGCCATCCCATCTGGAATTTGGTAGACAGTGGGTGGTCTACAGAACGAATACGTAGTTATTTCTGCCACGCAGATCGATGGAACCCTTTGTACACCTTGTTTTTTTACCTACTGCTTTTAACTAACCACAAACAATAATAAAACTCCAGACTGTTTACTTGACCTATATTAAAACATGAATATCTCAATATTGAACAAACAACCAACACAAATAAACTAAACTCTATACCTAACTGGACAAATTGCATGTATTTATAAAAGAAAAGGAACATCTTAACAGATTTGACTGGTACATGTAAATTTCTATTATTACAACTGGGGTGCTTATTTCTATTACATTACACTCTTATTAAGCATGCACCAACGAAAAAGTCTGTATCCTAATAAATTATTGGTAAATAATGGAGTATACATTAACAGAATCTGAAGCGTATAGAAAGCTAAAATTCGATCACTTACAGCTTTTCGTTTGAATATAAAGTTCAAACAACCCTTTCGGTGCAATAAAAATGTAGGTGTCAGTAATCCATAGATTCAACTTCTGTTGATGAAAAGTATTCGCTATAGAAACTTTCACATTGTAATGACAATTTTATTGACTACGCGAGTACTTACATGTTTGCGCATTGTTTCTACAAACCCAATTTGAGTTAACCATTACTCGAATTACTGTAAACAGGTTCTTCCACCCTACGGTTGTGTTTTCCACTCGACTGAAGCTAAAAGTTTGTATTCAAAGATTTGAATGAATCTGAATGAATGCCCCTTCCATTATGCTATGGCTGTATTATTTTAGGGGTTCTTCATTTCCTTTATTCATATGGTGTGTACGATTTGAACTGAACTTGTGGATGAGTTCAAGAGCTTTTTGGTGCATAAAAATATTATGTACTTCCACAGTTGCTATTTAATATTGACATCTGTATCATTGGGTGTTTTTAATTTAGTACTATTTTTATGGAGTTTCTGTTGGTTTGAGTAATTTACAATGGTTTTGGGTTCTTTGAATGTGTGAAGTTCTTTTTATTACTGGTTGTAAAAGAATGTACTAAGTACTTTTCCTGTTTATTTCGGTATTTTACTTTAATAATATAATTTTATATACCCATTATATACTGTAAACTACCCAGCTTCTATAAAATTTTATGGACATTTTTGTACTAAAGCTCCTAAACTAGCTAAAATTAATAAATGCTTGTCTATGGACGAATGTAAGCTTAATTAACACACGAGCATTACAAAATTCTGTGAAATACCTTGTTCGAAATGGAAAATTACTATTGACCTCGACTGTAAACAACAATTTATGATATTGGTACTACAGTATCAAACTTTGTGGCCTTAGGAAAGATTAGAGGTTTGCATTACAAATTCCAATGCTTTAGAAGCAGAATTAACAGTATTATTTATGTGAACTGTAAATGGAAGTGAGGTATTAAACAATATTCCCAAATTTAAATAATTAATTCCCCTTTACCACAAAAAATATTTTTTAAAAACTAAATACGTATTTCGACCACTATGTGAACATCATCAGTAGTAAACTAAAAATAAAACGCATTAAAAATTAAAAGTTGTTCAGGAACCCTTCCGAGGATATTCTCCTCACCATGTAGACTGAAGTGATCTTTCCCAACAAACAAAAATTGTTGAATTCACTTTGTTTTATAGAGATCACTAGCCTACTTGGTGAGGAGAATTTCCTCAGGTGTTCAAAACAAATTTTAGTAAATTGTTTGTTGGGAAGGATCACTTCAGCCTACATGGTGAGGAGAATATTCTCAGAAGGGTTTCCTGAACAACTTTTAATTTTTAATGCGTTTTATTTTTTAGTTTACTACTGATGATGACCACATAGTGGTCGAAATACGTATTTAGTTTTTTAAAAAATATTTTTTGTGTGAAGGGGTATTAATTATTTTAATTTGTATCGTGCCCGTGTTCTAATTTATTATTAATATTCCAAAATCTTTTACAGTGACTTGTCTTGTGACAGCCTCTGCATATAATTTTTGCAAATAATACACCCTTTTGTGAAAGTGCTTAAAATTATAAATAAATTCTGTAGTAGAAATGTTTCATTGACCCACCATAACAAGTCAAATATATAATATATAATTTTATAAACTAGACATTTATATACAAATATGGCTAAAGATCACGTTGGTTCAGTGCCCACTAAATCGGCTCACACTTGGTTGTGTTAAGAAGGAAATTCCAGATTATATGTACAAATGTGTTTATTTGAATTAGTGTAAAAGTTAAATGAATGAGCAAATAATAAGCTTTGCATCGGTAATTTACTGCTTATATATCTTTAAGATAATCATGTGATAATGCATTTCCTGTGTTCTCAAACAGACTGGAAGCAAAACCGGAAATGCACAATCTGCTATAATGTTTTACAGGATGTCTGGCTTTTCAAGTTTATCTGGTGTGTTTGTGCTCCTCCCCTTCACTAAATGTGTAAGACGTAATTGCTGAAGCTGACTTCTTATTATGTTTTTTATTTATTTAATGAAACACCTTTATAATCATTAAATAAAGTATACATATAGTCCAGTCATTGAAGCTTTACCTCTCCGAAATCTTTGTATAAAAATCGATTGACTTGAAATTTGGTAAAAAGCTAGAGAATATGTCAAATAACATTAGTGACAGCGCCGATTGCCGCTTTCACCCTGGGGGTGGATGTCACCCCTTCTTGGGGGTGCAAAATATTTTATTCAAAATAACTGCAGAAATCGATAGATTGGCTAATTTTAGGGGGCCTATTTGGGATAAAAATTTTTCAAAAAGTCAATACTTCTTGAGTTATTGGCTATGGGCTGAGTCACGACAAAATTTATTTCTTAAAATTAGGTAAACAAAATGTTCAATCGGTAGTATATTCGGCGAGAAGCCTCGAAACGGATTATGCAAACAGCTCGAAATTGATTCTTCTACAATAAAGGGGAAAAAATTTATGGAACATTTAGAAAAAAGGCAAGATTTAAGAAATATGGTAGAAGTTTTTTATAGCAGTACATCTGATTTGGAAAATATTTTAGAAACTGGTAGATATTGTACTATATTTATTTACGGTCAAACTACAGACCTACAGATAAATAAATTGAATGCCATCGATAATTTATCAACATATCTCTAGCAGATGCGCTATGAAAGTTTCATTAAGGCTACGACGAAAAATAGTGCTGCAAAGTTAGCATTTTTGGTTCCAACAATTGGTGCCCTTAATGAACACATAAAAAAGGTTTACTTGCAAATGTAGATGTGGCTTGGAAACAAAAATATTCATCTAACTGATTGGGGTTGGATTAAAAATGAAAATGGTTTAAATCCCGTAAAAACTGAATGTTTACCTGCACCTCAAGAACTATTAAAAATGATTTTTGCAATTGCAAAAGAGGATGCCGTGCTGCTTGTGGTTGCTGATAAGTTGGTTTATTTTGTAATTCAACTTGTGGTACATGCAGCGAGGACAACTGTCAGAATTGCCCATCACTAATGGAAGAAGAGGTAATAAACGAAGAAGGCTCAGATGTGGAAAATGGTTGTTGAAGAATTTATGTATAATAAATGAAAAAATTTCTTTTGAATAACATTTAAATAAAATTTATTTTAAATAAAATGCAGCCAAGAATTTTTTTTAAATAATTCCATAATTTTTTGTCATCAGTTTTGGTATAGGGGTGGTTTTTAAGGGTTGACAAATTGAGATAATGAAAAATTATTTAATAGATAAGGGAATTTTTAGTTTGATTGATTGTATAATTAAAGTATTACAAACTATTAATAAGCAACTTTTTATCATTTTTTTTCTGGAAGGGGTGTTTTTAAGGGTTGAAAAGTGACTATAATAAAAAAGTTTTCCACGAGCACTTACCCATCTTTCATTATAATTAAATGCATGCTTTAAAGATATAAAACCGTCAAAAAATATATTTTAAATAATATTTCGAGTATAGGGGTTGAGATGGATTTATTTATCTTGTGATAGTGTTGAATAGTGGGGGAAAGTTTACAAGGGACTCGCAGTTGTGATGTGGAATAATTAAGATGTATCTATGCTATTGTACCTATTTTAATATACTATTGTAGTGAAAATAATTATAATTTTAAACTTGCAAGTAGCAGGTTCTGTTATGTAGCTAATGTCCATTTATATATAAAAATTATCCAGATATTGATTTGCTATTAGAAAAATTTAGTTTTACAATGTTCATGTATTCGTTCTTGAATCTACGCAATAAAAGATAATTTATGGTACCTGAGATTATTTATTTTCAAGGACAGGAAAAGGGTTTCATAGCAGGGTGGATTTGAGGGTTGAAAAATTTAAAAATAACATATACCATTTTCCATGTAGTGATATTAAATATTCATGTTTAAAGTATATTTTTATCAATATAACGCCTAAACCTTGTTTTAGGAATTTTTTTCGCTAAGGGGCAGTTTTCACCCCTAAAAAGCTAACATCGGCAGTCGGGCTCATGTCACTTTTGAAACTGAGGGTAAGATAGACCTTGTGTCAAATTTTCATCCAAATCAGTTCGTATACAAAGAATTCGGAGGTTATATCAATTATTTTCAGCTTCAATGACTGGACTAATAATAAGGTAAAATATAAAATAAAAAGCTAGCAACATACCTATAAAGAAGGTAGAAAAACGTACTGTATACTACGAATATAAAATTGGGCAAATATACGAATCTATAAAGTGTATGAAGGTATATTAAAATCTAAACTATGACAGTATTCTTACGGCAATTTTATAAATTAAATAATGCTTAAATATCGTCTCAGTAGCAATATCCATGTTTTAATTTAAATTAATTTGGTTAAGTAATTGCTTTGGATACAACTAGCATTAAATTCTTTTAAAATTTTTTATTGCTTATATT
Organism: Platerodrilus igneus; assembly: GCA_036346225.1. NCBI lineage: Eukaryota > Metazoa > Arthropoda > Insecta > Coleoptera > Lycidae > Platerodrilus > Platerodrilus igneus. The sequence continues at coordinate 2,649,561 of JARFIW010001146.1, forward strand.
TTTTTAAAACAACTCCAATTCAATATAATTTTTTCAGTGACTTGTTATAGGTTAGAGCACATGGTTTACCAGAAGACCATAAAGGAGATGTTAGAGTAATAAATATTGAAGGAATTGATAGTAATATGTGTTGTGGTACGCATGTCACCAATTTATCTCAATTACAAGTAGTTAAATTTCTTGGATCAGAAAAAAGTAAACGTAAAAATCAAACATTACTTTACTTTTTAGTAGGTGACAGAGTTTTAAAAAGGTTATCAACTTGCTTAGATAGAGAACAACAACTTACTGTTTTGTTAAAGTAATATCTCACTATTTATTTTTGGTAGTTTCTTTATTTTTATTTTTTAGGAACACTCCTGCTGATCACCCACAGCTGGTAGAGAAGTTGCAGAAAAATTTAAGAGTGTTAAATAAGGATCTACAAAATGTTTTAAAACATTTAGCCGTTTTCGAAGCTCAGAAATGCAAAAACACGATACCTGCACCTAAATACTATATGTTACATCGCAAGGAAGCTGATTCAGAGTTCATGAATGTATTCATTAAAGAATTGGACTCGAAAGAAATTTTTTTATTTTTGTCAGTGGGAGATGATAAAGGTCCTGGCAGCATTGTATTGCATGGTCAACCAGATGTAATTTCAGATTTAGGAAATAAGTAAGTTCTTGCTTCAGTACTCGAGCAATATTTTTACGCCTAAAAAAAATTACATTTTTCGTTCATCTCTTACTCAACATTTCATGTTAAATTATCATCATTAATAACCAAATATTTGCAAATTTCAACTTGATTTGCATACTATTTTTTATGCAAAGTTTATGCTATATTCAATCAATGTCATATGTGCATTTTAAAATTCTCTGAGTTTGTAAGGCGTTACAGAAATATTTAAACTTTTTCAAGCTAATCCAGTAAAACCATTTTTAAAGCTCTTTTTAAATCTACATCTAGGTGGTCATGGTGTGGCATGTCTATTTTCTCGCCTTACCCTGTTTATTTAAAAATACAAAAAATAGCAAATCTTAGAATTATTTTGTCGAAAACGATTTGAACTTGTTTTAATTTTTCTAATTTGGGACTTGTTATCTCCTTGGTGTATAGTGGTGTGATGTTGTTTTTGAGCTTGTTATTTTTGCAAGGTATGCCTTATGGCTTTGTAGTTGGTTCCATTGTCGCTTAATTTAAACATAAAATTTTTAGAACTGATCTGAATGCATTGACCCTTGGTGGCGAAACATATGCCTAACTGGCTGTTATGGCTTCTTTTGTGTGATGAAATAGTTTCGAAATGTGTTTGAACAACAGTAAGTTTTAAAAATCTATAATTCTTTCCTGTAACACTATATATCTTAGCACAACTTGATCGTTGATTTTTAGTTTTTGTAGGGTGTTTTCACGTTTTAATTTATGTTGTGGATTTGTTTTCGTATTTTGGTCATATAATGGATGGAGAATATTTTAGTTCAAATTTTAATATTAATTAAAATTGAAAAGTTTGTTAAAGAATTGACAAGAATTGACAGACTGATAAATTATGCACACTGCATGATATCAACTAAGCAAGGTTATCAGGCACAAGCCTGAATTGTTTTTATGCCGAATGCGGTTTGTTTCTGCATATGATAATATTTCTATCGCATTGCGGGCTGGTTCTAAACATTCATTCGATCTACATTTTAATGTCACAAGTAAATTGTGATGTGATTTAGAATTGCCTTTTGTTGAAATTGAGTACTGTAATTTAATTAACTGTCTTTGGCGAGGATATAGGTTGTTTAAAATTTTTTATGCTTAAACAAAACATATTTGATCTAACAAATTTTGTATTGAAAATTAATGGAATACAAAAGCTTTAATACATTAAGTAAGTTTTCAGATTCTTTAAGAATTTTATGAACGAAATGTGCATGTCGTAACAAAAATATTCATTTTTGTACGAGATCTTAAAGTTTCTTTTACAAGAAAATGGGTTTTAATTATTAGTTTGATTTTTAATAATTGCATGGAAAATTATGTTAATTCCCTAGCCCCTTCTTTTTTTTAGTTTTTGCGAATTCCACCTATGTCTATAGATATTTTTCTTCTGTGAAAATGTAAAAGTAATCAAAAATTATTGTTTCCGTTTACTTTATTTTTGGTGTAATTTTTAGTGAATTTCTCAGTATATTTTTTTAGTAAATTTCTCAGGGCCCTAAGTTAATAAATGTTAAAGATCATGTTTACCTTAATTAAACTTTGGACTTTACGTCTTATGTCGACGGCGAATTTCTATTACACTTGTATATTTGAACGTGCACTTGTACTTGAAATTTTAATTATTATTCACTTATAATTCGTGGTTTAATTTCACACTTGAACTTTTGCGTAGTATATTTGTTTAGACTAGTACAGTTCGTGCTTCAGTTATGGAGAGGCTGCCCATTATCAGCTTGGTATAATATATAAAGGCAAGCTACATGGAGTTACCTATTGTATCTTTTGTTGAAATGCTCCCAAACCACGTAGACACCAAAGCTTTACGTTATGGAGTTCGTTGGCTATGGTACTTTGTACCTTTTAATATCATGTATTCGTATTTTGTATAGGAAATTATTAACTATTATATTTAATCTGTCCACGTAACCAAAAGTACGGTTGTATATTTTGTTTTCCTCATATGCTGGATTTTATTCGAATTTGTCGAGTTTACTCTTAAAAGATCATGTAGGCAAATGTTATAATAGGATTCTTTAACAGATGACGTAAATTAGATGCGTTTATAGACTTGCTTAATTTGTGAGGTTATATGTCATATGCATGCAGTTACATGTGCTCTGTTTAATGTTAAAATTTATTAGTGTAATTATTGTGAAATAAATAAGGTGCTTGATATCATTTTGAAGAGCTAAAGATGATCTAAATAATAGTGCTACTGCTTAGGTGAATAAGTAATAAATTACCAATTAAAAAGCATTTATAAATTGCAATAATTTGTTAAATAATTTCAAGTAGATAACATTTCTTTTAAAACTACTTTTTTTATCAGTACCTTATGTGGCAGAAGTGATAATTACTTATATTTCTAATAATAATATAAACAAACATTCATAAAGGATAAATTAAGGAAAATTTGAATTACTTTACAAAAATAGAATGTTTTGTTATAAGTGCAAAAAAGAAAAAGATCAACTTTTCAGTTGCGACAGCTGTAAAAAGGAGTTATGTGAAAAATCTGATATTTCAGAAACTGAAGTAAGATGCTTAAAATGAAGTAAAAGAAACTGTTGTTCCTTTGTGAAGGTTGTGAAAATGGTATGTTTCGTGTACCAGAGTTAATAAATAAGATTATTATATTGGAAGAAAAAGTTAGTAAACTCAGTGGTGGTAATAAAGATGAAACCATTCAAGCTATATGTTCTGAGAAACTACCAGAAAATGCTGAAGATATTATAGCCGAAATAATGGATAGACAAGCTCGTGCATGTAATATTATTATATTAGATATTAAAGAATCTCAATCTAAAATGTTTGTAGAGAGAAATGAACATGATAAGGATGCAGTTAAGCAACTTTTGAAGAACCTTAACTTGGATTTGAACAACATTAAAACCTTTAGGTTGGGAAAATTTTCTGAAGAAAGAAATAGGCCATTAAAAGTTATTTTGAACTCGAAGGAAGATGCTGTAACTGTACTTAAAAATAAAATAAATTTATCAGCCCACAATATCCGTGTATTTGGTGACCAAACAAAGAAACAATACGAATACTATCTAAATATAAAAAAGAAACTACAGGAATTACAAGATCAAGGCATTCAGACAAAAACAATTAAATATATCAACAACAAACCTACCATTGTCGATAAAATGAAATTTCAACATTTAAAAAACTAACATGGCAAGAAGCAACTACAGTAAGCGCATCAATTCCTTCGATTTCTATGCCTGCATTTAATCAAGACATTATGTATGTAAACATTACAAGTTATCTAGCTCACTAGGACGATGTTTTAATGAATATAGTAAGTCAATCCTGTTGTAATCATTTTTAGTGAAGCTAGGGTGACCAAGATGTTGAAGATATTGAAATAATAATAGACAATTATAATGTAATTCGTTGTGATGGCAGTAGCTGGTATACTGGTGGTGTCTTAATTTATATCAAAAACAATACTGATTACAAAATCAAGAATTCTTTTGTTTTAGAGTTGAAATATTGGTTGCAATTTGTTGAAGTAAAGATGGGTAGCAATAGTGGTTAATAGGTGGTCTATATCATTCACCAAATACAAATCATTCAGTATTTTTAGATTTTCTGGAAGATGTTGAAAAATATTTTTCTAAAAGATAGTGTATTGTAATAGGAGATTTTAATATTGATTACACAAACTTAAATTACTATTATACAAAGAAGATAAAAAATTTGTTTAATATTTTTGGAGTAGATCAACTTGTAAATGATTTTACTAGAATCACTAATAGTAGCAAAACAATAATTGATTATGTTATTACTAATTATGAAGGTGTTGGTGTTAGTGTGAATGATACACCAAAAATTACTGACCATTCTATAATATCAATAAACATTTTCAAATGTAATAATAAGCAACCTACTGCAAAATGTATAAGAACTCAAATTTTTAATGATGATATATACGAAAAGATAAATGAGCAACTTTTAATAGCAATGGAGAACTTAAAACACTTAAATACAGATAATGTAAATATAATATTGCAAGAAATCGTTAATAATTGTACTTCAGTAGTAAATAATGTTGTGCCATTTAAAACTGTAACCATTAAATCAAACCAAGTTCCATATTATGATGATCAATTAAAGAACCTATCTAAAGAAAAAGACCTAGCATATAAAAATTTTAAAAACACTGTTATTTATACACTAGAGCAAAAATGGAATCTGTATAAAATAGCACGAAATAAGTATGGTTAATATGTTAAAAGCAAAGAAAAGAATATATTATGAAAAGAAAATTGATGATAATCAGTGTAATTCAAATATGATGTGGAAATATTTGAAGCAACTTTTAAAACCTTCAAAAAATACAAATTTCAATAAAATTATTTTCTATGTGCAAGATCAAACAAAAGTTTGCAACAACTATGTTGATATCGCAGACAGTTTTAATAATTATTTTGTGAATAGTATATCTGAAATAGCAAACAGCATAGGTATAACAGGAAAATGGTCTCCTGTAGAATATCCATTAATAACTAGTAAAATAGAGAATTTTGAAGAAATAAGTATGACACAGTTACGAAAAATAATTTTTTCATTAAAAAAGGTGAATAAACATGATGTATTAAACAGTAAATTTTTAAAACAAACCTTTGAAGCATTAGGGCATTTTATATTAAACATCGTTAATATGTCTTTAACAAAGGCCGTTTTTCCTGAACTTTTTAAAATCAGTACAATAATACCAATACCAAAAGTATCTAATACAAATGAAGCAATAAACTTCCGTCCAATAAATACTCTTCTTGCATTAGAGAAAGTTCTTGAAATGGTAGTTTATGAACAACTTATCAAGTATTTTAATCACAATAATTTGTTTTTGGAATGTCAATCTGGATTCAGAAGAAATCATTCGTGTGAAACTGCATTACAGTTAATAATAACAGAATGAAAAAGTGCTGTGGATAATAGTGAATATATTGTGGCAGTTTTTCTTGATTTTCAACGTGCATTTGAAACTATTAATAGAGAAACATTAATACAAAAACTACAATACTATGGGATAGGTGGGAAAGTACTGCAATGGTTTAAAAGCTATCTTACAAATAGAAGTCAAAGAACTAAAATATGTGATATAATATCGAATAATATCATTAATAACATAGGAATTCCACAAGGAACTGTGTTAGGACCTTTATTATTTATATAAATGACATTAATTATGTTCATGGACCACACTCTATGAATCTTTTTGCTGATGATACACTTGTTTATGTCTCGGACTACCATTTAGATTCTGCCGTACAAAAAATTAATATAGCATTAAAAAATATTGAATGTTTTTTAAAGGTAAATAAACTTTAAATGTACTAAAAACCAAGGCTATGATTGTAACAACAAACAAAAAATATGAACGACTTAACACAAGTTTACTTAACATTGAAATGAATAATAGTAAAATAGAAATAGTGACTGATATTAAATACTTGGGTTTTATAATTGATAATCATCTAATATTTGGCAAACAGTTAGATTACATGGTTAAAAAGATATCAAGAAAATTGTTCTTTTTTTCACGAATATCCAAATCACTATCTAAATATAGTAGAATATTGGTATATAACAGTATTATAAAACCACATTTTGATTATTATGCAACAATAAATTATCTTTTTAATCAAACTCAAATACATAAATTACAAAATAGATCAATGAGAATTATTTTGAGATGTAATCGATATACGCCAATTGCACACATGCTAAGTATCCTACAGTGGTTGTCAGTTAAACATAAATTTTATTATTTAGCTATGATTTTTATTTTTAAAACAGTGAAGGGTTTACATCCCACATACTTTAATAAATATGTTATTAGTAACAATGAAAATCACTCTTACAATACAAGATCAAAAGAAAACTTTTATATAAACAAAACAAATTATAAGAGTACAATGAACTCATTGTTTTTTAAAGGATTAAATAAATATAATAAATTACCGAGTGAATTAAAAAATGTCAATAACATACATTTATTCAAAAAAATGTTATTATGTTACATTAAATTTCAAAATTGTTATACGGGCTAGTAATAGTTTTAGTCTTATTTAATTAATCTTAGTATTATTTAATTAATACAAAAAGTAATGTATATGATATATAATGAAAATATTGTTTATTTGTATTACTGAAAATTAGGATTTCTTCCTACAATAAAGCGAATTTATTATTATTATTATCTTATGTTCTGAATAATGCTTGTTTTTAAAGACCTGTTTATTGTGAGCACACATGATTATTTCCTTACATTAATGCGTCGAGTTTAAAAAAAAATCGTTTCACGTTTGTTTGACTTTAGACACTCCCAATTTGTATTTATTTAAAGTTTCTGGATGTATTGCTGTTTTTAAAATGAATTGGATTGCATCTAGAGTTATTTATTCTACTAAGTGTGGTTAAATTATTAAAGAATGAGCTTCCTGCCATTGATTAAAGTTAGTTGTGGATTTTATACAGTGTGCTTGATATTTACTTTTTGCATACTTTGCAAATTGTGTGCTTTTTATGAATCAAATGTTTAGTTTCCTTGATTTTGATGTTGTTTACATGAAGTATACCACTCTTGTGACCCTATATACCCCTAAATAACCCTATTATCATAGCAATATATATATATATATATATATATATATATATAAAAGACAAGTTATTTGCAATCCGCAATAAGAAATTGTGTAGAACAATATATAAAATAAGATGTATCTGTAATCAAACTCTTATGAAAATAATAAGAGCTTATTGACGAATACAAATCAGGCTAATAGTTGTATAGCCTCCTCTGTGAAGTAATAAAGCTATGGTTTTGTTAATGGCTATACAACTATTAGCCCGATTTGTATTCGTCAATAAGCTCTTATTATTTTCATAAGCGTTTGTTTACATTGAGAACGCCACTAAAAGAGTGATACAGATACAGTAATTTGTAAAACTTGAAATTGTTCACTTACCTTCCTTTCTAACTTTGCCTGGCTAGCTCAACGGAATTGACGGAGTTTTCAAAATGAAATCAAACACAGCAATATCACAAAGCATTTATCAGTATGAAATATTTTCTCTCATACAAAAGCATATAGAACATTTACAACATCGTTTTCTTCAAACAAAATAATTTCTAAAAAGTGTTCCTTGCCTTATTTTAAATTTACAGAGCTAAATCTTCTTGTTTATGGATATTTTACCTGACTTTGTTTATTGCCAAGCTTGTAAGGTTTGTTTGGCCAAAAATCCTTGGCAGATAATCTATTAAAAAGATAAGAGTATTTCAAACTCTGAACACAAACTTTCCTGACAAAAATCCTCACAAAAAAAAATTATATGATTAACATTATTCTACCTTAAATTAAATACAAATGCTCTAACATCAGTTAAAAATAAATCTAAAAGTAATACTTGCAGAATCCACAAAAGCGCCCTCTAGTTCGTAATTAAATATCTTCTGATTTTAAATTGATGTCCAAATCAGCTTACAAGATTGTCCATATTTAAAATCCTCGTTTTAAACAGCAGTTGCCAAAGTACATTATGCTTAAATCTTCCTTGCAATTATCTAATAAAAATTTTAAAATAGCTTTATGTTAAAGAATTTTCCTTCTTCATTGTAATTTAATAAATTCCATTTTTTAATTTGCATTTAAAATTACTTCTATATTCATTGTACCATTGTAATTATTAAATTACAGTAGGCTTACTGCATACTTCAAATATTATCTTCACAAAACAACAGCTCGCGGTTTCAATCAAAATAACATATTGCAATCGAATTTAAGAATTGAACGAATTTACGTTTTTAATAAACGCTTCCTTATGTACATGAATTTATCTGTTTCCAGAACCTAATAGAATGTGCGCGATTCCATTCTAAATAATAAACGCCTATCTTACATAATATTCTTAGAAATCCTCATTAGCGTTCAAAAGTGTTGAGTTTTATTACCTGGTTATTGCGTTTCAGCTATTCGTGACGTGTGCTGTTCATCCCGCTCAATATACTATTGTTGTGGCGTCGCATACTAATGCTAAAGATAATCAATTTTTATCGGTTATTTTTCAATGTGTTTGAGCCGCTTCTTGAAACAAACGTCGATACGAATTGACGTATTCTCTCGAAACTTTTTTCCCAATCTCGTCTATTCCAGAAAATTCTCTATTTAAAATAAATTTATGTAATCCACAGGGCAATTAATTTAACCTTTAATTGCTTTTTAATGCAAAAAGGGTTGCATTTTATAAAAGATATTTGCTTTTAACATCAAAGCGTGTCTTTAATACACCTATTAAGGTTAGAATTGAAGTTTCTTTTAACACCTAGGTGTTTAACAAAGCCCCGCAACAAATCTTAGGGGACATACAACTGCACACGAGACATGGGCTAGCTAATAATAAGTAATGTGATCTGAAATCTTTAATCGGCTGTTTTGAGTTTGGCACGTTCTGGTGTTACTCATTTCTGATGTGATAAATCAACATTGTTAATATGCAGCTTGCTGTCCTGTTCGTTTGGTTAGTTCGAATTTTACTCATGTTGTTAGCGATAATAACAAATGCTGCGACAAGTTTTTGCAACACACATAGGGGGGATATCAAGATGCAGTGTTTTTTTATACGGCGATGATGATGTTTGCTAATTTGTTGTTGGTATGAACTTTTATTCAACGAAGGACAGTGGCAAAATATTGCAATTTTGACTGAAGATAAGTAAATGTGTGTGATGATGTTTTCCTAACTTTATCAGTAATCGCAGGTAAACTAGTGCTGAAAAAATGTGCAAAGGTGTGCAAAATTAGGAATGTAGTGCTCCTACAGTTAATAAATTTATAACACGGGGTTCTGAAAATTCATTTGTACGAAGTTGTCCTTCGAGAGATGAAAATTGCAGCTTGTAGATGCCTTTATTGCTGTAACTATGTCATCATCATCATTGTCTTCAGTCCTGGAACTGGTTAGACGCATACCTCTATTGCTTTCTATTTTGAGCTAACCTACACATTTTCCTGAAATTTCCACAGTTTGCATCTTTCACTATCTGCGTGCAATAGTCTGGTTTTTTCCTACATATGATTGTAATATACCTCGCACTATTCCCCAAAAATGCCTTAGAATGTATCCTGTCCTATGGTTCCTATTTTTTTTATTTTTCACAGATATCTTTATTTCCCTACTATTTGTATAACCTCTTTTGTACCTACGTAAATAAATATTTTTTGTATTAACATTTAAAATTTTTTGGCATCTAAAGGGCTAAAAACAGTTCGCTATAGACTTTTGTTTAATTTTTTTGCTGCATGTACATGTTAAAATTGAAGTAGAAAATTTACTTCTAGAAGGGTATACATTATTTTTGAAAAATTATTATTTTGAGCAGATTATTATTTTTATTCTGTGTAAATCCTTCGAGATGTGTTTTCAGTAAATGGTATTTTCTATGTGAGTTAATGTTCTTTTTGGTATCATGTTTTTTTTAACTAGAGGTTTTGTAAATAAAATTCCTTTAATGAGGTTTCTTGTTTCTTTCCTTCTGACCTACTCCACACTACGACTTTCTAGCTAGCATAGTACGGCATTACCTATTTGGATTCCTTTCTTCTTTTTTTTGTTGCGCTACTCGGTACTGGCTAATTTTTTTCTTACTTTATTTTTACTTTCTTATCCGTCCATAACAAAGTTTAATTGAGAAATCTTTAAGTAATACTTACTTATACACAAAACAAACCTTCCTTTCCGTAAACAGTTTTAAATAGGTCTATTAATGTCCTTATGATTAAGGTTTGATTTATGTTTAAGCAATAGTGTACTTAACGATTTTGCACTGAAATTTTAAGCCACTATCACTCTTCTGACCTCAGGTTTTGGCATCCTTTTGTTATTTTTGTAGGGTTTTTTCTTAGCAACCCGATTAAGGCATATTTCACACCCAATAGCATTCCAGGACCCTTTTCAAACACTTACACTGTTCGTTCCGCAGAGTTAATCGGCAACCATTTTTGTTAGTACAGTCGAGGTTTTCTGTATTTTACGGAATTTTTAGTGGAGTACTCCACCCACTTTTTCTTTAGATTACCAGCTACATTTTCTAGGGCCAAAACTGTACGTAACAAAGTTATTTTTTAATTATCTGCCAAAAATTTGCCTTTTATTGTCGATTTGAAAAGAAACCAATGTATCTAATTATAATCTAAAAATATTTTTGTCAATAGAGACCAAATTTGTCAAAAAATATTTAACCAAAGTTCAAACAAATCGATAACCCGAATTAACTGGTTCAGTCAGTTGGGACAACTAGAGAATATTTAAAAAAATGACATTTTATTTAATATTTGTAAACAATGTATGTCACTGCTGGTGTAATATATACAAAAACATATAGTGACATGAGAGAACATTGCAGTCCTTGCAATAATACCTTGATTCTTCGAAAAATTTGGCATCTATTTTGCTGGCAAACATAATACAGTGTCTTGTAGGGTTTTTTAGCATTTGTAAGACTAAGACTTAGTAAATGACGCTCAGAAGGATTTTGTTGGTTCCGTTGTACTACTTGACCTTCCTATTCATGTAAAAGAAGTATCGTGGTAGTGTTCAATTATAGTACGGATAACATGTAGCCGATAGTCCAAGCATTTGTTTGGTGCCAAATTTCTCGGATAGTATAACCGAATTCCATAAGGCCAAATCAACCATGTGATAAAAACTTTTTTCTATAGTTTTTTAGCCTCTGTTACAAGGAAGAATGTGGGTAGATAAATGTTGATCTACTCTATCTACACCCATGGTATTGTAGGAATGAACCACTTGTGGGTTACTAATTTCCTTGTTTTTCCCGATAACCTTTTTCTAAACAATGGATTATCCGCAGCAAATAAATTTTTTTTAATCATTCCATTTTATAACACTTTATGACACTTTACTTTGAACAACTTTTTTTTGGAATTTCTTTTTCAATCTGTAAGTATTCCTTTTCTATTCTTCTTCTAAGTCCCATATAAGTCAGCTTTGTTTTGTATTAGCAAGTTAACTAAATCGGGAAAGAGGTCCAATAAGTGACATCACTACTTGGCCAGAAACCAGCAAATGTTTATGTTTATCATCCATAACAGTTCCTTTTTCTGTAAAAAACTGAAAAATTATACGCATATCCACTTTTTAGATTCATATAAAAGGTAAGTTTTAATTACGAATCAGGCTCCTTATAGTGATATGCATTGTATCCAACCTGCGTCCTGTATATAATAACAAACTTTCATCAATTAGTAAATTTTTTTTGGAGTGCGTAAAGAACGAAATTTGTCCACTAACTTTTTGTATACTGGCCATATTTTGTTCAACTTATGATTTGAGTGGCTTTTATCAAATGTCTCATTGTTTGAAAAGTGTAAACACTTTTGGGTTTCCAAATCGCTCATGTGACATGCATTTAGGAAAAAATTGTGTTGTCACTGGCACATCCTTTGACCAGTACTGGTTCCTCATTGGTTTTCATGATACTTTATAGTATAATCAATGATAAAAACACTCATGTTTTAACCGAATTATCATCAGTTCATGCACTTTTAGAAGTTGCAGACTTACTTGCTAAGAACTACTGAACAGTCTGTTTGTTTCAAATATTATCATATCGATAATTTCGTCATTGAAATAATCTAGAACAGTGGAAGTGTATTCTTTTTGAAAATTTATTATCGAATTTGCAACAAAGAGAAACACTGATGGATGTGGCATATCTACATTTAAGATAAACCATTGACGAACAGAAGTCTATATCTGGTTCTAATTTATCGTACAAACTAGATGATTCACTCTCGCTAACTTCTGAATCGTGCTCAATATCTGATCCTTCAGAATATTCATATTCATTTTCGTCATCCGACATTTTGTACATATAAAAAACAGTGTAGAATATCACTAAGGAACAAAAAATGTGAATCGACTGTGACTAGTGTAAAGAAATTTCGGTATCTACTCATAACCTAAACAATATTTGTAAGTTAGTGGTGCTATCTATTGACCAGTAACTTAGTAAAATATTCTTGTACACTAGAAAAACGCACAAATTATTTTCGTTTATAGTCGGTTGTACAATAATTTTATATCTTTCCCCGAACATAAACAGATTCAACAAGATTGATACAGTTGTCGGTCCAAGTTATCTCAGGAAAAAGAAAATTACATACATTACATATGAGTTAACTTGGGTTATGTCTTTAAATGGTTAATTAGATAATAAATAGTTAAATCTAATATAATTTTATTAAAATTCTAATTATTGTACGATCCACTACTCATTTACTCTGATTATCTGTACTGAAAATAGTTATCACACAACATTAAAAGGAAGCTTATATAAAGTTGTTATCTATTAGTGCAATTTTTGTCGAGTTTGTATGATTAGCATTTACTGAATAAACTTTCTTACGTAGTAAATAAAACTGTTTTTAAAACGTAACTTTAGAAATATCGTTGAGAGTTACGTCTTTTTTGTTTGCATTCTCTGGATTCACTGTAGTAACTATCAAACCTGTTTTTCAGAATCATCACTTTGCTGAATGGAAAGGGCAGTGGCAAAGGAAACAGATTTCAAGGAAAAGTTAATAGTATGCAGAATCGTCGTGCAGTAGAACAACTACTTAAAGAGTATTTTAAATGATGTTATTTTAAATGTTATTTGAATTCTATTTTGTTTGGAAATCAAGTTTGCCGAATTTGTAAATAAATATCATATTGTCTTGTTTTTGTTTTAATTTGATGTATAAGTAGTTGATGTATCTATGGGATGTAGCTATAAATTAAGGCGACTTATACCATAAAACTTTCTATTTTAGATATACACATATCTAATTAAATCCTCTTGAACATACACCTTTTAAATTCAAAGTGTTGTTGAAAATCGTTTTCCGTAGGCTCGTTCACATGTGCCACTTTTTCTTTCACAGCTTCAACAGTCTGAAATTGTTACAGTTTCAGCAATCGCATGAATAGTTAATTGATGGGCAGATCGGATAAGATTACAGATTTTTAAAATATTCTTGCACATTGCTACGTACAATGACGTAGCCGGAAGAAAACGTAAATATACCAGGCTAACTACCAATGCGGAGAGGGGAGGGGTTCCTAGCAACACAAAAATAATACATCGCCAACGATTTTCTATTTACAATAAAAAACACAAATATAGAAATTTCTACTGAAACAGCAAAACAAAATTAACTAAGGTTACTATTTAATAAAACAATTTTACTCTATGGACAAATTCACTAATTGTTCCAAAAAGTGCACGATTCGTAGCTAACATGCAATAAATCTAATCAGTACCAAAAAGAATAACGCTGATACTTTCGTATAAGCGGATGGGTTAATTAAAAAAACATTAAATTTAGAAACCTTTCTAGTGAGGATTTTACCATACGAAGCATTTGTTATAACTAATCAGTAAAAAAAAGAATACTGCTGATACTTTCGTGTAAGTAGATGGGTTAAGTACAGAAAACAAAGCATTAAAGTTCGAAACTTTTCTAGTAAGGATTTTACCAGAACAAACATTAGCATATATAATTTCAAATTGGGTTTATCCCTGGGTATGTTAGAAAAGGAAAACAAGTCACATACATGTGTCGGGATACTTATCTTGTCAGCCCTCGGAAGCGAATTGGCACAGCATCGCCGCGGTAGTCAGCAACAACCAACCATGCTACTACCATAATTGCAATGGTGGGCTACATGCAAGAGCAGTTGATCTACATCAAGGAATATTCGGGCTATGCAACAAGCAATTTAGGCTCCAGCTAAGGGCGATCAAAACCAAATCTACACATTAGATAGAGGACAAACGTGCATCTCTCTTGGAGTAACAGAACGAGTAGTTTTTACAAGTGCATCGACGCTACAGAATAAAACTTTAAAAGGAGTTCAAAATAACACAAACTCGAAAAGCAAACACCCGCGTTATCGAAACGTGATTGAAACTGGAAAACATGGTTTTACTGGAGAAAAGTAGGATATATTATTTCAACAAACCTTTAGATGAGAAACCCACTAAAACGCAATTATACGTTATCGGAAGGTATAATGCGCTCACGGATACCTAAACAGGATATTGACTTATTTAAATTTTATCATAAACTTGTCGTTCAAGCATATAGATTTAAGTTGAGAAATTATTCGAAAGCGTATTTATTGCAGAAAAATAAAATATACAGGATGTAAACTGTTTAATTGTAGCATAAACTTGTCGTTTTTAAAGCAAAAGGGATTTGAGTTGAAAAGTATAAGACAGCGTATTTATTATTAATTAAGTTGACAGATGTGAGAATAGCAACATAGTTGATTTAACAAAATTATCGTAAAGTGAACTTATGAATTAACAAGAGAAAATTTTAAAGCAAAGTTGGAACGTAACAATGTTTTTGATGTCAAACGGAATTTCGGATATGCATAATCTTCTCGGTCACTTGGAAGCATTTAAATCACTCAAGAATCCACGTGTGTAACATTGATTGCCATATATTTCTTTTAATAAAAGATAAGTTGCAGTAGCAGCTTTTTCCAAGTTTAATACTGAATTTCATGAAAATTTGTTACTCTATTAAAACAATTTTTCCTGCAAAATCAAAATATATATCTTATAGAAATAAAGGTCACTGCTAGACTAAGATGTCTACAATTAAGGAAGGAGCGGATATCAATAAAAAAGGGTTTGCACTACATAGCTGTCGGTCGTATGACTTGGCACATGCGTAGTTCATATACAGTAGTATTAGTCTTATAGTCACACCTTGTAACCTCAAAATCGTATTCCTGTAACAGGAATCCTTACCTGTGTATATGATTATTAGTGAATCTCGGATTTACTAATAAGCACAGTGTAAAGTGATCCATCTCCATTATAAAATAACGACCCTTCAAGTATAATGTAAGCATCTGCAATGCAGACAACCACAACCATCTTAGAAATTGCATGTGCTAAATCAAGTGACTCAATGTCTTGGAAATAAACGATATGGACACCTCAAACCCCTTTTGAATTTACTTAGCTTCCCAGCCAAAGCATAAACCGAAGCATCGGTCCTCAGAATAGAAGTTTCTAAAGAATCCAGATGTCAACACTAACTGATTATGAAGTTGCGATAACTCAAGTGTATTTCCTCTCGTATTCCTCTCTCATACACCATCTGATATTCTTCTTCAATAATGAAAATAAAGAATTGTTTTCTCAGAAAATAACTACCTTCTATAGAAGTTCATAACTCCTGGAAACCCATTTCAATTTCCAACATTAGTTAGGTTGTGATAGTTCAAAATGTACCCATCATTATCAATGAATAATACATATCCCTTTCATTAATCTTAAATTTAATTTCACACTAGATTGGAAAAATTCAAATTCTTCTATCAAAAGTTTCAAGATTGCTGCATTGAGTTTCAATGAAATTCTATTCAAATCAACCTTATGTTGCTCAACATTTTTACATTTGACTTTTTTCATAACCATCAAAGGATTTTAAAAATATCTAGAAGTTATCTCAATAATTTCTGCTTGAAATATGTTTTTCTATGCGTTATATTATCTGATAGATACTCTGAAAAGTGATGAAGTTGACTATGGAAATGCAAGTATTTGGATTGTTGATCAAATACAAAGTCCATAAAATTTTATAAAGACCCTAAAAGTGAAATTTAATTACAGTATTATTGTTTAGTTTAGTTAGGTAGGTTTGCTAATTAAAAATGTAATAATAAAAACCATCAAACCTTTGGGTCGTCTTCATATTTCCAGACCATATCAATTTGTAAAATTGTACTGAATGAAAGGCTTTGAAATAAGAATGTCAGATATTTATTTTGATTTATTTTAATTTTCTACTCGGTTTTACTTGGCAACGTTTTCATCTTTTAACGTGTTTCTGTTTCAGAGCTACAATTCGGCACTGTACTACCAAGAATATTGTGCAATTTCAGACACCGCTGAACAGTTTCCGAGAGTGTCTTTGCAATAGATATTATTTCTCGATCAGTGGAATAGTTTTTGAAAAGCTCAGAATTATTTTTTAGTAATGCAAATGGGTAAGAAGGGTGTTCAATAAAATTGCATCATTCGGCTCATTTGTGTATTCTGTTGACATAGTACAGGAAAGCATCTTTTCTGCCGGAGTATTAATAATAACTTCATCAGCAACATGATTGTTTACAGCAATAAGTTCAGAATTCTAATTAGATTGAACATTTACAATATTTTAATTACCCTGTCAGCCTCCTTTTCTTCAATACCATCAAAACTTTTATGCGAAAGTTGAAGTATTATACAGGGCAAAAAATAAAAATTAATACACTTCCACCAGATCAAACTGTTCTGGCAATCTGTAGCCGCAACCTACATTATTTATATCCAAATTTATCAGTGGATTACAATTTTCTTTAAAAGCATTCCTTTCAATTGCAAGTTTCAACATTTTATGAGCTTGTGACATCATCCACAATAATTAATAATAATATTAATTTTATTTTATTTTAAATCTTTGTACACATTCATGTAAGGGCAATATTTATTGCTTACAGTAATATCTGCCAACCGAGCCCAGTCTTTGTAATACCTATATTCTGTTGGTGTAAGATAAAAAAGATTAGTTATAATCATTACAGGAAATGATTTGAATCGAGAGTTTTAATATCTAGGTTTTTTAGCGGAAAACATACACAGGAATAAAAAAAGGAATGAAGAGGGGGTATTAAAGCTTTAGCACTACGACAATACCCCTAACTTTATGTATCTTTTGATCCTGTAGCATAAGGTTTCCAGATATGATTTTAACCTTTGTCTGACCGAATTATGGGATTGAATTGACCGTAGATCCGAGGGTAGCTGATTCCATAAACATAGTGCTTGCACAGTAAACGACCAAGAATAAAAGGAGATGTAGTGTTGTGGAATACAAAGAAAAAACGAGTTTGCAGAGAGCGAGAGTGGTTGCTTGTAGATAAAAGCTTAAAATGATTAGCTTCCTTTGTGTGAATATATGAACAGCATTGTGTAGTAACAAAAAATATGTTGATTTCTACACTGTTGTAGTTGCAGGAGATCTAGTTTATTTCTAGACTCAGAGTTGTAAATGTATTATCTAAAATTGGATACAAATAGAATACATGCATATAGTAGCCGATCTAATTTGCTAGCAAAACATCAGTAATATTGAGGTACACAACATCCTCGCAATTAACAACCGGTAGTAGAGTTAAAATGATAATGCATTTCAAAGAAAAGTGAATCGAAAATTGGAGTTTACGCAGGGGATGTAATTTAGAAAATACAGATTGACACATTGTAACGTTAAAATGCACAGATCAGACAGAAAAGAAAGGATAGTGAAATAAGGACTCACACGAATCACGGTCACGTATAAAAGATAAAGGAAATTTAGAAAGACTGGACTAACTACAAATGCAGAGAGTGGGGTGCTTCACATAGACAAAAAAAGTACATAGTTATCAATTTTTTTATTTACATAAACCAAAAAGTAAGAAAATTGCTATTTAAAAACATACTTCACTGACAATTCTTAATAATTAATCGGCGAAGTTCGCATTTTGTGTAAAATTTATCGATAATGAACAAAAAAAGGCAATGCTTATGATTTCTTCTAAATCAACATTTTAAATTAAACAGTACATTTAGAGCAAATTTCAGAAAGCAAGTTGAAGTAACAAGAACACTAGTAAAGCTAGTTTCGAGGTGGTTTTTTATATATTTACTCCACCCGTCGGAGTAAGGTGATTTAAGTTTCTTTATGGTGCATAGGTTGCGCATCAACGCTGATAAGTGACAATTTCTGGATGTAGAATAAAACAAGGTCACATACCTTCAGGTGCCACGATACTTATCTCGCACTTGAAACAGTTGCTGGGAACCAGTAAACATCTCGATCTCGTACACCGGCTGGATTGTCAGTACAGTAGCCAGTATCATAAATGCTGCAACCATCACAGTACCAGCAGCCTACGCAAAAGACATTTGGGTCTCCATGAAAAAAACAAATTGGCCCAGATTTGGAAACGATCTGATAATCATTTGAAGGATTAGAATACCACATGTCAAAGAACACGTCTAAAGTCTTTGTACTGCATAAATAGATAAAGAAAACCGACAAATTCGAATACAATTGCTTTTGTGAATCACACCTGTAGCAAATATGCTATTCAAACTTATATTACTACTCAGAAATAAAGCGAACATATTCTTTCAGAAAGGATGGATTGTAGATAACTGGTTGCATTTGCAGCTTTATATCAAACAATAAAGATAAATTGAGATACTTTGGCTTAAACTAAATGCACTAATAACATTCTACAAGTGTTGAAGAAGTACTTGTTTCAATTGTATTAGAATGAGTTTCGTGGGAACAAATCGATTCACTAAACCATAAAGTACAATCAGGGGCCTTCCATATCATGCAGTTATACAAAATATCGAATGGAAGCGTGGGGATATTTAAAACGAATCTTAAATCAAATGAAAATATTTACCAGGGTACTATTAAAAGTAACAATATGTTTGTAACTTGAGGTCCCCAACTCAATGATTAATCAAACATCGCACCTAAACTTGTGTCTGTGACAGTCCATGGTATAGTCTCACCGCCTAACATGATGAAGGTAACAGGGTCATTGTTCAAATGGTATAATAGATGTTTACTGCTTAGAAGCATACACTTAATTTGTTAGTATTAATTTTTAGCCATTGTCCTTCTTTGATAAGAGCATTATTTATGTCAGAAGCGCATTGTTGCATGTTATTAGTAAAAAAGTGAGAATAAATTTGTAAGTTATCCACATAAATATGGTAACTGGATTTTAGATCACAGTTTTGTGTTATAAGTGACCACCTTGAACACAACATTACAAGAGTGCACGGTTTTCAATTGTAGTAAATAAACGACATAAAAGAGCACCACCCTTCCTAAAGAAACTGATCTACTTCTCAGATAGTGCTGTAAGTCAATCATCATCCTTATCATCAGGTCTTCAGTCCTGGAACTGGTTAAACGCATACCCTCATTGTTTCCTATTCTGAACTAACCTACAGATTTCCCTGAAATTTGCAGTCTGCATCTATCACTATCTGATCTAGGTCTACATCTACCTGCTTTTTCCTATCTCTGCTTGTAATATATCCCATACTATTCCCCAAAAATGCAATAGAATGTATTATGCTCTTCTATTACCCCTATTTTTTTCCCACAGACATCCGTATTTCCCTACTATTTCTGTAACCTATTTGTTATTAACTTTGTCTGTTCATGCTATCATGCTCATACGTCTGAAGCACAACATTCCAAAAAGCTGCTACCGTATTTCATAGGCATACTGTGCTGTGCTCCACACATATGCTTTCATCAATTTTCTTCTCGTTTCTATGTTTGATGTCTTTGATCATGGGCCTATTCTCTCTTGTTGCATGCAGTTCGTTTCCTTTCTATTGTTTTACAATTATATACTCTATTTCTCCGACATTCAGTAGTTGTGAAGGGGGGTAAGCAGCCTGTGGCTGCCAAGTTCCCCCAGCACTTGAATCGATTTAAAAAATTTTCCAATATACCTTTTTGCAGAGTTAACATTAGTTGCAGTAAGTCAATATAAAAACAAAAAAAATATTACATGTCTTTTCTCAAGGAAGATTTTGGATTTGATGTGGAATCTCACTTTTTTGCACCATGCCATAAAAAGAATACTTGTGATGGCATCGGGGGTATTACAAAGCGAGCTACCACAAAAGCTAGTCTGCAGCAGACCTTTGAGGACCAGATCTTGACACCTCAAGAAATGTTTAAATTCTGTGAAGAACAGGTAAAAGGAATTATTTATGATATGTCAAATCTTAGGAAATACAAGAACTCTACACCAATGTCTTGGAGGAAAGATTCAACACGTCAGAAAATTTAAGGCGCTAGATTTTTTCATTGCTTTATATCCAAGTCAAACAACTTGTTCAAGTGTCAGTTTACATCAACATCTGCTTACAGTGAACTTCATCAAATTGGAAAAGCTGTACCATTGATACTTCGAAATAAAGACACAGTGGTTTGTGTTTACGATGAACAGTGGTGGATTGCCAAAGTTGATAATATTGATTATCAAAACTAAGATGTGCATGTTATATTTTACCACCCATCAGGACCAGGAACCTCATTTAAAAAAGTTGAGAAGGATCAAGTTTGGATACCAGTTAAAAATGTGTTGAACAAGCTGTCTCCCCTGGAATTCACAACTGTAACTGGGTGACCTTTAAACCTAACAGCCAAACTGAGTGAAGAAATTTCTCAAATGTTTAATGAACATTACTAAAAACTACCACTCTGAACGGACCTGCACCTTGACGACATTCTAAAATACTAGAACAGGTAGAATGGCTTGCGCGTTTCAATGAGCTAAAGAGCCGAACTATAGGTTTAATCAAATTAGTGGGGTATTTAGTGAGGAACCAGACTAAGACAGGTCCCCGAAAGAGGGCAGTAGCTTTTTCGGTACTTAGAGTGGCAGAGACTATAGCGGTCGGTATGACATTCTAAGACACACTACTACGATGTGGAAGGCAACGGGAAACCACCACATTACCTCCCAAGTACACTGCATACAGAAATTATTAAACATGATGGCATCCTCTGGGGTAAAAAATTCCGGAGGTAAAATAGTCCTCCATTTGGATCTCCGGGAGGGGACTACTTCGAGGGATGTGTTCCGAAAGAATAGAAAAAGATTCGTGAACATTCTGCGAGTCGGAGCGTGGAATGTCAGAAGTATGAAACAAGTAGGTAAACTAGAAAACCTGAAACTCGAAATGGATAGGTTAACACTAGACATAGTAGGAATTAGTGAAGTCCGCTGGCCAGAGACGGGGGATTTTTAAAGTGGAGACTTCAGGGTAATTCATACAGGATCAGAGGAGGAAAATTCAGGTGTGGGGATAGTTATGCAAAAAGATAGGACGACGTGTAGAAAACTACTTACAAAAGAACGAAAGAATACTCATGGTTAGATTTGAATCTAAACCAGTAAATACAGTAATAATACAAGTATACATGCCCACCTCTAGCCACAGCGAGGAAGAGGTAGAGGCGATCTACAAAGATATCAAAGACACATACTAAGAAACGTAGAAGGACGTGAAAATTTACTAATTACGGGGGATTTTAATGCAGTGGTAGGTGAGGGTAGCAAAAGAGCGACAGTAGGTTTATTTGGTTTAGGCACGAGAAATGACAGGGGAAATAGGCTGGTAGAATTTTGCGACAAGAACAACTTTACCATCACAAATATTAGAAAACGATACACGTGAAAGATGCTAGGAGATATAGGAAGATATCAAATAGATTACATTATTGTTAGACAACGAAACAGGAAAACAGAGACACAAAGCCATAAAATGGGAAATTATTCACAAATGCAGGAAAGCTAAAGAACAATGGATTGATGAAAAGTGCAGCGAGGTACAAACTAAGATGGAAATAGGAAAGACAAACGAAGCATACAAATTAACTAGAATGAATTTTAGGGATATAAAACCATATAGCAAAAAGGGATGCGGGAGGAAACGTCATTATAGAAAGTGTAGAGAAAGTAGCTAGATGGTAGGAATATATAGGGAATTTATATTCAGGAGAGGAATTAACAGCATTAGAACAGGAATCAGACATTGAAAATGATGACCTGGGATATCCTATACTTAGAGATGAGTTTGAATTAGCATTAAAGAGTCTGAAAAATGGTAAGGCGCCGGGTGCAGATAAGGTGCAAGCAGAAACTCTAAAAGCCGTTGGACAAGCAGTAACAGAACGTCTCTTCCGACTCGTAAGCTATATGTATGAGACAGGCGAGATACCCAAAGATTTCAAACATAACATCATAGTAACTATATCAAAAACAAGAGGTGCCGATAGATGTGAAAATTTTAGAACAATAAGCTTGACAGCACACGCTTCAAAAATATTAACTAGAATTGTACAAAGCCGAATGAAAAAAAAAAAAAAAGAGCTGAAGAAATACTGGGAGAAGATCAATTTGGGTTTAGGTGAAACAGGGGAACACGGGAGGCTATTTTAGCTCTTAGAGTGATAATGGAGAAAACAATGGTAAAGGGGGAAAGTGTATATATAGGGTTTGGAGATCTGGAAAAAGCATTCAACAATGTAAAATGGAAAAAAATGTTTGAAATACCCAAAAAGATTGGAATGAGTTTTAGGGAGAGACAGATAGTACATTGCCTATACAAAGAGCAAACAGTGGTAATAGAATTAGAGCAAGAAAGTAGAGAAGTAAATATTAGGAAAGGGGTGAGGCAGGGATGTGCCTTATCCCCATTAATTTTTAACTTGTACATAGAAGAGGCAATGAATACTGTCAAATGCTGGAAGTCATTTGGAATTAATATGCAGGGACAAAAGATTGATATGCTTAGATTTGCAGATGATATAGCCGTATTAGCATCTAGCAAAGAAGAGTTAGAAGCTGCTCTTGATGAAATGGAAACAGTTCTAACAGAGAGATATGGTATGAAAATTAACAAAAATAAAACTAAAGTTCTAGTATGCAAAAGAGGGGAAAATAAATCAAAAACAAGAATACAAATAGGTAACGAGAACGTACAAGAGGTTAAGGATTTCTGCTACCTTCGAAGTTAAATAATGCAAGATGGGAAAAGCACAAAAGATATAAAACAAGGATTAGCACGTCTTGCTACATTTAACAAGAAAAAGCAACTACTGTGTTCAAAGACCACAAACATAGAAACAAGGAAAAGATTGCTTGAAGCATATGTGTGGAGCACAGCACTGCATAGCTGTGAAGCCTGGACAGTAGGAGAAGCAGACAGGAAAAAAGGTAGAAGCCTTTGAAATGTGGTGCTACAGACGTATGATGAAAATACCATGGACAGACAAAGTTAAGAACAAAGAGGTCTTAGAAATGGTAGGAGAAGAAAGAACTACGTGGAAAACAGTAAAAAAATACGAGAGATGGGATGATAGGTCACATACTAAGATATGAGGGAATAGTGCGGAATACATTAGAAGCAGAAATAAGAAGAAAGAGAAGTAGAGGTAGACCTAGGTTAGACTACTGCACACAGATAGTGAAAGACGTAAGCTGTGAGAATTTCAGGGAAATGTGTAGGCTAGCTCAGAATAGAAATCAATGGAGGTACGCTTCCAACCAGTCCCAAGATGGAAAAACTAATGACAAAAATAATAACTGTACTTAAACATGGTGATTATTATAAACAACTACAGATATTGGTTTTCCAATACTCTCAGCTAATGTTAATTGTGCGAAACGATTTACTGGAAAACTATTAATACGGCAAATGTCTAAGTGTTGGGCGATCCCTGGCAGCCACAGGCTGCTTAACCCCCTTCACATTCCACTGAATCTCGGTGAAATAGGGCATATAATTAGAAAACAATAGAAGGGAATCAAGGTGTATAGAGGCTGTAGGCGGCTCCGTGGCGTAGTGGTATGTGTGTGACTACTACGCCCAAGGTCCCGGGTTCGAATCCCGACACGGTCCGCTTGAAAAATGTTAGGCGAGCATTTTTCACAAAAATACACCCTCGTTCGGATGAGAGGTAAAATGGAGGTCCCGTGTGTGAGTGTTGTCACGCACGTTAAAGATCCCTACCTTGCTTGGAACAGCAAGGGTTCGGCAAAATTCAAAATTTTCCAGGTAACAAAAACTCGCTTCCTGGCCAGTGTAGTACCTTCGGGTGGAGCATTGGAAAATCACATGTAATGTATAGAGGCTGTTGTGAGAATTGCAGGGAATTGGATAGGCTAGCTCAGAACATAAATAAGCGGAGGTACAAGTCCAACCAGTTTCAAAACGTAAAACCCAATGACGAAAAAATAAGTGCTCTTAAATCTGATGATTATTATAAACTACAGGTGTTGGTTGTGAAATATTTTCAACTAATGTTGAGTGTGGGAAAGGATAAATTGGAAAAACTATTAATTCGACAAAGGTTCAAGTGCTGGGGGAACTTGGCAGTCAAAAGCTGCTTATCCCCCTTCACATACCGCTGTATATCAGGGAAATAGGGTATAAAATGTAAAACAATAGAAGGTGACTGAACTACATCAAACAAGAAAGAACAGCAGCTATGTTCAAAGACAATGAATATAGATACAAGAAGAAAACTGTTCAAGGCATAGTGTGGAGCACAGCACAGTACATCTATGAAATAGGGGCAGTAGAAAAAGCAGACAGAAAGAGATAGAAGCCTTCTGGAATGTTGTGCTTCAGATGTATGAGGATGGTAGCATGGACAGACAAGGTTAATAACAAATTGGTTGTAGAAATAATAGAAGAATAAAGATATCTGTGGAAAACGAAAAAATAGTAGAAATAGGACAGGATACGTTCTAAGGCATTTCTGGGGAATAGTACGGGATAAATTACAAGCAGAGATAGGAAAAGATAGGTAGGGGTAGACCGAGATCAGACTTTTGCAGATAAGGATAGATGCAGACTGAGCAAATTTCAGCGAAATGTGTAGATTGGTTCAGACAAGGAAACACTGAGGGTATGCGTCCAACCAGTTTTAGGACCGAAGACCTAATGAAGTTGAAAAGATATTCAGAAGACAGCTAAACAGATTTTAATAAAAAACACTCTGTTATACCATCCAGGAATTCTTAAATGACAAATCATTAGGAACTTAACATGCATATTAAAATACTAAGATAAAATTACTTATTTTACTTATTTTTGTTAGATTTATTGTACATAAACATGTATATTTATTAACTATTATTGACTGAAGGATTGTTGATTGATATCCTGTTGTTTTATATTTCAATGCTATTTTGACCAGAGAAATAAATAAATGAAAAATGACTACCATTTACAAGACATCGTTCAAATTTTAGTGCATATTAATTAATGTGCATATATTGTGGTGTGCATAATCGTGTAAAAAACTGTTTAACTACTTGTTGACTACAGAAGCTACTTCAACACCGAAGATGATTTTAAAAAAAAATCGAAAGCTCTCTGTACGTAGTACATATTATTTTTGCACGATTATGCACACCACAATATATGCATATTATTTAAAACGTGCACGCGGCCAGGGGACATAGTTTTCATGAATTAATGGTTTTACTACAAACTAACCAGTTTATTGTTTGATGCCTTGTACAAATTAGTTATACAAATAATTATTCTTTATACCAGGAATTAATTACTGAAAGCGGTTCTCTGTATTTTGTTTCTTTGTCTTTTTGTTTATCAAAATTCAAACAACCAAAAGGATTGCATTAGTAATTATTACATTTAGAGATTATATTTCTGCATTACCCGTATTTTGTTAAAGATCTTTTGGAAAATTTTGAAAAATGTAAATGTATTGTAATTTTAAGATTGACTTTTTTTGCTTTATTTACGAGTTCGTATCATTAATGTTTTTTTAGTGTTTAAGGATTTATTATTATTTATAGTAGCTTAGTACCACCATGTTTACCGATTAAGTTGGTTAAATAAATTGCGTTACTGTCACTTATAATACCGTGTTCTTATTTTATTTTATGTATTATTAGACAGGCAAGTGAGCTGTCCTTAACTGTTAACTAACCTATATTTTTTTTATTTCAGCAGATATAGTTGGGTTCAACTATCCTTATGTCCACTCCAATCTCCGGCTGAACTGACATGCCTTTGCTTTTTGTCGTTACGTTAACTCATGCTGGTATTTCTTACTGATCTTTGTTTTCTTGGCGGTACTCCCTTTGGGATCCGTGTTTTATAGTAGCAAAATTTTAAAACTAACACATCTCGTAGTTATCCTAATCCTGGTGTGTCTTTCCTCTCAGGGTAGTGTCTAGATGTCCCTTTGTTTGGCTAGCGGTAGCTCTCCTATCGACGAAACGCCAGTGTGTTGTATAACAAGGAAAAAGGCAACGAAAAGAAAGGCACCACTTCGTCGACTGTCTGAACTCTACAAAACTCGTGTACACTCGAGGAATGCCGGTAATGAAGTCTCCTTGTTTTGACCAATCGAATCCCACCAGCCATCATCGCCCTCCAAGATAGGTTAATGTTCTGATGCGAATTGGTGGGCGCAGCCGCACGTTGAGCATGAGAAATGCAATCCTTACAGCTTTCCAAGCTACAAATCATACATTAATGTCCGGATTTATATGTGGACCAAATCCCTGTGTGATTTTCATGCAACGCTTATATTACACACTAGTGCTGGAGAATTCCTTGTACAGGTTTAAAAATCCCCTGAACCTATATAATACATTTTTTAAAATTGTGGCCAATTACTGAGCTATTAGAAATATATTAAGGAATACATTCAGATAGGTGATAATGGCTTTAATTTGTAGACCAAAGTGTACTGAATTAAATGCTTTTTATTTGAAAGGGTTAGGGCAATCCATTACTGAATTATTTAAAAAACCGCAGATGCTTGCAAATGCAAAAAAGCGCTTGCGACCTGAAACAAAAATGGCTGCCGTTTCTAATTGATAAACAATAAAAAAATTTTAAAAATATTTTTGAGTCCACTAAACATTAGGGAATTCACCGAGCAAATATCAAATTTTTCTGAGATGGTCAAGCAAACTGTGCTGGACCACTTGGTATGAATTTACCCTTTGATGAAAGATTTTTCTGGAACATAATAAGTGTAAACTTCTTAATGTGGCAAACGGAGCAAGTGTAAAGGTGCATGGCATATGTACATGTAAAGTAACGTTTATAAATAAGGAGGGTGAAGAATCAGTTGCTAAAGTTTCATATGTTCTCTACGCTCTTTCGATTAAAGGAAATCTACTTTCAGTAAAGAAATTTTTAGAAAAAGGTTACACCGTTTTCTCAAAAAGTATCTGTGAGATTTTATACAACAGTAAAGCAATTGCGGTAGCGGTTGGGGATTCAAATCTATCTTGGTTACGCCAGCAGAATTCGAGGAACTTTATTCAATAAGTGGAAAAGGAATTAAATTCATTCACTACTGGCATTGTGTTTTTGGTCACCGAGATTCTGAAGCGATCAAATTGATGTCTGCAAATAATATGCTAGACGGATTGGGTGTTGAAAGATGTAGTTTCGAGGAATTTTGTATATTATACCCACAAGGAAGAATAACACGCAGGTTATTTGTCACGTCAATAGAATGCAGTGTTGGATTTAATACATACTGATGTTTGCGGACCAATGCAAACATCTTTCTTTAGGTGGCAAGCGTTATGTGCTTACTTTTATTAATGATTTTTAACGATATATAGTTATATATAGTCCATTTCGAATGGACCTGCACCTTGCCGAAGTTCTAAATTACTAGAACAGGTGAAATGGCTTGCGTGTTCTAATGAGCTAAAGAGCCAAACTACAGGTCCAACCAAAGTAGCAGGGTCGTTAGTGAGGAACCAGACTAAGACAGGTCCCCGAAAGAGGGCAGCGGCTCTTTCGGTACTTAGATTGGCAGAGACCATAGGGGTCGGTATGGCAGTCTAAGACACACTACCGCGATGTGGAAGGCAACGGGAAACCACCACATTATCTCCCAAGTACACAGCGTACTTAAATTGATACAAACATGATGGCATTCTCTGGGGTAAAAGATTCCGGAGTTAAAATAGTCCCCCATTCGGATCTCCGGGAGGGGACTACTTCGGAGGATGCGATCGGAAAGTTAAAAATAAGAGTAGGGAACATTCTGCGAGTCGGAGCGTGGAATGTTAGAAGTATGAAGCAAGTAGGTAAGCTAGAGAACCTAAAATCGAAATGAATAGGTTATCACTAGACATAGTAGGGATCAGCGAAGTTCGGTGGCCAGAGGCGGGGATTTTTGGAGTGGAGACTTCAGGGTAATTCATACAGGAGCAGAGGAAGGAAATTTGGGTGTGGGGATAGTTATGCGGAAAAGATAGGATACTGTGTAGAAAATTACTTACAAAAGAACGAAAGAGTACTCATGGTTAGATTAGAATCTAAACCGGTAAACACAGTAATAATACAAGTATACATGCCCACCTCTAGCTACAGTGACGAAGAGGTAGAAGCCATCTACAAAGATATCGAAGACATATTAAGATACGTAAAAGGACATGAAAATTTAATAATTACGGGGGATTTTAATGCCGTGGTAGGTGAGGGTAGGGAAGGAGCGGTAGTAGGTTTATTTGGTTTAGGCACGAGAAACGACAGGGGAAATAGGCTGGTAGAATTTTGCGACAAGAACAATTTA
Organism: Platerodrilus igneus; assembly: GCA_036346225.1. Lineage (NCBI taxonomy): Eukaryota > Metazoa > Arthropoda > Insecta > Coleoptera > Lycidae > Platerodrilus > Platerodrilus igneus. The sequence continues at coordinate 2,678,522 of JARFIW010001146.1, forward strand.
ATCATCACAAACACATTATTTCAACATCATGCTAGAAGACGATATACGTGGAAGATGCCAGGAGATATAGGAAGATATCAAATAGATTACATTCTTGTTAGACAACGGTTTAGGAATCAAGTAAAAGACTGTAGAAGCTACCCAGAAGCAGATATAGATACGGACCACAACATCGTAATTATGAAGGCCGCACTTAAATTTAAAAATCTGAAAAAAAGGAACGGAAAAAGGCACTTGGACTTAGAGAAACTAAAAGATAAAGATATTCAAGTAAGATTTGAAAAAAAGTCAAATGAATTGCTGAATGATATCGGGAAAATATCTGAAACTAAGGAAGTAGAAATAGAATGGAATAACTTTAAATCCAGCCTAGACATGGCGGCCAGAGATATTCTGGGGTATACACAAAAAGAAAATAAGAAACCATGGATAACAAAGGATATTGTGAATTTAATAGAAGAAAGACGAAAATACAAAAATAAATCAGACGAAACAGGAAAACAAAGATACAAAGCCATAAAATGGGAAATTATTCGAAAATGCAGGAAAGCTAAAGAACAATGGATTGATGAAAAGTGCAAAGAGGTACAAACTAAGATGGAAATAGGAAAGACAGACGAAGCATACAAATTAATTAGAATGAATTTTAGGATATAAAACCGTATAGTAAAAATATAAGGGACGCACAAGGAAACGTCATTATAGAAAACGTAGAGAAAGTGAGTAGATGGCAAGAATATATAGAGAATTTATATGCAGGAGAGGAACTAACTGCATTAGAACAGGAATCAGACATTGAAAATGATGACTTGGGATATCCTATACTTGAGACGAGTTTGAATTAGCATTAAAGAGTCTGAAAATGGTAAGGCGCCGGGTACAGATAAGGTGCAAGCAGAAACTCTAAAGGCCGCTGGACAAGCAGTAACAGAACGTCTCTTCCAACTTGTAAGCTATATGTATGAGACAGGCGAGATACCCAAAGATTTCAAACGTAGCATCATAGTAACTATACCAAAAAGAAAGGCGCGGATAGATGTGAAAATTTTCGAACAATAAGTTTGACAGCACACGTGTCAAAAATATTAACTAGAATTGTGCAAAGGCGAATGGAAAACGAGCTGAAGAAATACTAGGAGAAGACCAATTTGGGTTTAGGCGAAACAGGGGAACGCGGAGGCTATTTTAGCTCTGAGAGTGATAATGGAGAAAACAATAGAAAAGGGAAAGCATGTATATAGGGTTTGTAGATCTGGAGAAAGCATTCGACAATGTAAATTGGAAAAAATGTTTGAAATACTCAAAAGATTGGAATGAGTTATAGGGATAGACGAATAGTACATAGCTTATACAAAGAGCAAACAGCAGTAATAGAATTAGAGCAGGAACGTAGAGAAGTAAACATTAGGAAAGGGGTGAGACAGGGATGTGCCCTATCCCCATTGATCTTTAACTTGTACATAGAAGAGGCAATGAATACTGTCAAATGCAGGAAGACATTTGGAATTACTATGCAGGGACAAAAATTGATATGCTTAGATTTGCAGATGATATAGCGGTATTAGCGTCTAGCAAGGAAGAGTTAGAAGCTGCTCTTAATGAAATGGAAACGGTTCTGACAGAGAGATACGGTATGAAAATCAACAAAACTAAAACTAAAGTTCTAGTTTGCAAAGGTGGGAAAATAAATCAAAAACAAGAATACAAGTATGTAACACGAACTTACAAGAGGTTAAGGATTTCTGCTACCTAGGAAGCCAAATAACGCAAGATGGGAAAAGCACAAAAGATATAAAACAAAGATTAGCACAAGGTCGTGCTACATTTAACAAGAAAGCAACTACTGTGCTCAAAGACCACAAACATAGAAACAAGGAAAAGATTGCTTAAAACATATGTGTGGAGCACAGCACTGTACGGCTGTGAAGCCTGGACAGTAGGAGAAGCGGACAAGAAAAAGGTAGAAGCCTTTGAAATGTGGTGCTACAGGCGTATGATGAAGATATCATGGACAGACAAAGTTAAGAACGAAGAGGTACTAAAATGGTAGGGGAAGAAAGAAATATGTGGAAAACGGTAAAAATAGGAGAGATAGGATGATAGGCCACATACTACGGCATGAGGGAATAGTGCGGAATATATTAGAAGCAGAGATAGGAAAAAAGAGAAGAAGAGGCAGACCTAGATTAGACTACTGCACACAGATAGTAAAAGATCTAGGCTGTAGAGGTTTCAGGGAGATGTGTAGGCTAGCCCAGAATAGAAATCAATGGAGGTACGCATCCAACCAATCCCAAGATGGATAAACTAATGACGAAAAGATAACTGTGCTTAAACATGATGATTATTATAAGTAACTACAAGAATTGGTTGGGCAATATTCTCGAATAATGTTAAGTGTGTGAAAGGATTTACTGGAAAACCATTATATCGGCAAATGTCTAAGTGTTGGGGATCTTGGTAGCCACAGGTTGCTTAACCTCCTTCACTGAATCTCGGTAAAATAGGGTATAAAATTAGAAAACAATAGAAAGGAACGAGCTGAATACACATGCTGTGTGAGAATTTTAGGAACTATGTAGGCTAGCTCAGAATATAAATAAGTGCAGGTGCGTGTCCAACCAGTTTTGAGACGGAAAACCTAATGACGAAAAAATAAGCGCAGATAAATCTGATGATTAGTATAAACAACTAGTTGTTGGTTGCGAAATACCTGCAACTAATGTTGACTGTGCGAAAAGATAAATGGGAAAATATATTAAATCGCCAAATGGTTAAGTGTTGGGGGAACTTGGCAGCCACAGGCTGCTTACCTCCCTTCACAACCATTGAAGGTCGGAGAAATAGGGCATGTAACTGTAAAACAATAGAAAGTGATCGAACTGCATCTAACAAGAAAGAACAGCGCCTATGAGGAAAGACAACAAACATAGAATAAGAAGAAAATTGTTGAAAGCATATGTGTGGAGCACAGCACAGTATGACTAGGAAATACGGGCAGTCTGAAACGCAGACAGAAAAACGGTAGCAGCCTTTTGAAATGCTGTGCTTCAGATGTATGAGAACGATAGCATGGACAGACAAAGATAATAACAAATAAGTTACAGAAATAGTAGGAGAACAAGGATATCTGGGGAAAAAGAGAAATAGTAGGGCGGAATACGTTCTAAGGCATTTTTGGGGAATAGTATGTGATATATTACAAGCAGAGATAGGAAAAAAGAGGTAGATGTAGACCTAGATCAGACAGTTATAGATGCAAACTGTGCATATTTCAGGGAAATCTGTAGGTTAGTTCAGAATAGGGAACAATGATGGTACGCGCCTAACCAGTTCTAGGACTGAAGACCTAATGATGATGATAGTTATTTACTTGCTTGCACAGAAGTCACAGAAAAATTAAGGGGTATGAAGAACTTGTGAAGACTAAATTTGACAGAAAACCTAAAGTAATAGGTCATCCAAATATACATGAGATTCCGAGCTTACATTAAGAAATTGTGGAATGGTTTAGTGAAGAGTTATTAGTAGTCGAAGTAGAGTCAACCAAGGAGGTGGAAGGCAAAGGACAAGGAACAGAAGATGAATCGAAAGCGGAAATATCATTAGGGTTAGTGAAAGATAGAATTATTAGAATAAACAGACCTCAGCCTCTGTGGTAATGTGACTGAATTTTGTAACTTTGACATCCACCAAACAGCACCACCTCGACAAAGAGACATAACCATTGGTCGAACGCTGAGTTTTGTTATCTTCTGCAAAATCTGCATCACTGTAGTTACTCAAACAACACAACACAGCAATCACGGTATTCCTTTTTGGGGTAACCAAATCTAATATCTCCTTCTGAGGGTATAGCTCTAGACTACTACACTATACTAGGTATCATAAATTCAACGTTTGACATATACAATACGTATTCTAAATTTATTGAATACTTACATTCTCTACGAATATTAGAATAGTTAATATAATCATTATATGAGCCAGTTCTTTTGTATTTCCGATACAGTTTATTTTTATATGCAATGAGCTTCTTTAATGATGAGTTGTACCACTTGGGATATTTGACTGAATAAAATTGCTTCTTTGGAATAAATTGATGGACGATCTCAAAGAGTATTTTATATAATTCAGATATTAAGACGTTTAGATCTTCTTTAGTGTTACTAAGGAAAGACCAATCTAACCCTGCAAAATGGTCGTTTATAGACGTGTAGTCAGCTTTGGAGAAGCAGAGAACAGGAAATTTTTGACTACTGCACTAAAGGTATGGTTTTAATATGTAAATGAAGTTCCAGACATGGATGACGTTTTCTTTCTTCACTAGGGAGACTCCTGATTTTATAACCTTCAGTTCTTGGATACTATCAACAAAAAAATTAATGGTTCACTACTTTACAATACTGGACATGAAGTTAAACAAAAGATATTGTTTTGTTCGGCACGAGGCATCAGGGGGGTGTTTTTGCTGACAACTTTGCTTCAATCATCTATAATAAGTGATTTAACAAATCAGAGTATCATTATCTACAGTGATGGATGTTGTGGCCAAAACAGAAACTCACTCTTTCAAATGCCCTTTTAAGTCTAGCCATGCAGTACAAAATTACAATAGAGTAGAAGTTCTTGGAGAAGGGGTACGCACAAATGGACGCTGATCACATGCACTCCCTTATAGAACGACGGCTTGCAACACCAACATTAACGTCCCTGCAGATTATGTCAATGTTTTTGTTTGCGCCAGACAAAACCCAACTCCATTTGGCATGAAAAATATCTATATTACGACTTTTTTAAAAACTTCTTTTCCAAAACAATGCTAACATCAATAAGACCAGGTAGAAAGGTTGGAGATCCTGTTGTTACTGATCTGAAGGCTCTCAAATATGATGAATACGGCAAAGTTCACTTCAAATTAAGACACGCTGAATACTATGTTCTGTTAGAACAAAGGCGTAAAGAACACAGGAATAGTGTAGATTTTAACTCTCTGCCTCACCTATACTCCTAACCACTTTCAATTAAAAACCAAAGGTGGGAACATCTACAGTCGCTAAAAAAAAGCATACTGAGGGATTTCCACACTTTTATGATAATGTAGTTCATAACTAAATACTGTTTTTGTTTTTTACATTTTCCTGTTTCTCAATAAACAGCTTTTTCCATACTTGTTACTTACTTAAAAAGCTAAAATGTCATAACTCCTTTTGTTCCAGTAAGCAAATGTCGTAAGTCCTTTAATAAATTTATAATGCAATATCTTTAATAAAACTATTACAAAATAAACAAAGAGCATAAAATACATTACTATTTTTACAAAAAATGTATTCTGTTACAAACGATTTTCTGGACAGGTGGTTTTATGTGTTTCCTGTAAAATTGGTAAAAATGGACTTACGACATTTGTGGATTAACGTAACGATGTGGTTCGTAATCTTATAACCCTGAAAAAAAATAAGATGTGCTAGTGGTTCAAGAAATAACTCGGGTATGATTATCAGAAATGGTCTGCTCAAACCACCATCCAGACTAAACCTATAATTTGGAATGAGTTAATAGTTTTTGTTAAGGTTTCTGTTAGGTAAATTTATGTATTTTTAATAGACGTGTTGTGTGTCTCCGCAGTGTTCATGATTAAATGCAGATGTGGGAATTGCTAAGTTACGATAACAAATACGGAAAACCAACGTTACCTTTTAAAGTTAATTGTAAAAAAAATAAAAAATTTAAAGCTGTGTTGCATTACTGTGTTATTAATGTCTCACGATGTTGTCTCTAAATTGGTAACGTTGCTTGAAAGCAGAAACATTACGTTAGGAAAGTCTACATTCCTAGTTAGGAGCATACTTCCAAGTTCCTAGGGTAAAAACTATGTAATTTAAATCAATTTATTAAAAAATATTACATTATTACTGTAATATAGCTAAGAAAGTTTCATAAAAAAAGTTGCTCAGAAGTGGACCTAAAAGCAAACAATTACTGATAACATATGTACACTATCTCGCAACTTACAATTTATCTTAAACGACGTGCTTCTCGTTCGGATTCGAGTAGTGTAAGTAAATCGCCTTCTCTAACAGGACCCTTCACATTACGAATGATTTGTCTGCTTAATTCACCTAGAAATTCTACTTTCACCTGTGTACATTGGCCTTGGGATCCCGTTCGACCTAAAACTTTAACGACGCGGGCTAAAGTAACTGGTTTTTCCATTATTTTTTGATAATTTCAAATTTCGAGTTAAAACAAAACCAGCTACACAGTAAAGATCAATAAATAACGTTACAATTTTAAGGGTAGCCAACCTTGACATAAGGGTTGGTATTAAAACGACGCAGTTGCATCATTGAATAAAAGATGCCTCGAAATAGTGCATTATTTACAAATGAAATTCAGGAAGATGTACCTTTAGATGCAACCAATGAATTGATAGCGCTTAATACATTCATATATGCAGTCTAAAATTATATTAGATAGATTTATTTTTTGCAGAACATTTCTTCTGTATATCACGCTATATTAATGTATGGAAAATCTTGGAACACAAATTTGGTAAAATTCTTTTTTAAGCTTATTTAAATTTTACCAAAACAATTATTAGTCATCATTTCCAAACTAAAACCACAACGACTTTTAAAATTAGGACCTTCAAAATAAACGTAATTGGGGGGGAGTTATACAGGGTGCTTCAGAATAGAGTATCGTAAATTGGGGAATATATAGATCTTGACGAGTTATCAAGAAAAGTTAGATAACCGTTTTCTGTAAACGCACTCGTTTCCAATATACAGGGTGATGGAGTGATATTGAAAAATACATGTTTAGAATATTTTCATATAGGGTAGAGACTTTTATTTCGGATAGCTACACGTTAGTTGTTTACTAATACGTATTATTACACTTCATTTCGACAAAATAGGATAATTCATTGGCGTAGAACGGGGGGTGGGAGGGGGGATCAAACAGTTTTGACTCATACTTTTTGCACATCCTGTATTTCATAAAAATTAAAACTCATAATTATTCCTCAAACAATTTGCCATAAAACAGGTACTCTTGGTTAATCTCTGTAGAGCTTTTTATTTTAGAGATATTTTATATTAAGTCTTACTCAACCCATGCATGAGAACGACGTATTATCAATTCTTTCAAAAATGCATAGGTTTATTTTGTGAATTCGATACTGGTATCTTATTTAAATCAATTACAGTAAGTTGATAAACATGTACATATTTCGTAAAAGTAATGTGGGAGTTTAATAATGACACAAAGATGCTCGCTTGAAATAATTTGTGGCATTGGTATTTAAATTTGCGGTTATTACGTTTGTCTTGCAAATATCCTTTACGAATTATACTCAGCATTGTCTATACCCGTTTTATATTGTTAATAAGTTAGTTCTCGTGAAAAACTATAACATTAGCAAGTGCTAGTTTGAGTAGTTGTTCCACGAACACGTTATATCATAATCAACAAATTGATTAACATTTTTTAAAAATTTTAGTTGCTATATTAAATCATGCCGGCGTATAGATTTGCAACTTTAAATTATGAAGACTTTTTTGAAAATGACTCACTGGAAAAACCGTATCCGATGTATGTTTATAATGCTCACCGAGTATATCATATTCAGTTTATACAGTGGCGGATTTACCAGCAGGCTGAGTAGGCTGAAGCCTAGGGCGGCAAATTTGGGGCCAACAGAAATTTAAAAATTCATATTTATTATTTATACAGGGTGTCCGGAAAATACGTGTACAACGTAAGAACAGACATTTTTTGGCTCGAATAAATCGATTTCAGCCAACTTACCTATTATACAAGTTGCTTCATTTAGCCGCTAGAGGGCTTCAAAAATCGTGAAAAATATTTGATATTTTAAAATAACTCGAAAACGCGTCGATAAATTTTGACCATTTTTGGGGTGCGAGTTTCTACTTTCAATTGACATCTTTTGGTGGTGTACGCAATAATTTTAAAAGCATACGAGTGTCTCAAAAATGATGTATTGTATAAATATCCGAACATTACCTTTTTCCTGTTTATGCAATGACTACCAATTTTTTTACGAGTAGCCAACTTAATTTGGAAACTTTTTTGTCTCTTGTAAAATTTTGATTAGACGTGCGGTTTGACAGAAAAAAATAATTTCAAATGTCTGCATACTTTCGTCATCATTGCTGCATTAAGTATAAAACGGGCAAATCAAAAGCATAGTTTAGTAGTTGGCTTTGCTTTTTATTTGTTATTTAATTTGACTGTCATTTAACCTCAGTTTACCTGTCAAGTCGTGAATTTCTGCTTAATTCAATAAAAGTTTGCATCTTTCATCTTACATTATGAGTACTTACACAAACAACGAACAGGTGGATATGCTTTTGGTTTTCGGATTTTGTCAAGGCAATGGTCGTGAAAGCGTCAGAGTCTATAGGGAAAGATTTCCTAATCGCCGAATGCCAAACCACCAAACATTCGCAAATATTGAAAGACGTCTGCGTGAAAATGGTAGCTTTCAGTCAAGAAATGCGGATCGAGGACGTCAACGTACTACAAGAACTGCGGATCTAGAGGAACAAATTTTTGGATAGAGTTGAAGAAGATCCAAAAATAACCACCAGATGCTTAGGACGTGAACTACAAGTTCCTAAAAGTATTGTTCATGACGTTTTAAAGGAACAGTTATAACACCCATACCACGTTCAACAGGTACAAGACCTTTTGCCTATCGATCCTGAGAGGCGTCTAGCTTTCTGTCAATTTATTCAAGATCAGAGAATTCAAAATGCAAATTTCAGTCGCAAAATTTTATTTACAAACGAAGCTTCTTTACAAGATCTGGTATTACTAACATACATAATGAACATGTTTACGCTGTAAAAAATCCTCATGCAACTAAAGTGACTCACTAACAACATGAATTTAAGATTAATGTCTGGGCTGGTGTTATTGATAATTTTATTATCGGTCCTGTTATGATACCAAATCGATTAAACGGAGACAATTACTTCAACTTTCTACAACAAACATTGCCGAATTTATTGGAAGATCCGCCATTGTTACTTTGCCAAGACATGTAGTTCATGCACGATGGTGCTCCTCCTCACTTTACTCTAGCTATTCGAAAACATTTACACGAAAAATATCCGGATCGATGGATCGGAAGGAGATATAATGCTCCTACAATTTGGCCAGCACGATCGCCGGACTTGACGCCCTGTGATTATTTTTTATGGGGTACCTTAAAATCTAAGGTTTATTCGTCTCCACTTGATAGCGAAGAATAATTGTATAGACGAATTTTAAATGCAGCCAACTCTTTAAAAAATAAAGCACAAACAATGCAGAGGGTTCAGTTAAACTTCTTACGAAGAGTTAATTTGTACATTGAAGAAAATGGCGGCCATTTTGAAAATTTATTGTTATGGTCCAACACTTGTACCGCACTGTTAATTTTCAATGATAGTAATAAAAAATAAACAAAACAATGAAATAAAAATAAAAAAACAGACATTTGAAATTATTTTTTTCTGTCAAACAACCGCTCGTCTAATCAAAATTTTACAAGAGACAAAAAAGTTTCCAAATTAAGTCTGCTACTCATAAAAAAAAATTGTAGTCATTGCGTTAACAGGAAAAAGGTAATGGTCGGATATTTATACAATACATCATTTTGGGACACTCGTATGCTTTTAAAATTATTGTGTACACCACCAAAAGATGTCAATTGAAAGGAGAAACTTGCACCCCAAAAATGATCAAAATCTATTTACGCGTTTTCGAATTATTTTAAAATATCAAATATTTTTCACGATTTTTGAAGTCCTCTAGCGGCTAAATGAAGGTAAGTTGGCTCAAATCGATCTATTTCGAGCCAAAGAATCTCTATTCTTACGTTGTACACGTATTTTCCGGACACCCTGTATATCTAAATATTATTAGGTCCACACAAACAATTCAATCTGTAATGTTTCACCGCTTAGATAATTTTTTTTACAATTTGCATAGTCGCGTTTGAAAGTGGCGCGGGAACGAGCCACATGACCATCCGCTAAACGTGTCTATCCGAACTGACTGCACCAGCGCGGCACGGTCGCCGGCAGTAATTTTTTCTTAACCATACTCCCGAGGCTTTACGTTCGAACGAGTCCTCGGTTAGGTTACTGTTAGAAATAGATATTATTATTAAAAAACACAAAATACGAATCACTTAACACGCATATCAGAACAGTCTGCAATTGTTTTAGCAACAAAAAAACAAGACTGTTCTGATATGCGTGCTAAGAGATTTGTGTTTTTTAATAATAATATCTATTTCTAACAGTTACCTAACCTCAGAAAGCTTATCGCGGGACTCGTTCGAGCGTAAAGACTCGGGAGGAGGGTTAAGAAAAATTTTTGCCGGCCGCCGCAAGAGCCAAAGCGGGTCGTGCTGTTTAAGACATACGCCTTGTGGTGGCATTGAGTTCGAAAGATATAGATAATAGAGTGACGACACAAACGAAGAAGCGGGAAGCCTCGGTTGATTGCGTCTTGCAATTTCTAATACGTATTAGTATATTTAACAAATTTTTCTGGTTGTGTTCTGTAATTTTGCAGTGCTTCGTGTATTACTGTATTGTATTGTATATTAATAATTTCACAGCATAACATCACCGGTGCGTACAAACACAAACTTATAGTAGGTAAGTAATCATAATATATTACATTTAAAATAAATCATCCGTAACGAATTAGTAAGAGTGTAAGACTAAAGCTAAGTTTTCACTACATCCGACATCCAACGATCCGAAAGTACTACTATTGGTTAAAAAAGTTTTGAATATTTAAATAGAAAAACGCAGGAGTTGGTGTTCAACTATCATCGGACATCGGGTAGAGATAAAATATTTTAACTTTTTTGGACGATGGGATGAAATTACCCATATAAACATTAAAATCTACATGACTTCCGCGACCTAATTTAATCTGACCAATTAGAATTAGTATAACTATATAAAAATTTGTTAAAAGCTGATTACTGTATCTACTATTACGAAATAAGGTTTTAATAAATAATACTTCAAGTATATGTATTTTATATATTTACTAAATTGCTGGATTAAAAATTTGATTGTGAATATTTTGTTACATTTTAAATTTGGCAATGTACATTTTTTAAATATGTAAATAAATCTCAGCAAATATTTTTTAATAAGCTTGATAATTTCCGTCGTCCCCAAGTCGCGCCTGCGCGGAGTGAATGGCGTAAGTGCGCGCGGTGTGAAAGGACAGCGATTAAGTCACGAGGCTGCAAGCCAAGAACATCTACCGGTGTTGTGTATGTGTGTGTGTGTCTTGTCTCTTTTTAGGATGTAGGTTCTCTTCTACCTTATCTTGCCTTATCGTTCCTCATGCCTGGTTGTTCCCATCATTCCGCTACGAGGAGAAAAGAGGATGGGCGGATAAAATTTGGAGTCAATAATGGCGTAGCCTACCCACACAAAAACAACAAGGATCCTGAGATGTTAAAAAATACAAGTGAGTAACCGCTTTATTTATATTGTGCTTAAACTTTGACCGTTGTATCACTTTTAAAGGTGTTTGGTAGTTGATACAAATGGCGCCTAATTTGCCGCGTAATTATACGTTGTATTGAACAATTGCACAGTAGTAAGAAACGCGGGAAACCGTAATATTTTTGCAAACAACATATTCGGATGCATGTGAACGGAAATTTTTCGTATCCGACAAATTTCATCCCATTCGTATATCGGACGTCGGATATCGGATGTCATGAGAACTTAGCTTATGACGTAATTTTACTTGATAAATGGATGTTTTGTTTCGGAAGCAAAGAAATTTCAATTGTTTTGTTATATCATTCTTAAATAAATTTCTTATACCTACTTAAGTTAGGTTTATTTAATGTCTGAACAAAACATACTTTACATGTGATTTTCCAATGCTCCACCCGAAGGTACTACATTGGCCAGGAAGCGAGTTTTTTTTACCTGGAAAATTTGGAATTTTGCCGAACCCTTGCTGTTCCAAGCAAGGTAGGGATCTTTAGCGTGCGTGACAACACTCACACACGGGACCTCCATTTTACCTCTCATCCGAACGAGGGTGTATTTTTGAGAAAAATGCTCGCCTAACATTTTTCGAGCGGACCGTGTCGGGATTCGAACCCGGGACCTTGGGCGTAGTAGTCACACACATACCACTACGCCACGGAGCCGCCTAACAAAACATACTGCTAGTTACGTACGAGAAATAAAACTCCCAATATAATCTTTTTTATTTCAGTTCTTGGATAACAAATTGTTAGAATTAGTAATAGGAGAAAGCGACTTAGTGGAGCTGAGTATAAAAAAAGGCCAAAATGAAAAAAGGTGAAGAAGAACAGATTATCCGTAAAACAATAAAAATTGACAGTTTTCTTAAAAGTGGAAGTGGAAGTATTGTTCAAAGGCCCTTCAACAACACGCCCTAACACAATACAATCTGAAAAAGATTAAACGGATTTGAACTATGTGGCCCAACAACAACAGTCATCTGTTGAACAATCTACTTTTACTTTTGATAAAACGGATATTTATGTTTTTGACGAAGAGGTGTTACAGGAATCATCAATAAGTATACAACAATTGACGATGCTTCTCAAAATCAAACGTTAAGCGATGACCAAGTTCAAACAACGGTAACTCTAAACAAACATCCAGCTATATGGAAAATCAACGATATCTTAAGGGAGATTATCGCAAGATACGGCTTCGATCAAAACTAGTCTTGTGACTTCTCTAAAAGTGAAAAAATATATGCTGATCAGCGTCGTTTCTTGCCAGTGAGTATCTTCCAAAGCAAAATGAAAAAATAATGAAGTGAATGACTGCAATTGGCTTGTTTATTCTGAAAGTAAAAGATGTGTATATTGCGGGCCCTGTTTGGCATTCGGTTCATTGGAGAATAAGACTCACAGATCATACAACATAAGATGAGAATCAGATTATCCACCTCTAGAGGTGGATAATCTGTGGCAGTGCCATCAGGTTAATTGTAGCAATACTATAGTAGTTCAGGTTCAGGTACATATAAAATCTACAATTTCTGTATGACATCTATTGTAGCACATTACTAACACGCAAGTGAAACGATGGTTTAAATATGGGATATGGTTGCATCGAAAACAAAGCATTTTAGGTTTCACTCTGTGCTATGAATTTTACTGTAGGCTAAAATTTTATTCTTAACCATCCTCCCTAGTCTTTCCTCTCGAACGAGTCCTGCGATTGGCTTTTTGAGGTTAGGTTACTGTTAGAAATAGATATTATTACTAAAAAACACAAATCACTTAACGCGCATATCAGAAGTCTTGTTTTTTTGTTGCTAAAACTATTGCAAACTGGTCTGATATGCATGTTAAGTGATTTGTGTTATTTAATAATAATATCTATTTCTAACAGTAACCTAACCGAGGGCTCGTTCGAGCGTAAAGACTCGGGAGGATGGTTAAGAAAAAAATTACTGCGTACTGCACCAACTCATTTCGCCGATTAGTGTTGCTATAATTGACTGGAGAGCGACACTAACATTGGTTTAAATGTCTGATGAGAGTGTATACGCCCTGAACGTCACTGACATAAAAATTTATAATTAGTATAATTGTGAACTAGGGTATCGAATGTAAAGGTCGGTAGGGGCCAGTAGCGTGCCCAGAAATTTTGTCGGGAGGCATAAAACAAGGCGCTAAGGATGCGGTTGACTTGTGATTTTTGTATTGTTTTTGTTTTAAAAACCCAATTTTCGGGCGCCGGGGAGCGGTCAACCCGGAATCCCCCTGGACACACCACTGGTAGGGGCGGCAAAATTTGCATAGTCTACTAGCGGCAAATATGTAAATCCGCCACGCGGTTTTATTTCAAAAGCTAAAACATCTGTACATATTGACTCTTTAAATGAAAGTAGGTGTTGCAAATTGTCTTAATTCAGTTGCTACATAAATAAAATTTGAGTCCCATCTGAAATTGAACTAAACGCCGAATCACGTTATGTATTATTAGATGGCGCCCCAATAAAGTTTTTAACTAAGGTTGGTTAAGGTCCCAGCTAATGTTACAGTACCAGCCCCCTTGATGGCGCTAGAAACTTTGTTTTGATAGAATCTGTATATAGAATCCGTTATGGTCAGGGTGTAGGCACTCTAAATGGATCGGCTGTTGGTGTGTTTTAGTTTAAACACATCTCTACAGATGGTTCTGTAGGTCTATTTTCATGGGCGACTTTATTATATTGCTTAATATTTGCGAGGTTTTGTTGATTGTTGCTAACCTAACTTTTTAGCGTTCTTTTAGTTGCATTTTGGCAGATTGCTCTTTAATAACATTTAATAAAAAATTGAATTCATCCAATGTGAAAAATAATGCACATCGCCAATTACTGAAGAAGTTGGCTGTCCGAGACGTGGTCCTCTAGCTTATAGAAAATAATTTTGCCTGGAATCAGGTAAGTGTTGTACAAGTACCTATATAGTAGACAAAAATGACTTAATTTGTTTATTGTTCTCTATATAAAACAATGAACAAATTTATTTTTATCTATTATGCTTGTAGAACGCTTACCTGATACCAGACAGAATTATTTTTTATAATTGGAATTTTTAGTTTTATTTAAAATCTTCAGAGTCTGGTTCTCAACCTTTTGAACAGAGAAGTCATAAACCTTGGTAATCGTCTTTTAATAATTTGCTAAAAGCCATAGCAGCAATAGGATGGTGTATAACACTATGGAAACTTATAAAGCTTGATACTAGCTGTCACCTTCTCTGAAGGGTATAATCAAATTTAAAATGAAGTTTGTGCCAGTGCCTCTGAATCTGCTGTATTTATTCTAACAAACCCAATAAAACATAAATTTTTGATAACTTGGTAAATGCTATAGCAGCCATAGAATCATGTGAAATGCTTTGTGGAAATTTACGAAGTTTGATATTAACTATCAGTCTTCTCTGAGTGGTTTAATTAAATTTGAGACATAAATTTTTGCCTCTAAATGTACTGTATTTATTCTAACAAACACCATAAATCATAGTTTTTTTGATAACTTGGTAAATGCTATAGCAGTCGTAGAATTGTATGAACTATGAACTACTCTGTGGAAATTTACGAAGTTTTGATATTAACTATCAGTCTCCCCTGAGGAGTTCCATCAAATTTGAGAAATGAATTTTGTGCCTAAGAATGTGCTAAATTTATTATATGAAACAGAATAAATCATAGCTTTTTAATAAGTGGGGAAATAGCCATTGGATCGTATTGTTGCGATCCACTATTAGGCAACCCGTCAAACATACAAACGCCCGAGGCACATCATATTCTCAAGGATTCCAGAATTCTTCTAGAAAGTACTAGAAAATGAGTCATATCTTTAATTCAGGGTATATATGAGGCCGCTTATGAATGTAAGAGTTAGTCTATACTTGAATGTCTAATATAAATTATATCGAGTACAGTAAACGTAGTTGAGCTTTTAGGAGTTCAAGAATTTATACATAAATGATATATGGTGTGTCTAATGTACAAGCAGCTTGTTGTATACATAAATAAATAGAAGTGTATAAACAAATAGTTGTGTCAGTGTTGTTAATAGACCTAGGGTAAAGAAGTTAGTTTAAGAAAATATTAGTGCTTGTAAATTCATTAGTGTAATAGTGCTTCATTGTTAAGTGGACTAAAAACATATATAAATAAGGCATATACTGTTAAATAGACTTGTGAACAGTGAGTAATAAAGACCTTTATTATTACTTGTTTTAAATTAAAGAAACGCGGTAGCAGTAGCCCGTTACACTGGTGTCAGGCTGTGTTGGGTGATTAATTAAGTCTAAAGACATTTGAGTAGTTTGTATATGCCAGTTACAAGAAGTCAAAGTAAGATGGACGCAGAAACTTTAATGAATTTCCTTAAAGATTTTAAAACGTGTATGGAGGAAAAGTTAGGTGAAAATGCTGCGAAATTAGAAGAAAAGTTTAGTGGGAATTCTGAGAAAATAGAAGAAAAGTTAGGCGAAAATGCTGCGAAATTAGAAGAAAAGTTGAATGAAAAAACAGCCACGTTAGAACAAAGATTAATGGAAAGCTCCATTGCATTGAAAGAAGATGTCACTGAACAGGTAAAAATAGTTGAGCAAAAGTTGGACAGTAAATTGATAAAAATGGAAGAAGATGTGATGAGGCTGCAAGAACAAGTGATTTCACTAACAACACGGCCACTTGAATTAGTAAATCAAGTTGTAAATGAGAACATTCCAAAAATAAGAACCATGGAAAGAAGCGAGTCCATACCGTCTAAATTTAAAGTGAAACCACCCACATTCGATGGCAAAACACCTTGGCCCACATATTTGAAACAATTTGAAGCTGCGGCAATAGCCAACGGTTGGTGCAACAAAGAGTGGCCTTACGGTGGGAAGCCCTTAACATCCTACAAACGATTGCCGATCACCAGCAGAATGACTACGGCCTCTTAACATCGAAACTTGAAATGAGATATGGAGACGCTCACCTTCAACAGGTTTACCACGCACAAGTAAAGAACCGCTCGCAAAAGACAAGTGAAAGCCTGCAAGAATTCGAAGCTGACATCGCCAGACTAGTTAGATTGGCATATCCAACGGCACCAGATAGTTTCCTCGAACAACTGGCTGTTCAAACATTTGTGGATGGCATTAAAGACAGTGAAATACAGCAAGCGCTAAGATTAGCACGGCCAAAAACGTTAGACGACGCACTGGCTCATGCGCTTGAATTTGAAGCAGCTAAGCAGACATCACACAGGAAAGGGTCACAAAGTTCGGTCTGCCATAGAGGAACCTTGTCAAGCTCAGAACAGCATAGGTGAAATAATCAACCGTGTGTTTGAAAAGCGAAAGGCGGAAAGGCTGAAAAGACAACGACCGCGGAGATGGCGTCTACGATGCTGGAGCTGCGGTGAAGTTGGCCATATGCAGAGACGCTGTACTCAACCAAAGAAACAACCGGTTGCGCCAAAGCTGGTCCATGTAAGGGGGCGAACTTCGACAGCACAGCGTAGTGCCCCGGAGATTATCATCCGTGCTGCATCGTCGGTGGAAAGTCTGGACAGCATTTATATCGATGGTAAAATTAATGGTAGGGTTGTCCGATTACTTGTGGATACAGGAGCGACAAGAACTATTGTGGGACCAGATATGGTTGGTCGTGGAAAAGTGCTACCTGCATCGGTGTGTCTCCGAAGGGCAAGTGGTGAGAAAATTGGTACTCACGGAGAGACTGCCGCTATGTTGACAATTGGGGACAAATTAATTAATCATCGAGTGTTGGTAGCTGAAATTACAGAAGAAGTGATCTTGGGAATGGATCTCATGGGAGAATATGGGTTTCATGTAAACATGAAAGAAAATGTGCTTCGGATAGATGATGATGAGATTCCATTTCAAGGTAGGAGTAACCAGACGATGCAAGTTCGAATGATTTGCGATATGAAAATACCAGAGAAGGCGGAAATGATAGTAATGGAACGCCCGGATGGTACGCTCCAAGAAGGACAAGTATGCATGATGGAAGCAACTGAATCGGGAATGGGTCAGGAGGGATTACTGATTGGAAGAACGCTGGTAAAGTTTCAAAATATGGTACCAGTAAGGGTGCTGAACATTAATCCACATACGATGACCCTGAAGAAAGACACGATTGTGGGAAGTTGTATTCCAGTATGCCATATTAAACGTTGCGTGGACGACACGAAAGATAAACCAGCCAACGGTTGCTCACAGAAATTGCTGGATATGTTAATACCTTCGTGTCAAGGATTAAACGGCGACCAACTGGGCAAGGTAAAAGAGCTGGTCGGACGATATCGAGGTGTGTTTGCACTGGATGATAGTTATAAAGGAAGGACGAATGTTGTGCAACACAAGATCAATACTGGAGATGCGCAACCGATAAGACAACACCCCAGGCGGCTTCCTTTGGCAAAACGTAAGGAAGCTGAGCAAATTATCACCGATATGGAGGAACAGGGAGTGATTTAACCCTCGAATAGTCCATGGGCATCCCCGGTAGTGCTTGTCAAGAAAAAGGACGGGTCGACAAGGTTTTGTGTAGACTACCGGCGGCTTAACAATGTGACAAAGAAAGACAGCTATCCTTTGCCCAGAATTGATGACACCTTAGATACTCTATCCGGATCTAAATGGTTTTCGACCTTGGACTTGAAAAGCGGATACTGGCAGGTAGGCTTGGAGCCAAACGATAAAGAAAAGACTGCGTTTACAATTGGAACTGGATTATGGCAGTTCAAGGTCATGCCATTTGGATTATGCAATGCTCATGCTACTTTTAAACGATTGATGGAGTCGGTACTGCGTGGACTGTCCTGGAAAACATGTCTGGTGTACCTAGACGACGTGATAGTGTTAGGCCGGTCTTTTGAAGAACACCTTAAAAACCTAGAGGAGATATTCCAAAGATTACGCGGGGCAAACCTTACATTGAGCCCCAAGAAGTGTCACCTATTTGGAAAAGAGGTGAAATACATAGGACATGTCGTTTCGGAGACCGGAATAAGAGCTGACCCTGACAAAATAATAACGGTACAAGAGTGGCCTGCACCAGCAGATATACACCAACTACGCAGTTTTCTAGGATTGTGCACATATTACCGACGTTATATACTTGGGTTTGCGAACATTGCCAAACCGTTAACAAAATTAACCTAAGATGGACAAGAATATGATTGGAATGACGACTGCCACAGTGCATTTGAACAACTGAAACGGCTACTAGTTACAGCACCAATTTTGAGTTATCCACGGATGGAGAGGAAATTTGTGTTGGATACCGATGCCAGTAACACAGCTATATGAAGCGTTCTTTCTCAAGTGCAGGACGGACAAGAAAAAGTTATTGGGTATTTCAGCAAGGTCTTGTCGCGGCCAGAAAGGAACTATTGTGTGACAAGAAGGGAGCTATTGGCCGTCGACAAATCCGTAGAGCACTTTTATAAGTACTTATACGGCCGTAAATTTCTGTTGAGAACAGACCATGCTGCACTGAAATGGTTACTGCAGTTTCGAAATCCTGAAGGGCAAGTGGCAAGGTGAATAGAGCGGATGCAGAAATATGACTTTGACACAGAACATCGGGTAGGAACTAGCCATCGGAATGCAGACGTTCTGTCAAGGAGACCTTGTCCGGTAGACTGCAATCATTGCTCCAAGATGGAGGAGAAAATAAGTGTCATCCATAGAATGACTGTCCGATGATACTTGGCAACCCGAAAGAATACGAGAAGACCAGCAGAATGACGCCGAATTGGGACGTATTATTAAGTGGAAAAATAGAGGACAACGACCAGCTTGGGAAGAAATTAGTATTTTAAGTAGGAGCCTGAAGGCATACTGGGCACAGTGGGACTCCTTGATGATGGAAAATAGAATCTTGAAACGACGCCTGGAATTTGAAGATGGCACTGAGAGACTTCAAGTGATAGTGCCGAGAAGCAGAGTGCCGAAAGTGTTGCTGCACTTGCACGATGGTATTTCCGGAGGGCACTTTGGCGTGAAAAGAACTCTCGAAAGGGCGAGAGAAAGATTCTATTGGGTGAACTGCAAAGATGATGTGAAGGAGTGGTGCCGGAAATGTGAATTGTGTGCCTCTGCAAATGGCCCGGTCACAAAACGGAAAGCCCCAATGAGACAGTATAACAAGGGGAATCCTTTTGAGAGGGTAGCCATTGATATAGCTGGTCCGTTTCCTGAATCAGAGAAAGGAAATAAATACATCTTGGTTGCAATGGATTATTTTACCAAATGGCCGGAAGCATATGCTATATCTAACCAAGAAGCCGAGACGGTTGCAGATGTGCTAGTGAAGGAGTTGTTTCGTCGCTTTGGAGTTCCGTTGGAATTACACTCCGATCAAGGTCGGAACTTCGAATCAGCATTGTTTCAAAATGTCTGCAAGCATCTTGGAATCAAGAAAACTAGAACCACGCCACTTCATCCCCAATCGGATGGAATGGTTGAAAGAATGAACAGGACGTTAGGGAAGTACCTGGCCAAAGTTGTCTCTGAACATCAACGAGACTGGGACCAATATTTACATTTGTTCCTACTGGCGTACCGATCTTCGGTACATGACAGCACAGGGTATTCGCCCGCTTGCGTAATTGTAGGACGTGAATTGCGGCTACCGTGTGATCTTCAGTTTGGGTTTAAACCTGGAGAAGAGATCGCAGGTGAAGATTACGTTAGTAAGCTTCGTGAAAGATCAAATAACATTTACGAAAACGTCCGAAAGAATATCCAGGCAGCAAGCGATCGAATGAAATCACAATATGACACGAGAGCACAAGAAGGTGGTTATCAACCTGGAGATTTAGTGTGGTTGTATAATCCACAAAGAAAACGTGGTTGTCGCCAAAATTACAAAGACAATGGGAAGGCCCGTACGAAGTGATGAAAAGGATTAATGATGTAGTGTACCGGATCAGAAAGTTTCCTCGTGGTAAACCGAAAGTGGTACACTTTGACCGTTTAACATCCTACGCTGGCAACAACCAGGACGACTCGAATAATGATAACGGTGTTCGACAAGTTATTAATTATGAGCCAAATGTAGATTTTGAAAGCTTTATGGCGGCGTATGGTGGTTCCGCTAAGACGAGATTTGGCGTTGTTGTTGAAAAACAGCAAGATCTGTTTAGAGCACCAGAAGAGTATTCCCTTGCACATTGCGTAGCTCAAGATTTGGCAATGTCACAACCCTATATTATTTAGTAACAAAAAAAAAATCCAAACGCAACTCTTAAAACCACAGGTCTAAATGGTTATAAACATAAAGTGATTTATGCCACATTGGCAGTACAAGATCTTAACTAAGAACGATTTAGAACAAAAAAAAACCAAAGTAAACCCACAGGTATAAATCATCATAATCAGGTTAAGTCCACCAAGCGTAGTTATCAAATGGGGTAATTAGTTCATAAACACTCACCCTCGAGTGGACCCCGTCGGACTGACCCCTACCGTCTCTAAAGACGGGACGAAACAAAGGGGCACGTGATCCTGCCTTGGGGGGTGTCCTCCCATCACAACAAGAAGCGACAAATCAAGGGACTAGCGTGTCCCTTGCAGGAAGCTAGAATAATTACGAACAATAGATTAATTTATTGAAACCGAAAAGTACCGTTTTATAAAAAACCCTAAATACTGATCACGCGGTTAGGCGTGTACAAAATTTGCATAACAAAAAACGGAACGAAGCAAAACAGAATGGATGTTTTCGTGTTGCTATTCGAACAGAAAGTGAATATTCATTTCGCTTCACTAACGACCAAAGCTCAAAGTAATATTGTTATTTCAAGTTAACACTGGAAAACCCGGGTTTATTGAAATAATATGCAGCTTTTATTCGACGAATTCTGTCAATGGGAAACACATAAGAAGCAATTATCTGATACCCAGAACCCGTTTTCACCTATTTAATTTTAACATAAACTTTCCGTTGATGAGTTCTTAGAAATGATATTTATTAGTAATTAGGCTCTAGGATTTAACCATAGAAATCGAATTTATACAACCGGATAATGAATTAACAACAGACAGGGTTATTCAAAATTTACGAAATTAATTTTCGTTGTCAAAGCAAAAGGGGTTACTAATTTATGCGGCAAATAAACGTAACAAATCCCCCCAGCAAAATTAAAGGGTCGGGGTAGGGAAGCAAAATAATGGCAGTGGGCAGACCAACAAAAAACCCACAGACAAAAAAAAAGAGAAAAATTCGCTTGAAAACTAAAAGAAAACTTGTTGCCAAAATAAAGAGACAAAAAGAACACTCAACAAAACACACAAAAAACTTCTATCTGGCTTGAAGGTCCAAGAATAGAAAGGGAGAACAAAGAAGAAGAGAGAAAAAAGGAATAAAGGAAGGGAAGACGGGTAAGGAGGACTAAGATGGAACGGCATGGACACTGAAAAAGTCGTCGGAGGACGGATATTTCTTGCGAAGAAACAGTAAAGTCTTCAACCTCAAAAGAAGAAAAGGAACGAGGAAGAAAACCAACCGTGTCAACCAAAATGACAAAAGTGTCAAGCCTCAAATAAGAAAAAGGTACAACAAGGCAGAACGAGAGGAAGAGAGGAGGAACGCTGGTAAAAGGAAACGATGTACTCTCAAGTGTGGTGGCGACAAACGCAACAAACGAAAAACTGACGAAAAGGAATGCTGACTAGTCCTACAGTCGACTAAGTCGCGGCTTCCAAAGAAAGAAAAACGGACTAAAAGCATCTACCACAGGAGCGGATGGAAGAAACACAAGCGGGCTAAGAACCGACAGCAAAGAAGACCAGTAAAAGAATAGGGAAAGGAAAGTGGAACGAAAGGAACGGAAAAAAATAGAGAAAAGAAAAACCAAAAAGAATAATAGCAACACCAAGTTTAAAACCAACAAAAAAAACTAAAATCGTACAAAAGAAAATAAAACAGAATCACGGTGTAGTTATGTATGAGTACGTGTGGGCGTGTGCGTGCGTGTGTGTGTGGGGGAGGGCGGTGTAAGAAGGATGCGTGTATGTGTTATGCGTGTATAAAGTGTGTGTGTGTGTGTGTATGTGTTTGACCGCTGTAGTCACCTCTTACGACAAGCAGGTCGTACCATGGGACTATTCTATTCTCGGACCCACACGGGTGAAAGAAAAAAACAAGGAAAGAACAAAAGAAAGGAGAACCAAACAGAAATGGGTGGATGTATTAAGTGTGTGCGTTTATGGAGTGTGTGTATGTGTATGTGTTGGACCGCCGTAGTCGCCTCTTACGACAGGCAGGTCGTACCGTGGGACTCATCTATTCCCGGACCCACACGAATGAAAGAAAAAAAGGAAAGCAAGCGAAATAAAACCCAGCAAAACCGGGACGTAAACCGAAATCACAATATCCAAAAATCATGTCCGAAGGAAAGCAAAGTCGTCATAATTTGGGGCTCGAGGACAAGGTATTGGGCTTACTGCGTTTACACCGCCAGAAGGAAAACAGAGCGAGATCCGGGGCATTAAGATTGACCGGATGGACAGGTTTCAGATCTTTGGCATGCCAAATAGATTTGTGACCGTAAGGATCAGTAAGTTCATAGGTCCAGGGAGAAACGACTTTAGAAATGGAAAAGGACCAATGAATCTAGGAACAAGTTTGGCGTTAAAACGAAGTGAAGCGTCGGACAGAACGAAATTATGGCGGCAAACGGAATCGCCTAGTTGATAAGAGACAGGACGACGGCGGAGATTATAGCGGCTGTGAATTTTTCGATACCCGGTAGAAAGTTTTTTGAGAATGTGGGAACGGCTATTCTTAAAGTGGTCAGAATCTGGGGAAGGATGTTCGGGATCAGGAATGTACATATCGTTTATTTCGGACAACTGTCCAAAATAATTACCGGAAAGGATATGCTCACGACCAAATAGAGCGAAGAACAGAGTGCAGCCTATAATTTCGTGTTTGGAGGTGCGAATTACACGAGAAATTTTTGAGAGGTTCACATTCCAATGCCGTTGGTCGTCGCGTACATAGGAAGCAATCATGGTTTTGAGGACTCGGTTAACACGTTCAGCAGGATTAGCTTGGGGATGACAGCGGGAGGTGAAAAGAATTTTGAAGTGATAACGGGCACACAAAGAAGCAAGCTGATGGCTACGAAATTGGACACCGTTATCTGTGATAAGGTATTGCGGGACACCGAAAATAAGGAAGACTTGATCTTCGAGAACTTTGGTGACGGATTGTGCAGTGATTGTACGTAAAGGAAAGAAAAGAGAAAACTTAGTAAAATAATCAGTCACTGCAAGAACATAGGAGTGACCACTAGTGGAACATGGAAGAGGACCTACTATGTCATAGGAAAGGATTTGCCAGGGATAGGATGGTTTGGCCCTAGGAGCGAATAAACCAGGAGGGGGTAGCTGTTCCACTTTGTGAGCAGCACAAGTCAGACAACGTCGGATGTAACAAGCGACGTCAGTTCTGATACAGGGCCAGTAATATTTTTGAAGGAGGCGAGCTGCAGTTTTGGTCACGCCACAATAACCGGAAGTAGGGGGATCGTAATGGAGGGATATCCGATTTTTACGCTGTTTAGATGGTACGATGATTTTCCAATCGTCTAGAGAATCGGCTGCGGTAGAAGTTTTGTAACGATGGAAAAGGGCATTGTCCACCACGGACCAGGAAGAAAAACGTGTAACGGCGTTAGAAACTTTTCGAAGCATGGTGTTGTACCAGGAATCCGGAATACGAAGAGAGACTTCGAGAGAGGTGACTGTAGAAATAGAAATTGATTCAAGGACTGGAACAGAACGAGAAAGGGCATCAGGAACAACATGATCTTTGCCCTTACAGAGAATAATGGCAAAGTCATATTGCTGGAGGCAGAGGGACCAACGGGCTAAGCGACCGGAAGGACTTTGGAGTTTATTGGGCCAAAGGACGGAATGGTGATCGGTGATAACGGAAAAATGGGAACCCTCGACGTAAGGACGAAACTTCTCAATCGCCCAGATCACCGCCAAACACTCTTGAGTAACTGAGTAGTTGCGCTCAGGGTTGGTGAGTGACCAACTGATACAGCTTACGACCTTCTCGCCGTCGGGATGGGGTTGGATAAGGCTGGCACCCAAACGGAATTAAGAGGCGTCAGTTTGGATGGTGAAGGGTAAGGTAAAGTCATGACAGGAAAGGATGGGGACAAAAATTACGTGTTGTTTAAGGAAAAGGTAGGCCGATTGACAACCGGGTGTTCAAGAGAAAGGGGTGTTTTGCAAGTCAGGTTAGAAAGCGGAGCTAGGAGGGTGGCGAAATTCGCGGTGAAACGAAAGTACCAACTGGCAATGCCAATTAGCTGACGGACTGCGGTAACAGTGGAGAAGGAAGGGATCTTAAGGATTGCAGAAACTTTATCGGGGTCAACAAAGAGACCATCCCGGTTAACAATGTAACCAAAATATCGGAGCTCAAGAAGTCAGAAATGACACTCGTCTTGACAAAGAGTAAGGCCAGCATGTAAGAGACGAGAAATAACTAGGTCAACAATGCGGAGGGGTTCTTCGAATGAAGGAGTAGCAATGATGATATCATCGAGGTAGGCGAAGCAGAATGGTTCCAGGTCAGACCCGATCGATAAGACTTTGAAAGGTGGCGGGAGAATTATGGAGGCCGAAAGGCATACGACAGAATTGGAACAAACCTCGATGAGGGACGGGGAACAGAGGCATTTGCCAATAGGTGGAACGGATATCTAGCGAGAGGAGAGATAACGAGCATCACGGAGCCGGTCAAGGATGGTAGAAATGTACGGAAGAGAATATGCGTCTTTTTGGGTGACTTGGTTGATCTTTCGAAAATCAATGCAGAACCGATTGGAATCGCCCCTCTTCTTAACTAGGACAATGGGGCTAGACCATGGACTAGTAGAAGGTTCGACGACCCCTAACCGGAGCATTTCATCAGGTTCCGAGTGGGCAACCTCAAGGAGCAGAGGGGAAAGAGGATAATAACGTTGTTTGATGGGCTCGGCTGAGGTGCGGATGTGGTGTTGTACTAAGGAAGTACATCCTAGACCAGGAGATTGTTTGGAAAAGAAGGAAGTGATTAAGAAGTCAAGTCGAAGTTGTTCTTCGGGATCAAGTTCGGAAATAATGTGAGTAGGAGCGGAAGTAGTGATGACCAAGGAGGGAGGAGCAAAAGTCCATTGACCATCCAGAAGCCCAGAAACACACTTCATAGACTGCCAGAAGTCAATGCCGAGTATACGTTGGTGGGAGACATCGGATCGGGAATAACCAGTATATCAAGTGTAACCACGGACTCTGAGAGAGTGATGGGAAGGGAGACGAAACCTAGAATGGGACATTTCGAGTCGTTGGCCAGGCTGCAGAAAGATGAAGAATACTTATGCAGAGCAAGATTCAAAGGAAGTAATCGGTGCCAACCAGGACCACCAATGATCGTACGAGTGGCTCCTGATTCTAACAGCCCAGTAAAGGGAATCCCAAAGATTTGGACAGATAAGTATAGGCGTTGGTCGCTCCGAACACCGACGCCGTTCATGTTGGGCAGTTAGGTCGGGTAATCCCCTTTTTACCACAACCACAACAATGCCGGACTTGGGCAACGAGTAGAAATATGCCCAGGTTGGTCACAATTAAAACAGGTGACCTGACGAATAGGAGCAGACGTAGGGACAGGAGTAGACGATACGGCAATAGGAACGTTTTGTCGAATCGGAGGTGTAGGGCGGGCCTTGATAGGTCAGTCAGTATGACTGAGTGTATGTGTGGGAAGCGAAGCGGGTGTGAATGTAAAATCTGGTTCTACGTAAGAGTTCTTATCTTGACTAGGGGGTACATAGTTCTCAACGCGAAATTTTCTGCGTTTTAGTTGTAAGCACTCAGTTTCTAACTCTTGTAGAGATCGAACCGGAGGTAACCGGGTGAGATAGAAGAGAGATAAATTTCGGGAAATCTAGCTGTACATCCGCCGGTATACCTCCATGGCGACGGAACATGGCAGCCATACAAGCTAGGTACTCAATAATACCTTCCGTTGAATCCTGGTTTCGTGCTAAAATGTCTTGAAATAATCGGCGTTTATAATCCGGGGTTTCAAAATGTTGGATCAGTAAATCGGACAACGACTTCCAATCAGAAAACCTATGGCAATTACCCCAATACCAAAGCAAGGCCTTAGCTTGGAATAAATATGCTGTAGCCTCAAATAACTGCAGTCCCGACGCATGTCGAGCTCGTCGGAGTTCTTCCACCCATTCTAAGAAATTATGTACAGACAAGGTGTTCGGGTCACCAGAAAATTTTAAATTCAATGTATTGGTGAAAAGCGGACCAATGAGTAGCGGCTAACCTAGGCACGGTAGCAGATTCCTGTTCAGGTTTCAATTCCGAGTCGGAAGTAAGCAAAGGAGGTTCATCGGAATCGGAACTAGTAATGTGTGCTGGACTAGAAATGGCTATCGGTGTTTCGGATAACGTAACGGTATGCCGAAATTTTTGATCTTTTTGTCAAAGGAGCCGCGGAGATTAGCTAAGGTTAGCAGTAATTGATTATGGGCTTGGCGGTTCTCCTGCGTTGGAGACATTCTCGAACAGCGTCGTTCGGTATGTAACCATAGAGAACTAATGCGTTTAAACGCAGGTGAAGATTTGTCCCAACAAAATGTAGCCAAAGTTTGTTGGAGCTCTTGAACAGCGGCAGCAACCGCTGCCAATTCGAAAGCGAAATCAAGCTCCACGAGAACAGGACTAAATCCTGGTTCCCGTTCCAAGCGGTATGCACTCTGTACGGACCGACGTAACTCGTCGACATTATGCTCGGGGTCAAAGCCTCAAGCTGCTAGTTCGTATTGTAGTTCGGTTTTTCGCAACCGATTTACATGGATGCGCCAATATGCCATGGTACACCAAGAAAAAGGAACACACAATTAGTAAATGGTATTTCAAACGATTTGGTGACCCGTAGCACAGTTTAGAACCCACAACTCGAAAGGACGGGGTTATTCTAAATTTACGGAATTAATTTTCGCTGTCAAAGCAAAAAGGGTTACTAATTTATGCAGCAAATAAACGTAACAACCTTCTTTGAAGGGTACAATCAAATTTAAAATAAATTTTGTGCCTTTGAATGTGCTGTACTTATTCTAACAAACGCAATAAATCATAGTTTTTTGATAAGTTGGTAAATACTATAGCAGCCGTAGAATCGTGTGAAGTACACGGTGGAAATTTACGAAGTGTGTTATTAACTGTCTTCTCTGAGGGGTACAATAAATTTGAGAAATGAATTTTGTGTCTCTAAATGTGTTGTATTTATTTTAGGAAACACCACATAAAAATGTTTTTTGATAACTTGGTATATATCATAGCCGCCAAACAGATGCATATAAGTCTTTGGGGATTTACGAATTTGTAGTAATTTACAGTCTTCCCTAAGGAGAACAATGAATTTTGAAAAATTAATTTAATGCCTTTGAATGAGCTGTATTTGTTTTAATAAACACAATAAATCAATGTTTTTTGATAACTTGGTAAATACTATAGCAGTCGTTGGATCGGGTAGTGTGGACATTTACGAAGCTTGATATTAATTATCACACTTCTTCCCGAGGAGCTCAATCAAATTTGAAAAATGTATTCTGCGATTTTTAGTGTGGTGTAATTATTGTAATCTATGCCTTGAAGCAGTGTTTTTATATCTTTGTAATTGCCATTGTTACCCTAGGATCGTGTGGAATACCCTGTGGAAAATATGAAGCTTAATATTAACTATCCGCCTTCTCTGAAGAGCATAATCTTTTAACTTCATTTTGGTTTCTTGTTTATGATATCAGCATGAATTACCTACATCTAAAAACGAAGGATATTGTGGCAGCTTATTTAACATAATATTTAATCTGCACAAACTCAAAATCAAGGAGATTGCAACTTAAGACAAAGCTTCTTCTGCAGTATACCACTTGTCCGCACCACAAATTTCAAATTTGATAAAAATCTAGAATGACGTTGCATATAGTGTCACTTGTGGTAAGCTATTGTATGCTGATGACCTCAAATTGTTTTCAAAAATCAATACGTTAATGGAATGTCAACAAGTACAATGCAATTTGATCACTTGACTAAACGGTGCAAGAAAAACTTGCTCAGTCTCAATCCTGCAAAATACCATGTTGTTAAAAATCCCCAAAGAAAATTGAAACCGGTTGCCTACATCTACCATATCAGACCACATATTCTGTCTAAGTATAATAGTATTAGAGACCTAGGGGTTCTATTTGACTATACACTTACGTTCACTCCTCATATTTGCAAAATAGTGAATTTTTCTTTCAAAACCTTAGCATTCATTATTAGGAATTGCAAACTTTTACAAATGCAGATGCTTTGAAATCCTTATATCAGGTACTAGTCTGGTCGAAACTGGAATATTGTTGTTTTGTATGGTCTCCATTATATGAGTGCCACAAAATCTTATTCAAGTCGGTTTAGAGGAAATTTCTTAAATTTTTATATCTGGGAATGGAGGACATATATCCAGAGCAGGGATGTAGTCAAAAATGCTGTTAGACAAATTTCAATTATCTGCCTTAGAATCGCGAAAGACAGATGCTGGACTAACTTTCCTTTACCATATGCTACACAATCATATTGACTTTCCTAAATTAGTTTCCTATCTTAAATTTTTAATTCCGTGTACTGAATCAAGACAAACATGCCTATTTTTTATACCAAACGCCAGAAGTAACATGATGCCAAAATCACCCATCTACATAATGTGCTCAAACTACAATTATATTAGCAGTCAGCGTGACATACACATTGATCCATAAAAGAAGATTTTGCACATGATTAAAATGTTAAAGTAGATTATACCGTTCTTTTTCTGTATATTGTTTCCTGTAATTGGGAATTATATCCTGTTGGAAATGTAAAGCATAAATAAATAAATAAATTTTAAACAAGTTTGTCATCAAATACCTTTGGAGCAATCCTCTCGACAAAAAACTGCCCTTGTATCTGGAAAAGGTTTGCATGAATTTAACTTTCTACTGTTTGATTTATCTAATGCTCCCCAAACACACCAACGTACCATGAATAGAACACTAAGTCAAATTTTGCACCAAGAGCGTGCTGTCGTTTATCTTGACGATTTTGAGTTATTTCTAACACTTATCAATAACATATTTTAATTTTAGATTAAGTAGCCGATTGTCTAAATAACGTTGGTTTTAAAGTTAACTGGGAAAAAAATGTAACTTTTGTTGCTCGTCTCTTTCTTTTCTAGAGTTTATTGTGGATAAAAGTGGATTACGAGCTGACCCTGATGAAGTAAATGCCATCACCAATTTTAAAACGCCTAAAAATGTCACCGCAATTAAACGTTTAATCGAAATATCTTGTTATCGCATATTTTAATCTAACTTATCTACTACTTTGCCCCAATTACCGCTCTAATTAAAAATAAAAACAAGAGCAATCTATTAGTTGGACTTCTGACGCACAAAAAGCTTTCGAAGGAATAAAAGATTTAATTACCTCTGCCCCTATTCTAATATAACCAACACGACTCCTAGGGATGATGATTGCAGTCGAATTCCCATGCTCCGATACCCTCCGACTGATAGGTGGAAATGCTTGTGTACGGGCAACATCCTTGGTTGTAGAAATTGAAACGGACTGGTGGCTAAATGTCTCCCAATTCTAGCATGCAAGTTTGTATTATGTGCCCTAGGAGATGTGTTATGGTAATCCGTGCGGACAAGAAAAAAGTAGCAAAATAAGCAAAGAAAATAGCCCGCACCGAGTACAACAAAAAAAAATTCAAAAATGCAGTGCTAGTTAAAACGTCGTAGAATGGGGTGGGTTAGAAGGAAAAAAACAGGAAACCTCATTAAACGAATTTTATTTACAAATCCCTAATAAAAAACATGACACAAAAAGCCAATTCGCGTAAAAAACAACATTCATCCAAAATATATCCTCTAAGATTTATTTACACAATATAAAAATCTACGCAAAAATAATATATATTTTTTTAACTGCCTCTAACTAAATTTTAAGCTCAGTTTTAATATGTACATAAACAAAAATTAAGAAAAAATATTGTGGACTGTTTTCAATCCTGTGGTTACCCAATTTTAAATATTAATAAAAAGTATTTCCTAAAAAAGGTTCAGTAATTAAAGGAGACCATCCATAGACTGAAATACATTTCTGCCACAGGTGGTCCAGAAGTATGTACTGTCACGCTTTCAAAAAATTATATAGAAATCTTTTTATAGACAGTCCATGTTAATATTAATTCCTAAATAAATACCCAACCATAACAGTCATCATCATAAGCACTCTCCAACGAAGCAAGTTCAAGCTCAACACAGAGACATCTTCAGTTGCACGATCAGTAATTAAAAAAAAATCAGACACAAATTTTCCGATGGAAGTTCTCAAAGCGACGCAGAGAAAAAACAGCCATTCTTACAACTTAGTATGATGTTCCGGTTACAATCTTATCACAACGTGATCTTGAAGCTTCTAATAATTCACAGTTGAGCCGCAACAACAACCCTTTTGTAGCCAACACCTGCGGCATCACATGGCACATCATACTGTTGATTCGAATATATAGGATTATTTTGCTCAGCATATTTTACATTATAATGCAGAAATTGGCAAATGCACAAAAACTTTCCGTTATAAACATATTACGTAGTAGTATTTCTGAAGAGACGAAAAATCATTTTCATACCGCTTGACTGAATATGAAAATACCACAGGAATTTGTGCATCTCCAATCAAAATGTGTTAAGT
Organism: Platerodrilus igneus; assembly: GCA_036346225.1. Classification (NCBI taxonomy): domain Eukaryota; kingdom Metazoa; phylum Arthropoda; class Insecta; order Coleoptera; family Lycidae; genus Platerodrilus; species Platerodrilus igneus. The sequence continues at coordinate 2,709,906 of JARFIW010001146.1, forward strand.
GTTCACTTCTGTTTCAACAGATGAAACTAAGTAATGCCTCTTGAAATCATCAGAGATCACCGATACAATCAACTTATACAAAAACCATAACCCAAACAAATGCCAACAAGAGAAACTGTAATTGATAATGGAAAACCCACGTTCACCTCATATAGTGAAACAAGTCGTAAAACGTTCTAAACAGAACGATCTTACATCGATCCAATGACTCATGACGATGTGTATCAAAAGTTACCTATATTTCGTATAGAATTATAGAAAACGTTATATTAATAGAGTCTACAGCTAAGCTAAGTGGGAATTTATGTGTACCATTTCTATTACTCCCTGCTATTAAAGTATCATTCCCTCCACTCTCCCCCCAACAAGTACCCCACCATTTACTTCAAACACCCTATCTATTACATTATTCAAATCATCAAACAGATTATCCCCTAAATTTACTTCCATATTTGAATTAAGAAATATGTCATCGACTATTACACTGTCATACATTTCTATAAGGATATAGATAAACAAAATTTTTAAATTTAATGCAAACAGTAAATGTCATCAAAACCTTTTTCCACATTCTCAAACAAGTTCCTGTACATCAATATATACCTGCACATCCCTTACCCTAGCTATTAGTAGTTTGACTTGCAATACAAACCCCTAAGCTTGTTTTCTAAATATCAAGGTAATGTATAACTATAAAATCAGCAACGAGAACTAGTACCTTCAGAAGTTGAGTTGAACAATTTTGTACATATTTTTACTTTAACAAATAAATTATTAAAATTTTATATATAGTTCCATCCTTTTAATCATGATGCTCACGTTGGGCACCAATTGTAATAATTAACACAGCTAGTATCGACATAAACTCGACTCCTTAAATTCTCTGGAGTGCGGCACTTGGGAATTGAAAATTAAAAAGGATAGAAATGACTTTACCTTATATATTACTGGACACAAAATAATTCTTATACACAAATATAATATATGCTGGCTTACCTAAGTCCGCTTAAAAATACTTATTCCCACTTTTATTTTGGCATTCCAGGACATTAAGTATCGATTTTCCATTCTTTAATAATATAGCGAGTATAATTTTCAAGATGCGTTGTTTCTTGTTATAAAGTCTCTTTGTTAAACGCATACATTGTAGCATGTTCTTGAAAAGTTTATTCATAACGGTCTATGACTAGGGCACGCAAACGGACCCTCAACTCGCACAGCTCTGGCCACCTTGATTTCGTCGATTAAAAATGTCACAGCAGACGTATAGTGCTGTAAACGCCCCTTAAATTCAAACACGAAACCACTACAAGCTAACAGATCAACCGTTGATGCAGTACTGGAACTAATAAGTGAAATTACAAAGATGTTAGAGAAACAAAAATTTTGCATGGTCTCCTTTATTAATCTCACTAGAGCATTTGGCTGTGTATCACATAAAGTCCTATTAAATAAGTTAAATTTAACAAAAACAGTTGTTTGTTAATTAAGTCATAGTTAAAAACAGAAACGGGATAGTTACATACAGTGGTGAGGAATCGGATATAAGTGTAATACATGGTATACTCCAAGGATCTATTCTAAGACCAATTCTAATCTTAATTTATATAAATGACCTATCGTCTTACCTCCAATTGACAAAACCAATCTTCTTTGCAGATGATAAAACTCTCATAAACAAATCGTTATCCTGTATAGATTTAGAGAACAAAAGTGTAACAACACATCATTCTGCAAATCAGTGATTTCTATCAAATAAACTAAGTGTAAACACTAAAAAATCTCAATACGTATTATTCTCTTTTAAAAAGCTTAATTTTGTAAATAAAGAATTTATTAAATTTTTAGGTACACGTATAGATCGTAAGCTAAAATGGAATGAGCATACACATGCAACAGCGATAAAATTAAATAGCTCAATTTTTAGCATTCGTATACTGAAAAACTACATTACAGACGATATGATCTTCGTGGCATACTTTACACTATTCCACAATAATCTGTCATATGCAACATTGGCCTGGGGGCACTCGCCAAATGCAAAACGTTTAATTTCATTGTAAAAAAATCATATGAATAATATCCAATTTAGGATATGGAGAAAACTGTAAGGAGAAATTTTCACAACTAAACATAATTACGCCATTATATATAAAATGTTTGATTTATATTCACAAAAAATTTGGATAATTATACAACCAATAGTGAATTACAAGTTCATAAATACAATATACCAAATAATAATATACTTAGGATCTTATATACTAAACTAAGTGGAACGAGATATTCAACCAATTACTAAGCAGCAATATTATACAATTTTCCACCACAAAGTATTAAAACATTACATTTTCACAATTTAAAGTGTAAGTAGAAGCCTTTTCAATAAAAAAATCATTTTACTCTTTTGAAGAATATTTTAACAGCGACTTCAATTTCTCTTAGCAAGGAGCCATGCACTGTTTAGTGTTACCCGTAGCTATTTGTTTTAATTTATGACATGTATATTAAAAAAATAATATTTATTGATCACGAAAAAAAAAAGAAAATTAAAGAAGCATTTATTAGTCTTTTTGCAAATGACATTTAATCCATGTATCTAGTGATAATTTTCAGTTGCACTTGATGTAATGAATTACCAGCTAGATGTTTTTTAAATAATTGATTAATGGCAAATAAACTTAAATTAAATATTCAAAAAACTAAGTGTATGGTTTTATGCAGTAAAAATAATTGTAAAAAATTTAATCACGAGAATTTTTCTATTGAAATTGGTGATGCAACAATCACGTATGTTAATGAAATTCGCTACCTTGGTATCATAATTGATCCTCAACTTAGTTTTGTTAAACATATGTACTATTTATGTAAAAATTAGGTAACAAAATTAATTATTTTAATAGAATAAGTAGGAATATTTCCCATTGGTGCAGGAAAATTGTGTAAAATACGATTACATTCTCACATTTTAATTATTGCATGCCAATATTTAGTTGCTGCCAGTCTGAATATTTGCATAGGCTACATGTACTCCAAAATAAGGCAATGCGAGTTTTATTAGCATGTAGTAAATACACCTCAATCACAGATAAGTTGAAAACCTTAAATTTTCTGAATATCCATCAGTTTGCAACAAAATCCACCTCAGGATTAATTTTTAAAACTGTTAGCAAAAGCTCCAACTAAATTGCAAAATTATCTGGTTAAAAGATCAGACATGGTACAATATCACTTAAGGTTTAGCAAGCAGAATTACATACGACTGTTTATTACTAGTTCTATGGGGAAAACAACACTTTTTAGTGATGGTTTAAAATCTATAACAGCTTGCAACTGAAAGTCAAAAACTCGTCAAAACTAAACTAGTACATCAAGCCCTGAATTTAGCGGGCCAAGTCAATTCGGACAATGCTTGTGTTCAAAATTTGCCACAGCATATGCAAACTTTAAATTCCAATCAATTGACATCCAGTCAAGTAACGCCTAAAAAACTGCTGCTGTTTGGTGGCAAACCTGAAGACCCACTTAAGCAGTTAGGAGGCTTCCACAGAAACATGCGGATTTTCCAATGCAGAAAACTTAATCCATTTACAAAAAGTGTTAAAAGGCAAAGCTGGATGCAGCAAGACTTCTTCTTCTACACATAGTTTACGGAGTGATCGAAACCTAGGGAATGTTTTATGGTCAGCCAGAAAAAATTATAAATTCGCTTTTACAATCTATTAAATCCCAATCGGCGCCAAAGGCAGATAAATTGGAAAACGTAAGTTGTGCATTAGGCATAGAAAATATGTACATTATTATGGAAACAGCAAGGCTAGAGAACCATTTGTCAAACCCCTGCTTGCAACAAGGGCTTTAGAAAACTACCACCCCAAATTATGCTCTATTGGTCTATGTACAACCATGTAGAAACACGTTCTACCCTATCGACCTTTAGCACTTGGCTTGTGCAGGTCGCACGCGCAGCAAGTAACGTGACTTCTATCGAAATGCACCTTAGTGAAGGCAAAGGACAAGCAAGTAATATTTGTAATCACGTAAACACACACCGACAGATCAGATAATCGAAATCTGAATAGTAAATCTGCTTCGGATAAACTTAGACAGAAATGTGTGATATGCAGATTTGATACACATCAAGTTTATAATTTTAATATATTTACAGCACTTAATCATTCTGAGCAGTGACAGGCAGTATGCAAAAATAAACTACGTCAAAAAATAAACTAGGTGGTATAAGCAATTGTATGTTCAAACACCATCAATTGCTTCATGACAAAAATAGGAACTTAAACTCTGACAACATTCCTATTAAAGCCACAATGGGAGTTGAGGTTAATTACAATATACATACCAAGTCCAATACAACTCTTCTGTTCCGTATCATTCCTGTTGTTTTGTATGGTAAGGACGTGTCACAAAGGCTTTTCTGTTACGTAAGTCTAACATGGTTTGACCAAATAACTCGGTTTATCGGGTACACCGCAGTCTCTATGTTTGAAGTGGAGCAACAATAATTCGCGAGTTGAAACAGATTCACAAAGAGTATCCATGGAAATATCGGATACATATGAAGGAACATGCAAATACAAGATTTTTGATGTACGAACAGTGCAGTCCATTTCACAATACAACTTAACAAAAAATATTCGTATTTTGGCAATGCCAAGTTTGAATCATATACAAATGCAGTCCCTCGCATCCTTCTTGATATCGATAACAGCAGATTGGCACTTCTGCAAAAAATTTGAGAAAGCTTGTGCTTCAAATCTATTGCCTCAAAAACACGTCTTGGTTGGTGTCTTCATAGTTTCTGTGATGAAGTACCGCATTCATCTCAAGACTTCCATATGAACTACCAGCATCAAAGTATACACATCTGTCAGTGTGATTACAATAATGAATTACACCAAATCGTCAAGGACTACTTCTCCATAGAAAACTTTGGGATAAAAGCATCAGAAATGAAATAGAATCAAATGAAAATATGAGAGTCCAAATGATAATGGACACTACAACAATTTACAGAGATTGTCAATATGAAACTGGATTATTATGGAAATATGACAACTTGAAATTACCTCATCATCATTAAGTCTTCAGTCCTGGAACTGGCTAGATGCGTACCTCCAGTGCTTCCTATTCTGAACTAACCTACAAATTTCCCTGAAATTCCTACGGTCCGAATCTATCACTATCTGCGTGCAATATTCTGATCTAGGTCAACATTTACCTCTCTTTTCTCTATACCAGCTTGTTATAGAGCCCACACTATTCCCCAAAAATGCCTTAAAACCTATCCCGACCTTCTATTTCTCCTATTTTTTTGTATTTCCAACAGACATCTTTATTTCCCTACTATTTCTATAACCTCTTTGTTATTAACTTTATCTGTCCATGCTATCATCAACACCTATTTCATTGGGGTACAGTGGTGTGGTCCACACTTATGCTTCTAACACTTTAGTTCATGTTTCTATGTTTATTGTCTTCAGACATAGCCGCTGCTCTTTCTTGTTAGATACAGTTCGGTTCCCCTTCTATTGTTTTGTAAGTATATACCTTATTTCATCGATATTCAGTGGTATGTGAAGGGGGTTAAGCAGCATGTGGCAACTAAGATCCCCCAACACTTAAATATTTGCCGAATTAATAGTTTTCCAATAAATCCCTCAGCACAATCAAGATTAGTTAAAAATATTTCAAAAGCAACACCTGTAGTTGTTTATAATAATCATAAGGTTTAAGTGCAATTATTTCTTTTCATCATTAGGTTTTCTGTCTTCGAACTGGTTGGACGTGTACCTCCACTGATTTCTATTCTGAGCTAGTCTACACAGTTCCCTGAAATTCCCACTGCCTGGATACGGCTTGGTTCCCCTTCTATTGCTTGGTAAATATACACCCTATTTCACCAATATTCATTGGTATGTGTAGGAAGTTAAACAAACTGTGGCTACCAAGATCCCCCAACACTTAGACATTTGCCGAATTAATAGTTTTCCAGTAAATCCTTTCGCACAATTAACATTAGTTGAGAATATTGCAAAACCAACACCTGTAGTTGCTTATAATAATCATCAGATTTAAGTACAATTATTTCTATTCATCATTAGGTTTTCCGTCTTGGAACTGATTGGACGAGTACCTCCACTGATTTCTATTCTGAGCTAGCCTACACATTTCCCTAAAATTCCCACAGTCTGCATCTTTCACTATCTGCATGCAATAGTCTGATATAGGTCTATATCTACCTCTCTCTTTCCTATATCTGCTTTAAATTACCTGGTAGCTATAAAATAGCATATAATAGCCTCCTGTTTTGAGAAACAAATGTTATGTAACCCCAATTTGGCAAAAAGTGTACAAGAAACAATACAAAACCACATAAGCAAAGGTTATGTGCACAAGATATTAGTCAAAGAGCTAAAACTAGATTATCCCCGAATTTGGTATTTACCAATATTTTTCTGTATGCAACCCAAATATATACAGCGGTTGCAAAATTTTCATACAGATTGTGGATTCAGTATTGAGTGAGTGCTGTTTGATAGGAGCGGAGACAAAAGTTGCACCCCAAAAAATTTAAAGAGCCTTCATTTTTGTTAGAAAACCCTACACAGTGGTCGGTTGAACAGCACGATAAGCAAATACTTTGTGAAGATGTAAAACTGCATTATTTTTAAAAAACTTAACAAATTGGCTACAGATACATCGTTATTCAAATTGGTTATGTCTAGTTCGTTCACTGGCATATATAATCAGATTTATTAATAATGTAAAAGCAAAGTCACCTGTTTATTATGGCTCTAGGCAACTTTGCGGCCAGAAGAGGTGATCCAAAACAAAATATATAGTGATAATGGCACAAACTTCACAGACACAGAAAGTGAACTCCGAAAAGAAATTGAAAAATTAAATGTCACCCAGCTTCAGGAAGAAACATTTCCAGAAGCTAAAATGAAACTTTAATCCTCCAGCATCTCCCCACATGGAAGGGAGCTGGGGAAAATTGATTTGCTCTGTAAAAAAAAACATCGCGAGCATTTCTCACAACACGTCAACCAAGGTTGGGCTTCTACAAAATTTGCTATTGCAAGTTGAGAACATTGTTAATTCACGGCCCTTAACCTATATTACTATACAATTAAGTTATGATGAACCGCTTATACCAAACCACTTGTTACTTGGAAGTTCTAAGATGCAGAAACCAAATGGTGAATTTATCGATGATCATTTAATCCTACGAAAAACCGGGAAAATTACACAAGCGTTGCCCAATTCATTTTGGAAACGTTATATTCTAGAATATTTAACTGACCTAACCAGGCGGACAAAGTTGAATGCCTAAAAAAGGTGATGTAAATATAATAGTTGAGAAGCAGACTCGTAGCACTTGGAGAAGGAGACTGTTATGGCGATTAACATTCTGCCTACACATTTAGATATATAAACTTTAGTTTAATGGTTATCGTTTGTTTTTTACTTAATGCAATCCTAGGAATGACTAGTGGTGGATTTATCTAGTAGTTTAAAATTATTTTCCAACTTGTAATCATCGTTTTTATAAATGTATGTCAAAAAAAATGTCAATGATTTTTTAGTTTTGTTAGGACACAACTTTTCAGGCGACACACACAAATTTAAAACAGCGAACAAGCCCACTAAGTTGAAAAAATAAACAATATTCCTGCTCTTAAATTTTTATTACTTTGAGACTCAGACTCGACATTACAAAACAGGAAATAAATTGACAATAATTTAATGTAGATAAGTCAATAGACAACGAAATCTGACCCCATAATTCAATTAACATAATAGTCAATATTCAATGCACAACATGTTGATATATTCCAGGACGCTTAATCACAATAGCATCAAATCAATGTGAATTCTCATTTTGCAATAATCAGGTTTAAAATTCCAGACCTAATCATTTTAATTGTTATCACAGCGTTATTTAGCAGATGGAACTAAGTTGTTTATAAATTTCTCGAGGAAATGTAGACATATTTCAGCAATCAATTATTAAAACTCTCATAAACAACCGGTCGACTGTAACTGACTATTTGACTACCCTGAACCTAGAGTGACCAGACGCCCTAATTTTTCGGAGTTTGTCCCTATTCCTAGTTATACATACCGAGGATAACTTTGAGCTTTTGTGATGTTATAAATTAATTTAGACAACTTTCAAACACGCTAACTTTTGTTTTTTTGTCTGTATGCAAGTTATGTATCCCCCAATCTTTAAATGTATTATAAAATAGAATCTAATAGGAAATTATTAGAAATCATTAAGAAATTATTAAGTCAAGTACAACAATGTAATTCAAGGATAAATATAAGAAGGTTATTAACAGTTATGAGAACGAATGCAATACATTGTATTCCACACAATAGTGATACTACAGGTGGCAGGTCACAGACGGTTAAGATACCGCGATTGCCTAGAAAGTAAGATTGTTACAATGTATTATGAATAGTATTAAGTAATAAGCAGACATGAGCTCTGCAAATTCCCACAGACGTGTGAGGGGCAGGGACAACATAATTACCGGGAGCCCCAGATCAGTCAGTCAGTCTCAAGTATTTCATCTTTAACATTGCAGTTTGCTTAGGCTACTAACTCATATTAGTTCAATTAGTAATTATTTTTCGACTTAGAGTAATTTTAAACCAGTTTGTTAAAATTCCATAATTAATGTCTGATTAAACTAATACAATTTGTTACAAGTTTTGGAAGTAGTTTTTAAAAACACCGCTCCCAAGGCCCGAAACGCAACTTGCATAGATTGATATTGTTACATGGTCACAGAGTTGGTCTGGTAATCCTACAACATTTTATCGTTAACGTTTCTGTTCATACAAAACATTTATAAATAGTATTTTTAATGCATTCATCTCTTTTATATTATTTTTGAACCTTAAAACATTTTCAATAACCCACCCACCTACAATTGTGAAATAATATTGTACAAGCACTCTAAGATGTTCCACTGTCACACTTTTGGGTTATAATTACACACAAAAGTAAAAGTTCTGCAATTCTTCATAGTAAAAGTTTTTATTCACAATACAGCTTTAAGTTCATTAACATTACAGTTACGTATACAAAGCAACATTAGCATTCTTTAGACAAAAATATCTCTTCCCTCAAAATCAATATAAACTAGAACAATAAATTTTACAAATTGGGTACCACAAAAAAAGGTATACTACAATACCTCTAAATTCTTTTAGTCATACTTTAAAATTATTTGTATACGTTCGTTTGAAAATAACAAACTGGTTTCATTTTATAAAATTAGCCACCAATTTTTCAAATATTTTATAAAATAATTTAAAAAAGGACTAGATATTTTATAAAACAATTAATTTTACAACTTGCCTATAACATACATAAATATTTAGTTTTAATGGAACGGACATTGTCGACGACAGAACTGAAACGCAACCATACTCATCAGAAAACAATGTAATTAATAACCACGAGTAGATCATCAGAGCACAAATAAACCAAGACTTTTTAAATAGCACAAAGTTTGTGTAAAGAGAATACGAACCTGATACTCACTTTAATTTACTATGAAATTATAAGATTGCATTCAAACTTAACGTTTAACAGTAGCCAAGCATCTTAGGCTAAAATAAAATTAAATATATTTAACAATTATGTTACACTTTATTTGGACAAACAAAATTATATTATAAATAGGTAATCAATCAGTCTAAAAATAATTAATCAACTTACTATTACTAACCATTTTCACATATCGAAGACCAGAGTAAGCAGTTTCCAACTCCGCTGTAGCAAACAAGAAATACTGCTGTTAGGAACACCAAACTACATATTGTGCATGGTTTTCTTTCCAGAAAAAAACCAATTAAATATAGCACCATAAACATTACGTGCGTCTGAATCAGTGCAGGGTTAACAGGCTTTGGTATTAGGAGAACTGGAATAAGCCACTGTAAGCAGTACATAATTAAATTCCCTTGGTAGATTTATTTCGGAAGCGCTAGAGTATTCATATAATAACTAGTAACTAATGCTTATCCATAAGACTGCTTTTGTCGCACATGTATGCGTTTAAAGCTGCCAATGCCTAATGTAAATATTGAGGGATTCTAAATGTATCATAAACTTTATTAAAAATAATATTTGATACTATTTTTCTGTCAATACATGTTGAACGGAATTGACAGCTGTCATTTGAAACACAGGGTTGCCGTACGCTTGGCATAGGTTCCGAAAACAAATGTGAAGGAATAGAATCGTTTATACAAATAATTATCTCTAACGTAAACAATGATTATACAGCGTTATCAACGTTTTGGTAATATTAAAGATTTAATTAATTTTATTACAACATGGTTTGCAAACCTGAATTTTATATAAATTATGCAAAAACATGGGCTAGACAATCGGAGTCATTTTACGTGCAAACAAACAATTAAGTTTTAACCAGAAATATGAACTAGGCAGTTGTAAATGTACGATTAAAATACTAAAATATAACAATTGCCTTACACCGTTACTATTCTGTTTGTGTTCATGATTTTTATGTTGCTAGCAGAGACTAGTTTAACTAGTCTCTGGTTGCTAGGTATCCTGAAAAACAAGCGTGTCATGTTATGTCAATTCATATTATACAGAACTTTTAAAGAGTTCTGATTAAATACTTCTACTACTTCTAAAATTGTTTAATATATTATTAAAGCATACATTACACAATTGGCGGCGAGAATGGGTTATGGTTAATATTGGAAAAATTGAAGAATTTAATACTACTCAACCTGAAGCATAGAAATCTTATGCCAAAAGATTAGAGTTCTTCATGGAGGCTAATAATGTTAAAGAGGATAAAATTAAACGTGCAACTTTATTAACAGTTTGTGGTTTAAAATGCTATTCTACGATTAAGTCGATTTGAGCTCCCAAAAGAGTAAAGGAACATTCTTATGAAAAAATAATTACAAAACTTAGTGAACATCTTTCTCCGAAACCTTCTACAATAGTTCAGCGCTATAAGTTTTATAAAACGGTTCAAAAACAGAACGAATCAATTGCTACTTTTGTTGAAGAGTTGCCGTCGATGGCCGATAGTTGCGAATTTCCCGGTAATTTTTTAGATGGAAAAATGCTTGGAATTCGTTTAGTGACCATCGCTCCTCATCGGCCACAAGGAAACGGAATGGCAGAAAGAATGGTTCAAACAATTAAAACTTTTCTTAAAAAAATATTACTGGACATTAGAAATTTAAATTTGCTAAATTTTTATTATACCAGCACATCACTCCTAGCTCAATCACTGGTCAGAGTACTAGCGAGATTCTTATGGAAAGAAAGTTACAAATTGTGTTGGATAAAGTAAATCCAGATTTGTCTTTGGAGCTGCAACTTAAAAGGGAAAAATCTCTATACAGTGCTTTAGAGTCACCTAACCTACGAACATTTAGCGTTAACGACATCGTTTTCATTAAGAATTATAGTAGCGGCGATAAATTGCATGATGGAAGCATTTTGCGCAGGCATGTAGATCATCAAATCAAACTTAAATTTCCTATTACTTTAAATGGTGAGGGTAATAAACAAAATTCAAACGAGTGTCCCAACAGTATGGACTTGGCACTTGACCTTGAACGTATGTCATATGAACTGCGCATTTTCTAAACACGGTTAAGAGCAAGTTTGAAAGTAACGCCTAAAACTGATATTGAAATTTTGATATAAAAGATCCTTAGAATCTAGGAAAACTTGCATGCTCTCCCATAAGCATTTTGTTTAAATTTTGAGAATCTAAACCAAAACATGTTTGATTGTTCTAGCAATTACAAACCAATTTACATTCTGCATAAAAAAAATTACCAAGGATATTGAATTTTTGTATTCTTAGCAAATTTTAAAGGTTTGTGATGGCTTGTATAGCCATTGTCTAGATGTACTAGAACTTAATACGCACAATAATTTCTTGTCAAGTTGTCATCAGATCAAGGTCAGATGCTGTTACGTGCCATTGCACTTAAACATGTTTTTAGGTTAAGTTTTTATGTATGGAAGTTTCGCGGCATAAATTCAAATACGCGGTGCGCGGGAATTTTAAATGGACTAGGCGGTACTTCCGTACGTCAGAGTAGTGCATTTGCGCAGTGTGTTTATCCCTAGAGAGGTAGAGCAATACTAGACAAAGAGTGGGGAAAAGTGTTTCGTGACGCTCTAAATCGTGGCTGTTTTGCCCAAATTTTCAAGGTGTGTGGTCGTTTGGGAGGTATCGTATCGTAGCTTTTACCTATGTAGATTTTCTTTGTTAATTATCTTTTGTTGTCGACCTCTACCTTGTTCCTCATTCCGATCCCTACATAGGTAGGCAATCAGCAACCTTCGGCTACTGGACCCTAGACGACCCTGAGGTACATGCTCCGCTGGCAGATCCGGAGGAATCAACATCTTTAATCCCTCCGACATGGAGCCCTGATAGAGGCCAATTTTGGTTCAACCCCGCCAAGTTCGGATTTCCGGGGTGAGTAATACCGTGTTTAAATTGTTCACGAATATGAACTTTTGTTAATTGTTTATTTAACTTTTTATATTTCCGGTTATGGCGCAATGTAATTTGTATTGGTGACGTCATGGTGGATGTCCGCGCCCCAAATCTGTAAAAGGGTTGCGCTTTCCTCCGCTAGAGGCATCACTCGCCTTATTCATTGCGCTTGCGCGATGTATCTTATGAACTTTGGTAACTGTATTACCGGCTTTTAGGAACTATCTATCACCATATAAATGTTTCACCATCTAAAGTGTAATACTTTGTTAACTGTTTTACCGACCATATAAACTATCACCATAATAGTGTAATAATGCCAAGTCCATACTGTGGAAAGATTCGTGAATTCAATTACTTATCGCCATCGTAATCATTCGAATGTTCTATGTGACCCGTATAATACCTGCCGTTTCTACAGGACGAAGTTGCTCTAATTCCAGCTACGTATGAGAAACCGCAACGAATTAGACAACCACCGGTATGGTTAAGTGATTATGTTGCCTAAGGAGGAGAAGTGTTATGTTTGTGTTCATGAAATAGTTAGCCAAGATTTTTATGCTGCTAGGTATCCTGAAAAACAAGCCATGTTATGTCAATTCATATTATACAGAACTTTTAAAGAGTTCTCAGATTAAATACTTCTACTACTTCCAGAATTGTTTAATATATTATTAAAACATACATTACAGTTACAAAACCAGCTAAAAGAAAACCCTCGTGTTTCCTATTTTATTATGCATAACTCGCTTTTTAAAACATACCTAATATAGTATCATTAACTAATATTCTATCATTAAAAATCAACTTGTTTTATGCCATTACCTTAAATTTGTATTTAATAGTTGGCCTTAGCCATAAATTTAATCGTCGTTTCCTATCTCTATTTGAGATAATGTTAAAAAGCTTGACACTGTCATATATGACAGACGAAATTGCCAAATGTAATTGGAAGTTAAGTTGATACTTACGAATAAACCATGAACGTCTGTGGTGAAGCTCACTTCCAAATGGCAACACAGATAGAGCAAGAAATTATCAACCACAAGAAGTGGATGGAGGTCGTGACACAGAAATTTACAAATACACGAGTGCATTTTGCGAGTTCAGGGACTTCCCTCAGAACATCATGGATCTCCTCCAGCAGTAGTCTTATATCATGGAGCAGGTATCCCTTAAAATTGCATTTCTGAATTGTTTTAAATCCTCAGTATTTTGAGTAGCGTATATTCAAAATCGATGATATATATTATATAAGGATAAACATAGCTGCAGTCAGGCAGTGAACGCGTATTTCGTGTTACTAAAAAATGTAAAAGGAAACTAAATAAGTTTGTAGTTAATATATGCATAATTTAAACTCATTGGTATGTTATAAAAGAATATAGTTTTTGTATTTAGTTTGTGCAATATATAAATGATAACGAAAATCAGCTTCGAATTCCAAGTCATTTATACTCTTTTACTAACCAAATTGTTGATGATGAAAACTGTTATTATCATCTAATTTTTACTACTAATGATGGTTATACTCCAAATGCTCTAGAAGCTTCTGCATCACAAGGTTGATTACGAATTTGTTTTATGAAGCAACATTACTGTTGATTAGCTGCTACGAGAACCATAAACCTCTGGTTGAAGAGGGCAAACTAAAGACCTTGAAAAAGGTGTGGGAGAAAATTAGTTTGTGTATGGTTCAACACAAATATCGGCTTTCAGCAATCCGGGTAGAAAATAAGTGGAAACATTAGAGCAATCATATAAACATTAAAAAGACAATAAAGCCAAAACCGGTAGAGGCAAACGATCATGTCCTTATGAGAGATTATGCATAAATTTAATAATAAATATTTACTTTTATAGGCAACTTTTATAAATAGACAAAAGAAATTCCGTAAATCCAGTGTCTACTATTAGTAATATTGTTTCTTTAATAGCAGCAGACTCGAGAGTTGAGAATAGTAAAGCCGCTCTTGATTCTTCCGAAGAGTTCGATGAACTTACGGAGAATGTGTAATTATATTTTTGTAAATTCATATTCATAAGCAGTTTTAGGAATACACAAACATTGACACCACATGGTTCAAGAAGAAAGCAAAGTAGTATGGTAGGAGAATTGCTTGAATTGACAAATACCATAAAAAAACACAAACAATATTTGGAGGAAAGAAAAATCCAACAGCTGCAGGAAATGTTGGAAGTATTAAAAGAAAAATTGAACCTTTAAAGAAACTGATCACTAAGATGAATAAATAATTAAGTACATTTGTATGAAACCTCTTTAACATTTAATAGTTCACTTATTTTGGATATTGTTCCCTGCGTTGAATACAATAAAACCAATTTAAACATAATATGATTTTTTCAAATCACTGTTAAGTGAAATAAAACGTGTATGGGTGCATTAATTTACTTACAATGTTGATCAATACAATATCTCAAATATTAACATAATCACACAGCTGCATATATTATATAAGTATAACAATTATACTTTATATACAGGCTGTTCTAGTGTTCTATATTACTGCAGATACAATTGTATACAAATATTGTCCCGTATGGCAGTGGCACGTTTTTACTGGCGTATGAAGTGAAACAGTGTTTGGCTGATCATTGATGTTTCTTTCATCGCCAAACAATGTATTATCATCGACGGCGATATTATGCAATACCCAGCATGCATTTATGAATTTAGAAATTCTGTCCTGTCTCATCAATTTCATATGATATAATTGTCCAAAATGTTGTTTTAATATCCCAAAATCATACTTGTTGCTTACTCTACAATAACTTAACATTTTATTGAAGCATTTTTGAGCAGGCGTGAGGTATCCAATATCTCTGTATGGAATTAGCCAATTTGGTAGCAACGGGTATGCACCAGCCCTTAGAATAAAGTAACAAAATATAATTAGCTGTAATAATTTAAAAATATGGAGATTATGTAGATACCTCCTTCGCACCATATGTATGTTAAACGAAGAATTACGGGAAACATGCACAGAACCAGGATAACCTACAAAAATGTCAATAAATGGGCAGTGTTCGTCACACACCCCTTGTGAAATAATGGAATAATAGTCCTTTCAATTGAAGGAATATGTTGGCCTTTCCGAAGGATTTTCTACCTTAATATGAGTTCTATCTATAGAACCTGAACATATAAATTTAACAGTATAATCAATTATATAGTATCTGGATAGTTGTTTTAGCGTACATACAATATTAGAAAATATCTTGTTAGAGCAATAGAAATTTTGCAATTCTTAGTTTCCCATTACTATTGGGAAATATAATGCTCTCTGCAAACAGTTGTTCTATTATAAAATCTAATACCCTAGTAATAATTTAATACTTATACACAAACCAAATCGATCAGAAACTCTCATCTGATATTTACTACAAAATAAACAATACACATAAATATTAATGACAAGCACAGCAATCAAAAGTTTATATCAAACCTTAATAAATCTGCATATATTCGTGAATCTCCAAAGCGAGCTGACAAAATTAGAAAAACTCTGAAATAGCTCACTAGATTGTTTTGGCATTACCTGCAAGCAAAAGGAAGCGTGTTTATCTCGATAAATTGGTAGTTTACTCACATCTATTGTACAGTTCTTAATAATTATGCGATTATTTTTAATGTCAGGATTAGACAGGGTATTTACAATTTCTGCTACTTCTTCATCTTCACTTGAAAAACTACTACCCATCAATATTTCACAGACGACATCGTAATCAACAACATTTGCAACTATTGATTTAATCAAATTTGTATCCCTTATTTTTGTTTTTCAGAATATAAATCAGGAATTTATAAAAGTTAGGTTATGTTATTTTATAATTAGCGCCGTAATTACCTACATTTAAAACGTTCACTTGTAAGCAGCCCACAAGTTGCACTGATTACATTCTAAAGTGCACTATGACGTCAGGATTGTGAAATTTAGTAACAAATATAGACAAATGAATATAACTATATATTAGAGCTTGATCCACTCTTATAACGTCCTTGAACGCAAGAGACTTTGGATATGTGAGCTGTTGCTTTACCCACCAATGAAAGTATGTTAGTTCAAATCATAGAATTATTCTATGGTTCAAATACTATGTAAGGATCTGGTTGTATATGTATGCTAGGAACTACACCTTTATGGTGAAAATAACCTACATTTTAAACGTCAGTTCATTCATTGAATGTCGATATTTACTTCGTTGTTTAGCCATTAATCAAGAGTACCGTAACATGATTTAAAAACCATGTAGAAAAAGCATAGGTGTAACCGATAATGGATTCGGGTCTTGGAAGCGACGATGAAAAACGCAGCAGAACAAAAGCACAAAAACAACTTCAGAATGAACAGAAGCAATTGTTTAATGGTTGTTTTATAGATGCAACTACCCTAGGAGATGAGGTTGAACCTCAGGAGTTTGGTTATAGACAAAGCGATGAGCGACGTCAGGGCGCTCTTATATTTAAATCAGCTATACCACAGTATTCAATGTTACAGATGCCTCGCAGATCTTCGCAAACAGATTCAGACAATAGTTCCAATATACAAGACGACGAAGTTGATATACAGTCAAGTGAGGTTCAAATGCCTCATAACTCCATTATACAAATTGAAGAGAAGCCTAATAAGAAATTACCTGTAGGTTTTTCATAGATTTAGATAATGTTAAGGTCACTGATACACCATCCTCCATGCCTGTTCAAAAGAAGAATATATTTTCAATGGTAATAGATTATAATATGCCAAAGAGGGAAATGCCCAGTAGATTAAGTAGTTCATTACTTGGAGGCCGAAATCGTAGTAATTCTAGTACATCTTTTTCTTCAGATAATGAAATAAGTAGTCTTGAGAGCAATGTTTGTAATGGAAAATCAAATAAGTTAGAAAAGGCTGTACTTGTTAATAATTTAGTGGGGCAAGAATCTTATCGTCGACTTCAAAGCATTCCCAAAGACGAAAAATCAAAGTCAAAAATTCCTAAAACCAGAAATACAGAAGAGATAGTGAACAATGTTAAACAAAATGCACCGAATGTTGTTTCAATGCAACAGGTAACTAATTATATTTTATGTAATAACCAGTTGCTTATAAGTGCATTTACTTTGTTTCCTATTGTTACTTATTTTTGTCCTTATAAAATTTTAAGAATCTTAAAATCTGTATACCATGTTAAGATTCGAGGTGCAAAAGGTTTCAAGTTTTGGGTTGTACTGACCATGTCAGAAGTATGTATAAGCAATGTCAATGGATACCCAGGTACGTACCGGATAAATCAATACTCAGGTCGAAATTTTGATACCCGATACTCGTTAAATACTCAAAACCCGATAAGTACAAGATAGCCAATAATTAGATGTGCTAGATGTGGAAAGCAGGTGTTTGAATTTTTGTTGGAAGCTTGTCTAATACCATTGAAAAGGACAAAACAATTTTGTTCATTTAGTTTTACACACTTGTAATAACGATATACAAATTGATAAATTACTAATTGAATTAAATAGCAAAGATGTTTTTGCAGAGTTATCTAAACTTAGTAGAACCAGACAATTTTAGCGTGTTTACTGCACATTTGTGTTCTCAAGCTTCGACAATTTTCTGGTGTTTTTGATGGGAAAACTATCATATAATTTTCTAGTATTATGTATCGATTAATTATCGAATATCGGGTAATTATAGTGTGATGGATATTTATTGTGTAATGGGTAATTATCGGGCATTATGTAATTATCATGTAACGGGTAGGATCTGGGTATTGATTTTGGGTATCCGGGTACAAACACTATCGTGTATCGTCATTCCTGGTATGTATTAACTGATATTTTGTTTTCGCTAATTCTCAGTTATTAAATCTAACCAATCTTATCGATTATTGTCAAGACGCGAAATTTGCAAATGTGCAATGAAAATTATTAAATTTGTAGCTTGAAAATTAGTTAATCATGAAACAATACAAATAAACATGCTTACCATTGTCATAGATATGATATCAAAATTAATATTTGCACTAAAAAGAAAGAAGGAATTAAAAACCATTAAATGGTGTAGTTGAATTTCTACTTTTTTAAATGCAATTTTTAAATTAGCCATGTCTAAAGCCATTAACTGCCATTAAAACTTTTATAGTACGAGTTTAGTCAGGGAATCGGCCGACAGGCTTAGCAAATCCAACATAGAGGATACCCTCGAGTTTAGAAGATGTTATATTATTTTCATAGCAATACGATTATTACCGATGTGAATTTATGGCTATAACAATACTATAAATAAACTATTACAGTTTATTTTGTCAAAATTGTAACAATCTTGACATTGATAATAGCATTTATTTCCATTTCCAAATTTGAGTAGTTATTCGAATCAAAATTGTCCAGGAATATCGGGTTGTGATGAAAATGTTTTTACTGCCCCACGTTGGTAGCGTTAGTGTAATGAAAAATTCTTTTAATTTGTAATTTTAATGGGACACTAGTGTAACAACAATTTATTTTAATATTTTTATCTAGCTCCAAATGTTGCAGCATCTGTATAGCCAGCTAACTCAAGTTACAGATTCTGCAGTGAACACGATAATGGGGGTGGTGCTTTTATTAGACTTGTAAAAGCGATACAATAACTAAAAGGCGTAATTACAAATTACAAATATGGGGGCGCCACCACGTCTAACTGTAACAATAAATATACCTTAAGGGAAGATACGGAAACTCTTAAGTATGCTTGGATATTGTTACCTATAATAAATGATAAAACTTCCTTTCTGAACAACAGCCAAACCACTACAAGAGCTGTAATAAAAGTTAGATTATTAAATGAAATACGAGACACCATTTGTTCCTCACCTTGTCATATAACAAATAAATGTATCAAAAAGTTTCAAATATTAATACGGAGTGTTTTGTCCAATTTCACAAAACTTCCTGTTCCTTAACCGTAATAAAATTTTATTCAAATATATAGGAAGTGAACCGCTTTTTTTATACTATAAAGCTTTTATTCTCTGGAACCATTGTCTTTTTTCCTATGCCCTCATTTTCTCATATAAAATCAATAAAATTTTATGATACCATAACTTATATTCAAAAAAATTCGTTCTTTCTACATTTTATATACAAAAGTACCAGAAGCATATGTCCTCATAAATGTGCAGAACATGGTTTTATTTTAATCTAATTTCAGTTAAAATTTAATTTTATAGTATTATACTCTATGCTGTTCTATTCTAAGGTATACTGTTAAAGTCCTGCGCGTAATTGACAATAGCCACTACGAAAGTTGACAACATAATCAACCCGTATGTAATATGGCGCAATAAGATGTTACGTCATTATGGCGTCTCGAATTTGTATCACATATAAAAGAAAAAGATAGAATGTACTCGCGTAAAATGTGGAGCCCTTTACGACATTGCAGCTATTCTGGCGGCAGGACCACGGCGTTGGTTGGGCGTTGTTGGGCGTGGGTAGGGCTTCGCCCCCTTCGTCGATACCAGATTAATTTGTCTTCCCTCTTCTTTGTGTAGCGGTACAGTAAAGGATCAACCAGGTAGAAGGAACGATAATAGGTACAAGACAGGAAACCTACATATCTGAAAGAGAAGACAAAGGCACACCACAGATAACCACACTCTTCGGCGTTTCGTTGACTAGTCCATGACGTGACGGAAATCACCACTTACTTCCACACTCTGCGTCTGCGCAATCTCGGGCGCTGACGCAACTGTCTGAAGTGACGGAAATGCACGCACAAGTCTTTTAAAATATAGGCGAGAATTCACTTACAAATTTAAAAGGGGGCAATGCCAATTTGTGGCATGTAACAATCGCAACAAAGCCGTATAAGAAAAAAAAATCTTAAAAAAAGAAAATGACTGTTAGCACGGTAAAAGCTTAAAATCTAAATTATAACTAACCTACATATACCCTAACTTAAATTCTACAAAATGTTTATTTTAGGCGTCACCTGGTTTTTTCCAACCGATAACACGTTTTCCGGATTACCAGGAAAATGAATGTGTAGCCCCGTTGTTTTTTAACTACACTTAAAGTGCACACACGAGTCTTTAATGTGGCGCAGTTATAATCGACAACACAAATTTGTCGGGGAGCTTGAAACACTACTAAAACTAGAATAAATATATACTATAACTAAAGCTAACATTACAGTTTTCTAAGTGCATACGCACATGAGCGTTACATCTAGACTGTTTCTTCTTTGGCAAGAAAATGCCCAAATTTCAAAATGTTCAAAAGAGCAAGTTACCATGCACTTCAGCAAATTTTAGGTACTGGTACTCTGGTTTAATAAACAATACACATCAAAACTTTTTCATGACATGGTTGTGAATCAACAAATTTACCAACAGTACCATCTTACTAATTTCTTACATTACTAACCTAGCAAATTACATAGCTACTATCAGGTTATCTTCTTCACTCAATATTTGAAAAATAATTCCTAAGTCTGATCGTAAATACCAAACGTTAGGAAGATAAAAAAGATAAGGCAAGGCTCAAGTTATTATCGAAGATAATAGGTAAGATAACGATATTAAGATAAAGTTATCAAAGGTAATATGTAAAATAACGATATTAAGCTCAAGTTATTATCAAAGATAATAGGTAAGATAACGATATTAAGATAAAACTAGATAACAATAGATGGATCCGAAACGTCCCAGCACGCTACGACTACATACACTAAAGATATAGCGTAGAATTCCCCAGCTCACCAAGCTGTTTTGTCATTCATCCCAAAGATACACGATAGAGTGGCTCCTTGGAGCCGTTATATAGGGAAAATACTCGTACCCCCTAAACAGAGCGACCTGTGAAGCAGGCTCGTTTATAAAAAACGGTACGAGGGACCGGAAAAGGCATTTGGGTGCATTCCTGCGTTAAATGATATCGATGATATCCGTACATATTTCTACATACACTCACACATTCACACACTCATACATACATATATACATACACTGTTAGCGGCCATGTGCGCTGACAGCAGCACCGCATGACCTCACGAAAGATTCTCAGAGACGTGGCCCGGGTGTCTGTGAAAACCCCCCGTGTATCCACACGGTGACTAACGGAAATGAAAAGACAATAGAGATATAGGAAAGGTAGAAAGAGGGAGGTAGGCGTTTTGAAATGCATGAGAGGCACTTCCAGGTAGAAGAGAATAGAGGAAGGGCTCACATTGAGCAAAAGAGACAGAAAAGGTGGATAGAAAAGCACTACTCAACCAGCCAATGTGGTAAGTAGCCCGGAGTGAGGGAAAACTCACTCTTATGTGGTAGACGGGTGTTCCGGGACAAGAACAGGTCTACCGAACGAAAGATAAGGCAGAAACGGAGACAGCAGGATAAGAAAAAGTAAAGTTTTTGGACAAGCGTCCGAGAGAAGGTAGAGAGTTGTCCCGATTAAACACGGGTCGGTCTGAAGGACCACCTGCTATATTAATCAGACAAGTTAAGGTACATCATAAGTTAAAAAAATTACTAGACTCTTAAGAGAACTAGTACAATCATTTTCCTAACGAGTGCATCCACTACGATAAGAAAATCAGACAAAAGTTGAAACAACAACTTAAAAGCATCCCTGCAGATACCTTCACACAAAAAACCAACTGTTTCAAGGTAATTTTTAAAAACGGTAACACCATAAACACACAAAAATGCCTAATTATAAGCAGTTAAATACAGACACACTGTCCCAATATGCTAAAAACAACCGAGAATTCGATAATGTATCAATAAAAAGCGATATCACCTCACCACGAAGTTCAATAAAAACAACAAAAAAATGTTTATATGTTATGGTGACTTAGTAAAAGAAGAAACAAGTAATGATATAGGATAAAGTGGGCGACTGTAATAATTCAGAAGAGAAACACATAGAATAGAAAGTCCTAGTTTTTGGCAACTGCGAATATGGACTATTTCTTACAATGGCATAGGTCGCGTCTCCTATGCGAGTTCAAAGAAAAAAGCATCCACTCAAAACATCAGCTAAAACCAATCATAAAAATTCAATGAGTTATTACAACTAAAGTTACGACAATCACCACAAAATTAAACGATGTAAGATAAATACTGAAAACAAAATAATATGTTGTAGAAAATGTGCGATTATTAATTAAATGAAGGGACAGAATTATACTGGACAATCTAGACAATGAACCGATATATGACTAACAATAAATTCAAGGAAAAGTCAACAAGTAGCAAAAAGATAGCTAGTTTAAGGTAAATAAGTTAAACGTGTAAAAGGTAGGTGCTGTATAAGAAAAAGAATGGGTAAATATAGTTACCTAACTCATAGTAGGGACAAAAACATTAAGTAAATCGTTAAGGAAATGAAACGTGAAAAAAATTTTGGATGTACGTAAGGTGAAACAATTTTAAAGATAATGTTATGCCATCTAGTGTGGTTTAAATCGATATGTGAAGAGATAACAATAATCAAAACTCGATTTACTGATAAAATTGTTGAAGAACAGAAAGATATCTTATAACGAATATACTTACTAGGATGACGAGCCCTCCTTTGAGCTTCACATAGACTAATAAAGAAAAACTCCAACATCATTCTTAAAAAATGATTCACTAATTGCTAGAGCGACAAACTTACTCAGAGTTTCGTCTAGTTTTATGTAATGCTGAGCGACCAACTCTTGATGAGTTTCGTCTAGACTTATATACAGCTGAGCGACAAACTTGGAAGAAAAATCTTGCCTAGATCGAATAGATCTTAAAATGCTGCGTTGGAATATTGATATTTAAAAAATATGCTATCAAAACAAAATCATACTCGCTACACCAAAGCAATATTCTACGATACATGTATAGAAAAAACAGTATTCCAAATTATTAAAATATTCTTTTAATATTGCGGGATTTATCACAAGCATCGTAAATGAGCTTAAATACAAAACGTTATGAACAACTTCATTATTGTAGTGTTTAAAGAAGCAGATATAACGAAATCAAGTTTATTATAGCGTTTTAGAAGGTAAAAGATATACTAAGAACTCAGTTAATCGCAAAATCTATATTTAGGGAAGAAATCTTCTTTATGGAGGTAATCGTAACTTATAATTAATTATTTAGATTATAAAGGGACACTTAGAATCATAGAGCAGTAAGATATTATATGAGTTATCTAAACGACAGTTTTTAAAAAGTTAACCCAAAAAAGAGGTTAAAATAAAGTGAGAAAAATTTCAGGGTTAAAGTAATTATACTTGGTGTCATTTTAAGAGATTTTTTCCTTTTTTTTAATCATAATGAATGGAAAATAAAGCTATTTATTTATAATTAGAATACTTACATAAAACATTATGTAATGCAAAAAGCAGCTGCTAAAGTTAGGTTATGGTCATTTGGTAGACACTTTTAAAACGTATATGCTCCAGCTTCATGCTAAATTAGATTAGGTCATTATTTAAAAGAACCCAGAATACAAACACACTATTTTTTATAAGGTAAAATGTGAATCAATTGAATTAGCAACACATTTATGAAAGCTATAACCAGTAATCAAATATGGCTGTCAATATTAGATTGACATATCAGCTGTTTCCATGTCATTTCATTTAAGATGGTTGTCATGGCAACTTGCAATGTTACCAACTTATATTTTTCTATTTAACAGTTATTAAAAATTTTAAATTTTTATTTTTGAGTGAAAAATCCAATTGCTACAGATATATTTAAAACTAATGCGTTATAAGATACACAAGAAGTGAAAACAAATTTCAACACACGTTAGGTGCGCCACTGTTATACTCCCGACTGTTCTATTCTAAGGTATACTCGTTAAAGTCCCGGCGTAATTGATAATAGCCACTACGAAAGTCGACAACATAATCAACCCGTATGTAATATGGCGCAATAAGGTGTTGCGTTATTATGGCGTCTCGAATTTGTATCACATATAAAAGAAAAAGATAGAATGTACTCACGTAAAATGTGGAGCCCTTCACGACATTGCAGCTATTCTGGCGGCAGGGCCACAGCGTTGGTTGTGCGTTGTTGGACGTGGGTAGGGCTTAGCCCCCTTCGTCAAAACCAGATTAATTTGTCTTTCCTCTTCTTTGTGTAGCGGTACGGTAAAGGATCAACCAGGTAGGAGGAACGATAATAGGTACAAGACAGGAAACTTACATATCTGAAAGAGAACACAAAGGCACACCACAGATAACCACACTCTTCGACGTTTCGTTGACTAGTCCACGGCGTGACGGAAATCACCACTTACTTCTACACTCCGCGTCTGCGCAATCTCGGGCGCCGACACAACTGTCTGAAGTGACATGAATCACCACTTACTTCCACACTCCGCGTCTGCGCAATCTCGGGCGCCGACGCAACTGTCTGAAGTGACGGAAATGCTCGCACAAGTCTTTTAAAATATTGGCGCGAATTCACTTAACAAATTTAAAAGGATGCAATGCCAATTTTTGGAATGTAACAATAGGTACACAAAATTTGATTATTCTAATTTAGACACAATGTTCGTTATTATCTCATAGCAGATCTGGTATGATATTTACATTCTAGTTACAATATTTAAATTTTCTATAGGTAAAAATAAATTGAGCGTGCTATAAATTTTAATATGATATTTTAGTCCAATAAGTACGAGCTACAAAACAGTAATACCACTGAATAAAGTTCAAATTATCTACATATCACATCACATTAATAAGCAGCTGACCAAATGCATTTAAATTTTTAACTTTTGATTTGCAAACTAAAAGAAAACGATAATTCACTTACATATAATTAAAGCGTCAAATTACCTAATGGATTATATTTTAATAAGCACGAACTAGTATTCTTTAATTTCGAATTACTTAATGGATTATATTTTTACAAGTACAAACTAATGTTATTTAATTTCAAATTACTCAATAATATCAAATGTGTTTTACTTCATGTTATGCGGTAAATCACAAGTTTTAATCAGGATACATCAATCAAAAATCTGGTACTAGTTTAGTGGTCTTCCAAAAACAACATTCAATTGTACTTACTGCGAACATCTAATTAAACAATTTCAAACCCATATAAAACACTATCCAGTTGCAAGTTATTACTGTGATACATCCATAACTATGTGCATCCTTGCAATTTACATAAAAATACTATTGTGCATGTAACGACAAACAGCAATTTCCTCTTTAATAAAAATTAACATGTGTGAACAGGACAGCTATTTTTTAAAACCACGTGTAACCTTCTAAATTTTACGAACTAATCTACGTGTGCTAAAAAGAATAAAATAGGAGAAGAACACAATAGCATATTTACCATTGATACGTTTTGCCTGGAGACCAAAAATTTGCCTTCATCTCAATGCTATTCACATCTTCCAACGAGCTTCTATGATTGCACATGTGCGACGCATGAAAATAACATCATCCAGTTACGATTAATTATAATAGAACTAAATCAATTAGAAGGTTGGCAATTCTAGCTGTACTTTAATGTGAAATAAGTAATCTAAACTTTTAACAACGACTCTAATACATACCATTCTTGTTTTTGAAAACAAAATGCCATAGAATATTAATGAAAGCTTAAATTTAAATAATTTAATAATAATAATAAAAATAATGGTTATTCATCAACCAATACAGAGTAGAACTCCAATTACAAAGCTTTGATTTCATTAATATTAAACATTACCATTTAATTGAACTGATTACACAGTAAATATTGAAAAGTATACATACTAAGTTGGTTGTTTAAACTAAATTAAATGGTCGATTGAAACGAACACACTGTACAATAAGGTGTTGCAATGGTTTAGCAGCTAATAACAAAGTTTAGCATTTCGTTTGCAGTGGTAGCAAATATATTTAGTTCAGGATTCTTTTTAAGTATGCCATTAACTAATTTCATTAAATTGTTAGTAGGAGATACAGAAGAAAAGCGTTACTCGATACTAAAAAGTCCGGTCTGAGTTTAATCACTCGTGCTTTGATATTAATGTAAGTTAACAATCGGGATACTTATATTATTATTAACCCGTTTAAAAATAAATACAATTCCTCTGCATGTTCTTCTTTTACTTAAATGTGTAATGTTAATTCTTTTTCTCTGATTTTGTATCTGCTAGTTGTTCATGATAGGAAATGCATATCGGATAACGTGGGTATATGATGGCGATCTTATGGTTAGATAACGAATAAATCTTTTCTGTACTTTCTCTAGTTTATTAGAGTTAATACTTGCATTAGGCGACCAAATACTACAGGCATATTCTAGCTTCGAACGAACGAGCGCATTGTATAACTTAACAATAACCCCCCATAGGTTTTGAAAATAATATATATTTCTGATAACAAAAGAAAGACTCCTATAGGCAGAATTTGTAATTTGATTTATATGTTTTGTAAAATAAAAATTTGATGTAAATAAAATACCCAGGTTCTTAATTCTAAAAACTTGTTCCAAATCTTGGTTGTTGATTTTGTATCATCGATAACTAACAATGTTTCGGTTTCTTGTGTAAGTGATCACCTTACATTTACCTGTATTAAATAGCAACCCATTCTGTTCAACCCATTTACCTATACTTTCTAAATCTTTTTGCATTAAGATACAATCTTGTACGTTTTTCACCTGTTTAAATACTTTAAGATCATCTGCATATAGGAGACACTGCGAAGTTCTAATGCAGTTGAGCAAGTCATTAATAAATATAAGGAAGAGCAATGGACCAATAATCGAACCTTTGTTTCCATTGTTGAATATCGAAAATATATTAATTTGTTTCCATTTTTTAGGAAATATTGACGTTTTAATGGCTAAATTAAATATGCCTGTGATTTGTATATCTGTGAACTGATTTTCCCAATAGACCTAGTTGAAAAATAAAACAAACCTATCACTTTTTGTTGTGTGGTTTCTAAACGTACTCATTGTGTTTCATAGTACTGGGAAAATGACTTTTTAAAGGCGTTTTATAAATTCTCACAAGTCCTGTGGCTCTGCACTTATTGCTTTGTCCATATCAGCAACATACACTGCAAAAGTCTTAGAAATTATACGTTTAAGTTCCATTCGGAGATGTTTTAGACGTTTATATTTTTGTAAGTATGTATCAGCATTTTTATGTCCCATTTTTGCCATTCAATAATAATGTGTTTTTTGTTTGATTTTGTTTTATTTCATGATTAAACCATTTTGGACAAGATGTATTAATATTGTAAATTGTTACAGGAACAGGCATTTAAAACTTTATTGAAGTGATCAACTACGTCATCCACGTTCTTTGTATTAATGACATTACTGCAATCTGTGTCTCACAGTAGATGATACAATTGCAGGAAATTGGCTTTTCAAAATTGCACGTCTAAAAAATATTGCTTTCCTTGGTTGCTGCTGTTTTTTTTTTGTCATATATATCGATATTGCCGGATGATATGTATCTTCTTTAACTCAAAATTCCGAGTTTGCAGCACAAACATGATAATTGCATACGATCAAGTCGAGGTTATTTTTGCTAACTCTATTTGGTATATTATTGTATGAAGTAAGATTAAATTTTGAAATAATATCAGCTATAATCTGATAATCTGACAGCGATTGTTTCCTAGTGTTAGCATGTAGTTCGAACCTGTAATTGTTGGTATGTTGAAATCATCGCCCAGCAAAATGTGGCTATTTACAGGGTGTCTACTGTCACGAAAAGTCACGAAAGTCACAAAAAAGACACGAATTTCGTTTTGCGGTAACTAGAGTAACGAAAAGTCACTAAATCCTATATCTCGGTCACGAATTTTTTCTTCATTGTTTGATTATCGTATGTATTTCCACAAATATGCCATAAAATTTTATAGCCATACTTCAGATGTTGCAGCAAATAAATGTAAAAGGACAAAAAATTCCTTCATCGCACAAAAAGCAGCCTGTCTCTTTTCATTATACATTTATTCGGTTGGGTTATATAAACTCTGCGGTTTTTGTTTAAAGCCTTGAATCTAGAAATCGTGGCTTATCAGTGCTTGAGCAGCAGTTTTGTGTGTATATTTCTAACATGCTTTTTTATTACTGTATGAGGCCGTAATAAATACCTGCTATTCTAATCAACCCCAGACACTGTGTTCGTGGCACCAATGACCTTTATTGTAATAGGGAATTGGAATGTGAGGTAGGTAGCAGCCGGACGACCGCATTTAAAGAATATTACCGCAAGTAAGTCGTAAATAAAACCTTATGAGATGTGTTTCGTTTTGATTATTTGTAACGCGACAAGATTTTACGTTTTTAAGTTTACACAGTGCGTATGTACTTAAGTGAAAACTTTCTTGTAAAAATGCCTGAAAAGTGTTCGTTTTCTGAACTTTGGCTGACAAATCCGATTTTTAAAAGCTGGTTACAACCAGTACCTGGAAATGTTCATGTTGCTTTTTGTGCCTACTGCAAAAAAATTTTGATATTTCAAAAGCTGGAATATATAATGTAAAACTTCATTCCAAGGGACTAAAGCATTCTAAAATAGCTAATCCAATACTCAATATGAAGCAACCAACTATTGAGAATAATTTAGTTAGAAATACTCCGGTCTCAGACTCTCAACAAAATGATATTTCAGCTTCAGTAACAGCTAATTTACCTGCAAAAGTGTATTCTGAAGAAGCTGATTGTGAAAATAAAAATATTGCACCATACATGATCCGTAACGAGATTACTAAAGCTGAAATATTATGGACTATGTACAAGATAGTTTCTTATTCTTCGTCAAGAGTTCATCAGGATGCTACTGAACTTTTTCCAATAATGTTCCCAGATTCTTTTATAGCGAAAAACATGCAGTTATACAAAGACAAAATATGTTATATAGCCACTTTTGGCTTGGGCCCGTTTTTCCAAAACGAACTTTTAAATAAAATTAAACATAGTATTTTTTTGTGTATGTTTTGACGAAATCCTGAATAAAGTTGTGCAAAAATGCCAAATGGACATTCCTGTCAGATACTGCGATGATGAAGATAATATGGTTAAAACAAATTATTTGTCTTTGTGTTTTCTTGAAAAAACCACTGCCCTCGATCTTTTAAATGGTTTTTTAAATGCCCTGGATTCTCTTATTATACCCACTAAAAAAATTGTAACATCAGCATGGATGGACCTAATGTGAATCTGAAGATGCTTCGGGAACTAAAAGAACACATTCGAATTTCTGGTAGTGATGATGACCCCGTAATGTTTGATCTTGATACGTGTGGGCTGCACATTGTTCATGGAGCGTATAAAACAGCACACAATGGCACTGGTTGGTGTACCCATGAATTTCTACGTGCATTGTATTACCTTTTCAAAGACACTCCTACTAGAAGAGGAACTTTTATCTATCATTCAGGTACAACAACATTTCCACACAAATTTTGTTCAATAAGGTGGGTGGAAAATGGTGGTGTTAACAGCAAGCAATAAAGCTATTAGAGCCTCTTAAAAAGTATATTACAGCAGTTTCAACTTGTCCACCTGCTTGTGCTAGTTTTAAGAAAATCAGTAAAGCTTTGTCAGATAGTTTCTTGCTAGCAAAACTAGAATTTCTTTTATCCATAGTGTCTGACCTCAAACCGTTTTTAACTAAATATCAAACAAATGAGCCGATGTTGCCCTTTCTTCATCACGATCTAAGTTCGTTGCTGCGTTGTATTGGGGAAAGATTTATAATAAACGAATTAATAAAAAATGTAAAAACGTCTTTGGATTTAATTAATATTAAACTTGAAGTTGCCAAAAATTTGTTATCACCAATGCAGAATGATATTGGCTTTGGTGCTAGAATGGCAATCAAGAACTTGAAAAAACTGTTTCAGAACTTAAAATTTTAGTGTTTAGAAAAGATTGTCAGACCTTTGTAAAACTCCTTTTTAAGAAAATCGGTGAAAAGTCACCTCTTAAATATAAAATTGTTAGGTGCATCATATCTTTCTCCATATGTAATGAAAAGTGAAACACTTAGGAAACAGAGAATTCAAGACGCATTAGAAGAATTTGTAGAAAAGAAACATATAAGTCCAGGTTGTGCCGATGGTATAAAAAGACAATATGAAACTTTGTGTGTATCAGAACGTGATTCTTTAAAAGAGTTGCATAATGAAAGGCTGGATATATATTTTACCGAACTTTTTGTAAAATCCTCTATAGCATAACTTTGAAGAACTAAAAAGCATTGGACATTGAGTTAGAAAAATTAAAGAAAAAATTAAAACCATGAATTTAAATTGTGTTGTTCTCAAATAACCTTTATATACTTAGGTACGACAAATGTTTTAATTACTTAATTTTGTGATTATAATATTATGAAACTTAACAGCAATAGAATAAATACAAGTAAGTTTTTTTTTAACACAGGTCACTAGTGTTTTATAAAATAGTCACTAAAAGTCACGAATTTTCGTTTTTGAATCTCAGTAGACGCCCTGTATTTAATGTATAAGTGTATCCATAAAATTTGACAACTTTAGATAATCGGCATTGGTAGAAGTACATTCCATGTATGCGAGTACAATGATATAACAAACTTATGTATTATTACTTTAATAGCTAATATATTTGATAATGCTGATCATTCAGTTTTTGCATTTTATATTTGTTATCAACAGCAATGTTAAGGTCTTCACCTCTGGACTTATTCTTTACTGAATAATCCCAACTTTTCTAAATACTGTATAATTATTGGGAAAATTTTTGTTATATTCAAAAGAGGAATTGAGCAAAGTTTGAGTACTAAGAATAATATCGTATTGTAGTCATTAAATTTGTTCTAAAGTGTGCAATCTTAGTTCTAAGGTCCCTAACATTTTGCTAGTACAATTTAAGATCATATATATACTTCTTCTTTACTTTTAGATATTATTCTTGTAGGATCTGTAGTTGTTACTTACGTCTATATTCTATTTTTGAACGAATAGTTCAAGATTTTTATACCAAACATGACATGTTTTATCAAACGTAGAATGGGCGGCAACATTAATAGATAATGAAAATTTTTAAATACATTTCAGTAAGTTGAAACATTTAGGTTGACCGTTGTTGGAGTTTTGCAGTAAATGTTCATCATCAATCACATCATCATTTTGTTTTCGACCTTACTTAAGGTTGGTTTGACGCAGCTCTAACTTCTTTTCTATTCTGTGCTAATTTAAAAAGTTCTACATTAAATGTTCAGTAGAACCATATTTGGCACAAATCTATTGTTTTGTACAATGTTTAGCAGTGTGATTAAAACCCAAACAATTAAAACATCGAGTAAGATTAAAATATTCATATTAAGCACTTGCAGAATATTCAATACATAATGCCCCATTATTCATAATATTATTAAATGTACTGCAATCAGTTTGAATTATTGTCATCCACCTTTTAACCATTTTTTTTTTATTGCAATAATCTTAATCTCTGCATTAATACTGATAAATTTGTTTTAATTGATTATTGCAAGGTCTCAGCTTGCCAGGTGTTTTAATTATTTAATCATCATGTAATTTATTTTGGGTTTCTGTTTTTAACAAATTCAAATCATCTTTAGACAATTAATTGCAAGACCACCATTGTTTGTATGTCTTATACTGGAGATTGTCACACCAAGCTGTGCTACATTAATTTTTTTTAATATCGGCTTTGGTTAGTGATGAATTTTGTCCACTTTAAAGGTTTAATTAACAATACATTTTCATTACCCTTAAGGGAATTAGAATAAGTTTTAGTTTTATTATCATTTGCTCCATGTTGATGTGCAGGACAATATACAAAATCAATTCAGAGTTTTTTACAATTCAACCACTACTTGATAAATCACAACACTTCTTGAACAATAATTTTTTCTTGCAGAAGGTTTATAATCTGTTCTTTATCACATATAACCACATCTTTTTGTTGATTTAATTGTTTCAACAGTGAAACTTGTTTTGCTAATCCATTAACATTATGTACATTGGAGGTTATGTTATCTTCACAGCACATAATTCTGTTACTACCAATACTTTTGACATTTTTTATTTTTTCCAGCAGCTCTGGTGGAATACTGAAAAACAATTGACACAAGTTACTGAAGTATACACATTATTTTTGCAAGATTTAAAATATTTCTCAGAACAAACATCACCAATAATTACATCAGCTGCCATCTTGAATTATTAGCTTGTTGTAAATTGTATACGTTACAGGATATCGGTCGATAACCGCAGAATTTATTGTAAATGCATCATAGAATAAATTGGGTTCTAACACCTTTTTATGTATAAAGATGTGATCAATATAAGAATAACTGTTCAAATCAGCCCTATTGTTTGCATTTATATATGAGATAAAATCCAAACGAAGAGAGCATGCTTAAATAATTCATTATTATATGATCGTTTTGTTCCATAATGTTTAAACTAATATCACCTACAAAAATATGTATATCACATCGTGTTTGTTTATGAGGAAATTACGTAGGTCTTCAATAAATATTTCAGGGTTTGTTGCTGGTGATCTATAGCAAGGCATAATAGAAATTGTATTATTTTTTATGTTAATTTGAATATTACTAATTGCAATACTCGTTTGTTGTAAGACTGTATTAGTATAGGTATAATTCAATGATGTTTTTATGAACATTTACACCACCAGTTTGATTTAACCTGCATCTTACCCCTGGATACGCAGCAGTGTAATTGATAAAGGTTAAAAATCTTCAAAATGTTCTTTACACTTTTAATAATTAGATGCAATATAACTGAAAAGTATATAGCTTTGTACAATATGGTTTTAATGACATTGTTTATGTTTTCTCGTATAATCGATATTTTGTTTTGTATTTTATTTCCTAAATAATGGGCCAAGCGGTTACCATCTATTTGAATATGTTGGATATGTTTGGCCATAACTGGATCAAATTTTGAAATTATTTCAATCACATTTAAAAAATTACCATTCTTTTTTGAGAAGAGTTTATGTTTTGTTCCCTGAAGAGCTAAATTTTGTCGGGCCAGATATTGTACTATTATGGGTATAATTCTTTTCAGAACCATTGACCAACGTTTTTTCTTGAGCAATAAGACTTTGTTCAAATGATTACTTTGGGTGTTTGAATCATGTTTTAAATTTGGAATTGCCCAAAAGGAGCAGGAATCCTGTAACAAAATCAAAATGCACCGGTCAACTACAGTGGGTCCCTATAGTAATAAATGGCAGAAAATTGAACAAAATTAGGTAATGCTCAAAATTTTGCTTGGGCGAGATTTCAAGCTACGTTATTACTTGCACTTATCCTGTTAGGTTTTCAATCCATCAAGTTTAAAGGGTGCTAATTACGTCTAATTCTAATAGGATTTCCTCTGGACAACGTATAACCCAGGGGGTTGTTAATTACCGGTTATTGTCTTGGTGAAATGAATTTCCTTACAAAAGGTCACCTGCCTGTTTGATCAAATAAAACCGCTCACAACTCCTTGGTTAAATCTATTCTAAAATAACATTATTTGAGCAATTCTCTAAAAAAGTTATTTTTAAATGCACTTAACATTAATATTCAGGTTAGTGACCAAAAGACATTCCTATAACACAATACATACAATATATAAAAGTAGTTCAATTCAACCCATGGTATTGTTAATTACAGAGTATTCTCGTGGTGAAATGGATTTCCTTATAAAGAGTCACCTGTCTGTTTGATCAAATAAAACCATTTTCAACTCAATATTCTAAAATAACATTATTTGAGCATTTCTTTGAACAAATAGGCATATAATTTTTAAATGTACTTACATTAATATTCGGGTTGGTGATCTAAAGATATTCCTATAATAAAATATATACAATAAACAAAAATAGTAAAATTCATTATCAGTTCATTCTTAATGCATCTAACTTTTATGGTTAAATATCACAATTGTATTTAAACTCCACATGTTCAAATCTTATATTCCTAATAATGTATCACTACGATGTGGTCATTTACCTTGGGTTAAGGTAATATAAGACACCTATCTTGCCAAATGTCAGGCGCAAGGATAACTAAAACGAGGATTTCCTGTTGCGACGAGAAGCTCGAGGTAATTTTAGAAAACGGCTTATGAGTAAGGAAACTGTTACGTTTTTTTTCGTGGCAGCCACGTTGGGCGCCAAATTTATGCTACGTAACACAAAGAAAGTCAAAGAAATGACCGGGCTCAATCGGAGAGTGGGGGGGGGGTTGTAGAAAGCAGACTGACCTATGATGTATGCGGCGGTAAGGAGTTAGTAACAGTACCTGCAATAAAAGCAATTAGAATAGCGACCTTGCAATAAAAAAAAAGATTAGTCCTGCAAACCTGAAATAAAGAAAAAGAATAGCAGCAATGCAAAGTCTAAGTTATTCAGTACTTTGTACAATGTAAATAAAAACTGTTTAGATAAACTATATAATATAACAACGTTAAAAGCAATATAACAAATCTTTAGTACAAAGTGAGGTAATATTGGGGAGTAGCAGAATCGTTTCCTCACACACCAATAAATCAGATAAAATGTTGACAAAAGATAAATAGATAAAACACAATTGGTATGAGTAATTCAGTAGTATTGATTTTTCTTTCTTTCTTTTTTTTTATGTTTTAAACTAGCATGCAAGTCTATTGTAAAAGGTATCAGAACCATAAAGATAGGGTAAAGCAACGGATAGATATTTAAAGTAATAATCAGTAGGAAACAGTTCAACTTACAAAAGTCCTTCAGCAACGCCTCCTTGCAACTGAAGTCTGGGAATCAATGATGTCCTGCACTAACGAAGCACTTCACCCTTGACTGTGAGGGTGTTGATGGAACTTATCACACGTTACACTAATCACACCTACGTATTTCACTGGGGTTAGCAGCAGACAATATCACGCGTCGGAACTATGTAGATGATAAATTTCTTGGTAATTCTATTTCCTAAGACAATAATTTCGAAATATGCTGTAGCACTAATTTAGTTTCAACTGGGACCAAAGGTATATTATTTTCATAAACATCCCAATAAGCAGTGAGAAACTTCAAACAATACCTTTGTAAACCGGTAATCGGTTATATTTCGCAAACACGAAACTTGCACAAGCAAAGATCTGTTGTAGATTCTTTGGGGTTAGAAAATTCAGAAACTACAGTATCCACAGTATTTGGGATAATCCAAAGTATGAATTACTCCAATAAGAAAAGGGCAACGCCATCAAAACACAATTAGTAAAGCAACGTGTATCACTAAAATACTGTTCCGTAAAACAAGCGCGGTCGAGTAAAACAAGTTCTATCACTTGTATTTCCAACAGAAAAGCGACAAAAAACAATTAATAAAGCTACTCGTAAGCAATAAAACCGTCTGTCAATGACCTTAAAACCCGTGCGGTCGAGTAAACACATTCTACAGTTAAAAAGTACAACTAAAATCGTGCCGTGTTTTTCATGTACAATTCGAAAAATTAATCCCGCATTAATTTTTCACTATTATCAAAGCAAACAGAAAGCAGTATTTTCCACGTACTTCACATATAGGAACACAAAACAGAACTCCACAACTCGTCGCTATTATAACCGCTTATCGACTATTATCTACCTCGCTAACAACATAAGGAACATCTAAAACGTGAATGTAACAATCGTATCTAATAATTAATTACAGGCTGTTTATCGTTTTCGATAAGTTGGAATTTATTTATTAATGAGAATCAAGCTTCAATTTATCTATCTTTTAAAGTAATACCCACGAGTTAATAAATATAAAACAAGAGATAGTAGTTGCAGAAATGTATTTACAAATTTGGTAAAGCGGAAAAGGTTAAACTATTAAAAATGCCCGTTACAAAACTTCTAAAGACAAAGCGGCTAGTAGAGTAATTTGCTCTGGATAGATCATGAGCTTGGGTCGTGATTGAACTACGACAAAAAAAAAAGTGAATATGGGGCACCACCGAATTTTCGAATACAACTAATGACTAATATCAGCCTATTTGTATAAGGAGAATGCAGAAACCTAAGCCCTATACCGCTGTACAATTATTTTGCATGAATACAACCCTTACTAATACTTACTTCCACGTCATAGTTGATATAGATGCACTACTACTTCTGTAACTAAATAAAAGCAATACCTAGCACTGTTTGTGTATTCTATTAATTATCACCATTAAATTTCATAGATATTATGAACCAAATATTATCGTATTCAAAATAATAATAAAAGAACATAACCAAAATAAGTTTCTATTCTCTTAATATCTCAGTTAGCGAAAATAATTATTAACAAATGATTATTCAAAATGTACACATCATTATCAAATCGATTCAGTAATTTAGTTTCACTACATCTCAAAATTTAGCAATTATTTTTCATATAGATATTTAAAAATTCGCACTATGTAAGTGACTCATGATATTCTAGCAAAAATTTTATTCAGTCTTGTGTAGCTCTACGATATGTGTCAATTCAATTTACTTCCAAATATTTCTAAAGTTCAATTAGGCATACATAACCTAACCAATGAACAAAGATTTTTTTAGAATCTCAGTATTTTATTAATAACAATCAATACTATTTAAGATGGAATATTTTAATTTTCCGGACATACTCAATGATTATTATCTTTCATATTTACTCTTAATTTATTATTTCAAAAATGTAAACAATTTAGCATACTGCTCTCTACGAATTTCAACGGCACATATCAATATTAAAAATGGAGTTTCTATAAAATTCTCTTCAAAATCACAAGGAGATAATGTCAAACGACGTTAAATAGCTTAGGAATTTCCAACTTGAACACAACTTAGAAACACTTACTTGATTGAAGTATAGATGTAATCAAAACTTGCAGGTTCTTTCAGAACAAACAACATACCAGATGTTCAACAGCTTACAAAAACAAAAGCGATACACTTATACCATTTCATGAATTTATGCAAATCTTGAAGCCTACTAATACCATCACGAAATTGATAGATATTCCTCAAATCATCCAATGTAAACCCTAACCAAAAATCTTACTGTAAATAAATGTATCAATTCAGAATTACATTCCAGGCACTGAATATTTTAACATTTCAATATTCAAATTAAATCTTCTGAAATCTAAATTATTTTGCATGTGTTACTGACACTTGATAAAATTAACATTGTGTATTACGGACATCACTTAAGCAGAAACATAATAGCAAAAGCTCTCTTCTCAAAACTTCTTGGGTTTGTAAGTTATGTTGAAAATCCGCGATCAATCATGTGGACTTCATTTATTATACCGTACCCAACCAAACCTTTATTTTTCTAACCCCACATCTGTTTGTGTCGGTGATTTCTAAGGAATCGAAATTCTCTTTTTCAAGTGGCTGTCTAGCGATGTCATCCCCACTTTTTTGTCTTAGATGATATGCTATTAATGCGTGCCAACAAGTGTAAGATGCCTGACGTCCTGGTTTTTTTGTTAACTCCACATAACTTTGATATAAATGAATACATTCTCGTGTATAATGATGTGTGGTTGGTAATTTAATCACTGTGAGTTTCATTACCTCATGGTATTTTCTTTTTATTTAACCACATAATAAAAACTTGATTTTGATTGCATTTTTGCATATACTGAAACTGGTATCTGTAATTGTGTTGGTGTATTATTAAAGGGAATATTTTTAATGAACGATATACAAGAGGTTTCTTAATATTTAATGAGAAATGTATCGAAACCTGTTTTCTTTTTTGGTGACTTTTAAAATGTTTAATGAATCGGAGTTTAATTTCAAATGTATTGTACAGAAATAAAATAATGCTTTTGTGATTTTTAAATTTATGATTTTTTTGGATAGAACTACTAGTTATTGCAATAGTTTATTAAACACTATTATAATAAAATCAAAATTATAGTGTGATTCGATAATAAGTTGCTAATTTTAAATTACTTTTCCCCGTTAATCTTCTGATTTCTATTTTCCGTAATGCTCAAACGTCACATGATTTCCAAATCATTATAGCACTTAACAGGAATTTTATTTTGCCCATGACTGATCAAATGTTGTCAGTCGTTAAAATCAGTTTTATTTATTTATTTAATACATATTACTCCACAGATATACAAATAAATCCAATTACGGAGTAATATCTAAATATAACAGTCAAATAACATTTATAATTAAAATAAAAACTAAAACTACTGGTCAAAAAATATACAGAAGAAGACATATACATTAGCAAAAACAGAATATAAAAACATAGTAGTTAATATTTAAAATATTTTAGGTGTTAATCAACTGGACAATATTTTGAATAAATGATCTTAGTGATGAATTAAAGATATCAATATTTCCAGAGCAATTATTATACAAACTGCACATTCTATAAATAGGGGGATTTTTATATTTGTTTGTACTAGCAGACTGTAAATAAAACATGGTTCTAGTTCTTACTAATTTTTCTGGTACATGAATATTAATGTTCGATAAATTAACAGGGTCGTCTAATAAATTATTTAAAAGCTTAAACAGATGTATCAGGTCTGATTTTTTCCTACGTTCTTCTAACGATGGTATACTAAATTCTTTTAATAAATCTATATATGGGTAACCCCTGAGGGGATAATTTTAATGCATCATCATTAGGTCTTCAGTCCTAGAACTGGTTAGACGCGTACCATCATTGTTTCCTATTCTGAACTAACCTACAGATTTCCCTGAAATTTGCACAGTTTGCATCTATAACTATCTCATCTAGGTCTACATCTACCTCATTTTCCCTATCTCTGCTTGTAATATATCCCATACTATTCCCCAAAATGTCTTAGAACATATTCCGCCCTTCTATTTCTCTTTTTCCCCAGATATCCTTGTTTTCCTACTATTTCTATAACTTATTTGTTATTATCTTTGTGTGTCCATGCTATCGTCCTCATACATCTGAAGCACAGCATTTCAAAAGGCTGCTACCGTTTGTCTGTCTGTGTTTCAGACTGCCCGTATTTCATAGGCATATTGTGGTTTGCTCCACACATATGCTTTTAACAATTTTCTTCTTGTTCTATGTTTGTTGCCTTTCCTCATAGGCGCTGTTCTTTCTTGTTAGATGCAGTTCGATCACCTTCTATTGTTTTACAGTTATACGCCCTATTTCTCCGACCTTTAGTGGTTGTGAAGGGAGGTAAGCAACCTGTGACTGCCAAGTTCCCCCAACACTTAACCATTTAACGATTTAATATATTTTCCAATTTATCTTTTCGCACGGCCAACATTAGTTGGAGATATTTCGCAACCAATAACTAGTTGTTTATACTAATCATCAGATTTATCTGCGCTTATTTTTTCGTCATTAGGTTTTTCGTCTCAAAACTGGTTGGACACGTGCCTGCACTTATTTATATTCTGAGCTAGCCTACATAGTTCCCTGAAATTCTTACACAGCATGTGTATTCAGCTTGTTCCCCTTCTATTGTTTTCTTATTTTATGCTCTATTTTACCGGGATTCAGTGAAGGAGGTTAAGCAACCTGTGGCTACCAAGATCCCCCAACACTTAGACATTTGCCGAAATAATGGTTTTCCAGTAAATCTTTTCACACACTTAACATTATTCGAGAATATTGCCCAACCAATTCTTGTAGTTACTTATAATAATCATCATGTTTAAGCACAGTTATCTTTTCGTCATTAGTTTATCCATCTTGGGATTGGTTGGATGCGTACCTCCATTGATTTCTATTCTGGGCTAGCCTACACATCTCCCTGAAACTCCTACAGCCTACATCTTTTACTATCTGTGTGCAGTAGTCTAACCTAGGTCTGCCTCTTCTTCTCTTTTTTCCTATCTCCGCTTCTAATATATTCCGCACTATTCCCTCATGCCGTAGTATGTGGCCTATCATCCTATCTCTCCTATTTTTTACCGTTTTCCACATATTTCTTTCTTCCCCTACCATATTTAGTACCTCTTCGTTCTCAACTTTGTCTGTCCATGATATCTTCATCATACGTCTGTAGCACCACATTTCAAAGGCTTCTACCTTTTTCTTGTCCGCTTCTCCTACTGTCCAGGCTTCACAGCCGTACAGTGCTGTGCTCCACACATATGTTTTAAGCAATCTTTTCCTTGTTTCTATGTTTGTGGTCTTTGAGCACAGTAGTTGCTTTTTCTTGTTAAATGTAGCACGACCTTGTGCTAATCTTTGTTTTATATCTTTTGTGCTTTTTCCATCTTGCGTTATTTGGCTTCCTAGGTAGCAGAAATCCTTAACCTCTAGTAAGTTCGTGTTACTTACTTGTATTCTTGTTTTTGATTTATTTTCCCCACCTTTGCAAACTAGAACTTTAGTTTTAGTTTTGTTAATTTTCATACCGTATCTCTCTGTTAGAACCGTTTCCATTTCATTAAGAGCAGCTTCTAACTCTTCCTTGCTAGATGCTAATACCGCTATATCATCTGCAAATCTAAGCATATCAAGTTTTTGTCCCTGCATAGTAATTCCAAATGTCTACCTGCATTTGACTGTATTCATTGCCTCTTCTATGTACAAGTTAAAAATCAATGGGGATAGGGTACATTCCTGTCTTACTCCTTTCCTAATGTTTACTTCTCTATGTTCCTGCTCTAATTCTATTACTGCTGTTTGCTCTTTGTATAAGCTATGTACTATTCGCCTATCCCTATAACTCATTCCAATCTTTTTGAGTATATCAAACATTTTTTTCCATTCTACATTGTCGAATACTTTTTCCAGATCTACAAACCCTATATACACGCTTTCCCCTTTATCTATTGTTTTCTCCATTATCACTCTCAGAGCTAAAATAGCCTCCCGTGTTCCCCTGTTTCGCCTAAACCCAAATTGGTCTTCTCCTAGTATTTCTTCCGCCCGTTTTTCCATTCGTCTTTGCACAATTCTAGTTAATATTTTTGACACGTGTGCTGTCAAACTTATTGTTCGAAAATTTTCACATCTATCCGCGCCTTTCTTTTTTGGTATAGTTACTATGATGCTACGTTTGAAATCTTTGGGTATCTCGCCTGTCCCATACATATAGCTTACAAGTTGGAAGAGACGTTCTGTTACTGCTTGTCTAGCTGCTTTTAGAATTTCTGCTTGCACCTTATCTGTACCCGGCGCCTTACCATTTTTCAGACTCTTTAATGCTAATTCAAACTCGTCTCTAAGTATAGGATATCCCAAGTCATCATTTTCAATGTCTGATTCCTGTTCTAATGCAGTTAGTTCCTCTCCTGCATATAAATTCCCTATATATTCTTGCCATCTACCCACTTTCTCTACGTTTTCTATGATGATGTTTCCTTGTGCATCCCTTATATTTTTGCTATACGGTTTTATATCCCTAAAATTCATTCTAATTAATTTGTATGCTTTGTCTGTTTTTCCTATTTCCATCTTTGTTTGTACCTCTTTGCACTTTTCATCAATCTATTGTTCTTTAGCTTTCCTGCATTTTCGAATAATTTCCCATTTTATGGTTTTGTATCTCTGTTTTCCTGTTTCGTATGATTTATTTTTGTATTTTCGTCTTTCTTCTATTAAATTCAGGATATCCTTTGTTATCCATGGTTTCTTATTTTCTTTTTGTGTATACCCCAGAATATCTCTGGCCGCCATGTCTAGGCTGGATTTAATGTTATTCCATTCTGTTTCTACTTCCTTAGTATCAGATATTTTCCCCATATCATTTAGCAATTCATTTGACTTTTTTTCGAATCTTTCTTGAATATCTTTATCTTTTAGTTTCTCTAAGTCCAAGTGCCTTTTTCCGTTCCTTTTTCAGATTTTTAAATTTAAGTGCGGCCTTCATAATTACGATGTTGTGGTCAGTATCTATATCTGCTTCTGGGTAGCTTCTACAGTCTTTACTTGATTCCTAAACCGTTGTCTAACAAGAATGTAATCTATTTGATATCGTCCTATATCTCCTGGCATCTTCCACGTATATCGTCTTCTAGCATGATGTTGAAATAATGTGTTTGTGATGATTAAATTGTTCTTGTCGCAAAATTCTACCAGCCTATTTCCCCTGTCATTTCTCGTGCCTAAACCAAATAAACCTACTACCGCTCCTTCTC
Organism: Platerodrilus igneus; assembly: GCA_036346225.1. Taxonomy (NCBI): domain Eukaryota; kingdom Metazoa; phylum Arthropoda; class Insecta; order Coleoptera; family Lycidae; genus Platerodrilus; species Platerodrilus igneus. The sequence goes on from JARFIW010001146.1 coordinate 2,752,535, forward strand.
TACCCTCACCTACCACGGCATTAAAATCCCCCGTAATTATTAAATTTTCATGTCCTTTTACGTGTCTTAATATGTCTTCGATATCTTTGTAGATCGCTTCTACCTCTTCGTCACTGTAGCTAGAGGTGGGCATGTATACTTGAATTATTACTGTGTTTACGGTTTAGATTCTAATCTAACCATGAGTACTCTTTCATTCTTTTGTAAGTAATTTTCTACACAGTATCCTATCTTTTTCCGCATAACTATCCCCACACCCAAATTTCCTTCCTCTGCTCCTGTATTAATTACCCTAAAGTCTCCACTCCAAAATCCCCGCCTCTGGCCACCGAACCGCTGATCCCTACTATGTCTAGTGATAACCTATTCATTTCGATTTTTAGGTTCTCTAGCTTACCTACTTGCTTCATACTTCTAACATTCCACGCTCCGACTCGCAGAATGTTCACGACTCTTATTTTTAACTTTCTAATCGCATCCTCCGAAGTAGTCCCCTCCCGGAGATCCGAATGGGGGACTATTTTAACTCAGGAATCTTTTACCCCAGAGAATGCCATCATGTTTGTAACAATTTAAGTACGCTGTGTACTTGGGAGGTAATGTGGTGGTTTCCCGTTGCCTTCCACATCGCGGTAGTATGTCTTAGACTGCCATACCGACTCCTATGGTCTCTGCCAATCTAAGTACCGAAAGAGCCGCTGCCCTCTTTCGGGGACCTGTCTTAGTCTGGTTCCTCACTAACGACCCTACTACTTTGGTTGGACCTGTAGTTTGGCTCTTTAGCTCATTAGAACACGCAAGCTATTTCACCTGTTCTAGTAATTTAGAACTTCGGCAAGGTGCAGGTCCATTCGAAATGGAATTTTAATGCATCTTAAAATAAAGAAATTTTAAAAATCGCTTTTGTACTTTTCAATTCTGGCAAACTTTGTATAATAGTGTGGTGACCAAATTAGTGAAACATATTCTAAAATGCTCCTAACTAGGGCATAGTATAAGGTTATAAGACAGTCAATATTTGAAAATAAAAATACGTTTCGAATTAAGAATCCTAGCGATTTTGCTGATTTATTGACTATATTATCAATGTGATTTTCAAACAACAATTTGTTATCAAAAGTGATTCCCAAATCATTAACAGATAGAACACGTTTAAGTAAACGATTATTAATTTTATAATCAAAAAGAATTGATGCTTTCTTATTTGTGTAGAACATTACCGCACATTTTTCTTCATTCAAGAATAATTTATTTTTAGTACACCACTACAAGTATGTATATGTCATCTTGCGATGACATATAATCAGAAATAGAATTTACTTTAGTGAAAATTTTCAGATCGTCAGCAAATAGTAGTTTTTTATTTGAGAAAATATAAGTTATGTCATTAATGAATAATAAAAAGAGAAAAGGACCCAGTATAGAGCCTTGTGGAACATCACTGGGGAGGAGATGTAGTGCAGAATTATAACCATAAAATTCTACATATTGATAACCATCAGTCAGATATGATTTAAAAAAGTCTAGCAATTTGTCTGAGAAATTAAATTGATCCAGTTTACGTAACAAGATGTTATGGTAAATGCTGTCAAAAGCTTTTGCAAAATCAAAATAGATTACATCACACTGTGAATGTGAATTTATACATTCAGATATGAATTGTGTAATGAAACATAAGTTAGTCATAGTGGACCTCTGTCTTAAGAAACCATGTTGAAAGTTAGTTAGTTGATTTGATATTTGAGGAAGGGGATGATTGTATAAGATATGTTCAAAAACTTTACTAACATTTGAAATGATTGAGATTGGACGGTACTTGATCACTAAAGATTTGTCGCCTTTCTTAAGTATAGATTGAACTCGCGATATTTTCCAAACATTGGGAAATTTTGATTTACTTAAACATAGATTAAATATATGAGCCATGCAATGACTATCTCAGTGAGAAGAATCTTTTAATAAACTAATAAACTTAATAAACTAATATGTATTTTGTTATTTATTACAGAAGGTATTACATCTAACAGTAAGTTTATATTATTTTTATTTATAGAGGAGCCAAAAGACAACAAAAAACTGTTGACTGAAGGCCAAATGCAACTATTGACAAAGCCACAGTTAATCTGTTTTTACTTATTAGCGAATTTAATATAGTGAATTTGTTATTGTCCTGAAAAGATCAAATAATGCTTTAAGGTGCATGAATATATCAAAGGAAACAAAAAACTTATGCTCAATCGTGCAAAAAAGACGAATTTAGTCGTAATTCCTTCTCCTTTCTGGAAGGGTGGTGGTGTGGTCTTAAATAACCTCATTCATACCATCAATATGCACTTGTACTCACTGCTAGCTTCTGATGATAGTTTTTTTCTATGTTGATAAAAACAGCATTTTGTCCTCTGGATTCTTTACCTCTCAATGGACTTCACATTTAGCGAAATGGAAAGAAACTACTCATAAAGCACATTCTGTCAATTACAAACAATTTTGCAACTAAATCTACAGATATCTCAAAATTTAAAAACAATAATCTTATTTACATAAAAACAACATGTATATTAAAAAGCACCAGCAATGTTCATGTTCACTCTTCTCACAAATCAACCAATACACCAAAACCTACCTTAAAAACCTCAAATGCAAATCTTTTTTTAGTAATTTAAGTATACTGTCACTGAATACTCATAGTTCAACCAATAAGGGCGACGATCAGAATCAATCACTACTAGAATGCCCAGACATCCACTTGTTATGTATCACCGAGCATTGGCTAAAAAAGGCCGAAGTTTCATCAAACATCGCAAATTTTATAGTAGCAGCCAAATACTGTCGTGTTAATATGAAACATGGCGGAGTCTTGATTATGCAAAAATAACATCGAGTGTCTGGAAATTGATAAATATGAGTACCTTACTCAAGAAAGTGTATTTGAATTCTGTTTTGTATATTGGTAGCCTAAATATTGATGTTTTATATATTTATGATTTCCCATGGCCAGTAAATTAGAACGATTTTTAGATAAATTCCAAAGTTTTCTAGGTAGTTTTATGTCTAAAACCAAAGTTATTATGTGTTGTGACTTGAATATCGATATGATACCACAAACAAAATCGTTTTCTTATAAAGACATTCCAATATCTATGGGTGTGAAACTTCCTGCAAGACCATATAGAATGCTTAGCACTCTTTAATCACTTCATAAGTAATTTCCACACAAACCAGGTTTTTATGGAAATTTTTCCTATTACTTTCTCTTATCACAATGCTATACTAGAGAACACCAGTTACCTAAAAACTATTATTAGTCCTCCAAGTTTAAGATCTCGGACATTATCTTACTACAACTTTAAATTCTATTATGAATGTCAAAACTTAATCCTGGAACATCTACGCACAATATCTGATTTAAATAAAAAATTCTCGTTTCGTGGATTTGTTAAAAACCGCCTTAAACAACTTTTTCCTCTAAAACAATAAAAAAATAAGAAATAAACAAATGAATTACAAATGGTATACAGGTGTCCTCAAGAAGCAAGAGACTACTTTACAATTTAATCTGTTAAAGAGGTATGGCTATTATCATCTAGTATAAACAATCCTGCAATTTTTTTAAACAAGTCATTAAAGTCAAACAATTGTACTACTCAAAGAGAACAAGCACTGTCAAAACAAAGTGAAAGAAACCTGGAATATAATTAAAAAAATTCAAGGTAAATACACAAAAAAGAAAATTATTTTGTTAAAGTGACTGAAAAATAAAACAAATCATGGGCCCCAACGAAATGGCCTACACATTCAACAACTGTTGCCGGGACGTCCCCAAATCTCTAAGACGTTAAATCACAATGGACACAAAATCAATATTGCACTTCCTGCAAAATTTCAAAATCCTTCTTTATTAAACTGGTGGACATTCCTGAACTAAAGCAAGTGATAAATCAACTAGAAAACAAAACCTCTATGGGAAATGACAATCTTGCTTCTCGAATTTACAAATGTCTTCCTTCGAAAATAATCTTCTACGTAGTAACTCTTATAAATGAAGTTTTCGAACTTGGTATTTTTCCGATTGTTTGAAAACTGATTGTTATGCCTATACACAAATGCTCCTCCAAAGACAATGGAAAATTATAGACCAATCACTCTCATGCGCTATGTCTAAAACAATTGAAACTCATATAAGGACCCCTATAATTAACTTTCTAGAAAAATTAACCTCCTATCAACTGCTCAATTTGGTTTTAGATCTCACTGCAACACCTCTGGCAATGTATAACCTATATCATTTCATAGCGGACTCAATTCAATGATAAATTACACATAATTGCCATTTTCTGTGATCTGTGTAAGGCCTTCAACTGTGCTGACCACTCCATTCTTCTTTGCATAGCTGAAACATGGTTTCAGAAGAGACTCGCTAGCTTATTAAAATCTTACCTTATGGATAGACAACAAATGGTTGAAATCAATTACAATAGATCACATGTGAATACAATCTTACATGGAGTATCCCAAGGTCAGATGTGGCGGCCTTGCTATTAATATTATACACATAAAGGTAAATTATACATACTCCAAAAAACATTAAACAATGAACTTTTATTATTAAAAACTGGTTCAGCAGTATAAACTTGACATTGAATACTAACAAAACTAAACTAATTAATTTTACACTATTTTCTCAAAGAAACGATGCAGAATTAGATATATAAGAGTAAATATTCATACCTTGGATTTTGTTAATCACATCAAAGTTCTGGGAATACTACTGTGTAGTGCTCTAAAATGGCGAACTACATGTAAATAGAACTCTATATTAAACTCTGCAATGTACTCAGTAAGAACTGTCACTCACGAGGTAAACAGGAGTTTGGGGAAACAATATATTATGTATACCTTTAATTGATTGCTCAAAATGACATATTTTGGGGATTCACTTATATTTTTAAAATTTAAACGAATTCCGTATGTGCTATTATGAAATTTGCTAGTGAACAAATTTGCAGGCTGTTTTTTAAAAATTTGAAAAAAGCTACGCTAGCCAACTTCGTAATTCTCAAGTCTACTACATTTGTCTACCGAAATAAAGCACTCTGTCCTACTTTGCTATTATCCTTCAATTATTGAATGTGCAATCTGCATTTAATTTATTACTTCCAATGACACATTTGACAGAGTACAACAATTTTTTAACCAGGTTCCACTTATTATACAACAATTGCCTTACCGTCTCGTTGGAAAGCATCTAAAGGTAATGCTAGTTCATAAATGTTATTATTTGGTTACAGAACACCTAGAAGACTTCTTGTAGGATATCTTGTGGCGAGGAATTACGTTATATAATGTTATTTTAATACTTATAATAAAATGACAAATAAGAAACTTAAATCCTGTATTTAAGTATACCTCTAATATACAGTATGGCATGAAAAAAACAGTACTGAACTTATAATTCTTTTATTTATTTAAGGAATACATAATATTATTCACTCTTTATTACATGTTCTAAATGTGCACCTCCTCGTTCAAGACAGACCTCATAACGAAGTTCCAAGTTGGTCTTCATGTTATCAAATAAGGGTTGTGTCATTTGTTCGAAAAAAGCTTGAATGAACTCTTTTAATTCACCGATAGTTTGTGGTGACCCTTTGAAGACGTATCCTTTGGCCATGCTCCAAATGTATGCGTCTAGAGAGGTTAGGTCTGGCTAATGTGATAGATAAGGGAAGTTGGTAAATCGTGAAATGGTGTTATTTTGAAAATGTTTCTGAACAAATTATCGAACTGCAACAGCAGTGTGACAAGTTGCCCCATCCTGTTGAAAAACTTGGTCTCGAAATGCCAAATTACGTACATGACAAAATCGATGTAGATCGGGGATAAAGCGTAATTGTAAAACGTGTATGCACTGCTGTTGATTAAGTGTTATTTGTCTACCATTGTCTTCGATAAAGTACTGACCAATGAATCCGTGTCCCGAAACTACACACCAGACACTCACTTTTGCACAATGTAGAGGAACCTCTTGAACGTGATCGGGTCCCAGAAATCGATTTGTGAGCCGATTCACATGGTTCGATAAATGAAAATGTGCTTCGTCTGAAAACCATACATTTTTCAAAAATCAGGATTTTCATACTGTAGCGCTAGCATTCTGGTATAATATTCTACTCTACTCCGATAATCTCGAGAATGTAACGGTTGGCGTATCTGAATCAGCTCCTTCAAGATTCTTTGCAAGGAACTTCTCTTTAAATCAAGCTGCAATGCTGTCTTTCATTGGCAAACGTTGGGGTTTTGTAAGATCTGCTCAGAAACGCGTTCATGGTTATTGTTGATGTTAACTGTCCGGCGACGACTCGAGTTTGCTTTTCGTTGGCACAATACACTGCCAGTATTTCTGAACTTTTCAATAACTTTCAAAATTACAGAATTACTCGGAGATCTTTTATTAAACTGTTGGATGAACTGATCACACACGTATCGCAGAATTGCACCATTGCGTCGGCCGATTCTGTCTAAGCAAAAATAATGCTTTACCAAACTTTTTCCTTTCTACTTAACACAATTTCTAACAATTAGGCCCTACTAATTAATTGTTTGCACTTTATTTGACAGGTCTATACAAGCTGCTTTGTTTATGATGACGCATGTAGAGACACTGCCAACTTAGTTTCACTACTGTTTATTTGGGGCGATACTGTATTTCAATGCTGTGCAACAGTATGATTTCCTGTTACTAGTTTGGGAAGTTAAGCAACTTTATGTGCATGCTTTATTATGTGTGTACGAGTGAGAAGTACCTGCCTTTTGTCAGCCTATCATGTGAGATTGAAAAGGGATGTGCAGTTCAGCTTGTTAATGCAAAGTGCAGTTCCACGTGCCGTCCTGCTTTCCTTTCATAGTGTTGTGGTGGACGGTGGGTTGCCATCACCATGTCTGGTTCTTTTTGGCATTCCAACAAGGTTGTGCCTAGTTCATTCAGCTGGCAATGGAAATAATTCGTCTTATATATAGGGTAACATTTTCTTGTGCTACTAATTGAATTTCGCTCATAAGCATGTACATTTCCTTATCAACTAGGAAGGAATACACTTTTAAAGCTTTCCATTTTATTGAAAACGCAATGTTGTCGCATGGATGGGATTCTCAGCACTAAATGGTTGTTGGAGCCTCCTGATAAATTTTGTCAAAATCCAATATACCATCGATGCTGGTTTATAAAATACTTTCTAAATATGAAATTCAGAATTCAAGTACATTTCATATTTTAAAGTTGAAGATGGTTCTTAAATTGCAAAACATAAAAATTTGATAGTTCTAAGCGAATATAATAAAAATTTAGTATGTGCACCATATTTATTATTTGATTGGTAATAACAAAATTATTTATGAAGAATTAATTTGTGCATATTTTGATTTTCAAAATATCTAGTACGAAAATGTAAATTAACATTTCTTAAGCTACTAGTAAGAACTACCTTTTGTCAATTTTACCACAAAAGTGAGTATCGAATTTGAAACAGTTTGTATATTACATAATATTTTTAGTTGAAACAAACTTAAGGTTTATTACAAATATAAATTTATCCTTCGTTACAACAAATTTATATAGGACGTACTAATATTAAATTCATTTTATTTTCAGTTTGTGAAGTTGTCTGATTTGGAAAAACAGTCTCCAAAGCTAGACCTATTTGTAACACCTCGCATGAGTCGCTCCATTCCAGAAAAATCATGGGTGGAAAGTCCATTAGTAACATTCCATTCTGCAAGTTATCGTACTGTTCCACGGCCGCTGGAGCCTGAATCTGAAAAACCATTGGAATCTTGTACACTTTCACCTAAACGTACTGCTAAGAAATTAGGAACCGATCTATTACGTATGTTCTTAGAGGAAATTGGTACAGATACTATAATTGAAGTAAATTCACGCCGGGTACGTGCACATCGTTGTATTTTAATTTCTAGGTGTCAATATTTTGCTGCTGTACTAGGGGGAAATCCTTCTGAAACCATAGTGAGTATCCAAGGTTATTCGTATGCAGCTGTGCATTTTGCTTTGTGTCATATATATAGTGGTGCTGCACATATTCCAGAGTCAATTAGCTTGATTGAATTGGCTGCTTTGTCTGATATGCTAGCATTAGAAGGTTTAAAAGAGGTAACCTCACATGCCCTTAAGATAAGGTTTTGTCACAATTTTCATGAACCATGTTCTGGTTGTATAACTGGGGTAATGGAAGTTCTTCCATTAAGTATTACATATGGGTTGGACGAACTGTATAGAGAATGCTTATGTTGGATAACAAAGCATTTTGTAGACGTGTGGCCAAGCAAGACCTTTACTAGTCTTCCTTCAGAGTTACGGGAAAAATGTTACAAGCAGCATGTTGTCCATATGTCTCCTGATAACGTGATAGATATTATTATAAATTGTGATAAATTACTTGCAGCTATTCCTACTGTTGATTGGGCTGAGCCTGTGATGCAGCTTACGTTGCAGCTAGCAGATACTTGTCAGATTTATTTGCGTCGACATTTTTCAGTAGTATTAGTTAATTCCAATTTCTTAGCATTAGATTCAAATAAATCAGAGTTCCTTAAACAGTTAGAAGAAACCTTTATTTCAGCTGCTGATGCCTTAAAATTAGATCAAGCATGTCGTAGCTACATATCTATAAATAGAATGTTGCAGAAAAGTTGGAGTACACCATTTTCAGGATTTTTACGTAAAGTCTATAACCAAATAGAAACTAGTGTTGTTAGACATGCAAGTCCGACATCACGTAGTGTTGAATGGCTGCAGTTAGACCCTAATTTAAGAAGACGCATTAGAGAACTAAGTTTAACAGCTTCAATACAAATGCGAGCAGCCCAACATACCAAAAAATTAACACAAAATCCAGGCATAAAAAGCACACCAAACTCTACGTTAAGGCAAAGTTTATTACTGGCAGCACGTTCTCAGGCTCCTACAAGTCCATTGACCACACGTGCTCAGCCACCAGGTAGTCCACTAGTTACACGTTCTCAGGCATCAGTAAGCCCATCATTAATCAAACGAAATAGTACTTTAACTAACCCTACGCAAAGCAGCGCTGCAAAAAACAAACCAAAACCACTTGGTGAAAAAATGTCTAATTCAATGACTGCACCAAAGAAAATACCTGTAACAGTTCAAAGAAAATCCCGTCCAGAAACTGCCGTTCCTATTATCACAAATAGAGTTATTGTAAAAAAAGCAGATTCTGGTAAACCATCTCCTAGTAGTAGTGTACCACGAAAAACTGTTATTAATTTATCTGATAAAAAACGTACATCTACTCTGAAGTCTACGAAAGAACCAAGTATAACACATAAACCAACACCTACCATGCGGCGATCTGAAACATTTCTGAAGGAGCCCACGGTTTTGTTGAGTATGCAACGGTAAGATTTAAAAAATTTGACTGTTGATTTTGTTTATTTTAGTCAGTATTTAATATTTAGCATGTAAATTTCTCTGTGATGGGGTTTTATTGTTGTATGTTTGTTGTGGGTAATGAAGAACGCTAAACAGCAGTAAGCAGAGTTATTTGCAGTTTGCATACACTTTTGATGCTTAAATTACCTGAATCATTATCTCAAATTTGAAAGTCTACCAAAGATAACAGTATCTCCAGATTAGTTTCAAACTTGAGATATCAATTTGTTTAAATTACATTATTCTTATTATGTGTGAAATTTGGTTATGATGCCTATCATTCATACACAAAGAAAATTAAATATATCAGAAAGAAGAACTTAAGTATTTTCGTCTAAATATTAATAAATGATGAAAATTCAATTCCAAAGAAAATTTTGTCATGGACAATTCATTTTTAATGAGAACCATAATTCTTAGTTGTATTTTGTAAACTATCAAAAAATTCAAGTAAAGTTGTAAAAGAAGCGACTAAATTTGTTATGGAATATTTATTTCGTTTTCTATGATCAAAAAGCAAGAATATTTTAAATTATTTGAATACATTAACGATTTATCTACAGCATGTTTGATTTTAGACGAATATCAGGACATTGATTTAAACAAGCTTTCAATAGATGGTTTTATTCTTTGAATGGGGTGGTTAAATGCAATTAAATACAATGGAGTGACAAATCATTTTTATTTAAATTGAAATTTTTATGAGATAAAAGTAAAGTTTACAGGAAATCTTGCAGCTTTTAAATTTCAAGATGCTGATAATATTTTATATATTACACAATAATTGTTAAAATGATAATGTAAAAATGACTCAATATTGATTTGTTTTAAGGGTAACAGCATTTTTATGAAAGACTTGAATTGCATCATTGCTGGTATCTAGCAATTTGCACATTACTTTTGGGTTCGTGGTGCATTTTATAATCTTTGCTTGTATCAGAAGGTATTTTGTCTTAAACATCTGGAAACGAAAGCAACCAACAAGAATCTTCTATTCTTTTCATGTAGTTCCTACAAATATTTTTAGTCAGTATTATATGTATTATAAAAGCATTTGTAATGAAACCATATAAAATCATACGATAAAGTATCAAGTTGCATAAATACAAAGCACATGGCTATAAAGTAGTTTTCGATGAACCATTTCATTTGTACTTAACAAGCAGTCGTGCATTACAATATGTCTTCATCAGAACGTGTCATCAATGATCTAAATATACTCGCACGATTTTGAATGAATAAATTGGTTCCAATTAGCATAGGAAGTTTGTAATACAAGAGTGGGAAACAATAGGGTGTTTATAAATTAGAACATTTGAAGTTTATACGGTATTTGTCTGGGTAACTTGCTTTGGTATAATAAGCAATTGTCAAATTGATAGGAGATCAGCAGTCTACATCTTCTCCAGTTTTATGTACTGTACACTAAACACATGTATAGTTCTCATATGAAGGCAGAATTATACACACTTGATTCTACATCATATGTGCAGAAAATATTTAATGTCCATTTTGTACGCAATAAATCTTAGGAACTTTCTTTGTACTTTCTCTATTCTATTCTTATAGTATGGTGACCAAATAGTTGAGCCATATTCAAGTATGGATCTTACAAGATAACAGTATACAGCTACAATGCTTTTTATATTATTGATTTCCTTCATATTCCTATTTACAAAATCGAGTATTTTAGTTGCCTTATTTCTTATATTAAAGTTCAGTGAATCAATATGTAATCAATTTAGAATTTTGATAGTTCTAAAAAAAGTTTTACAATAAAATAATTAAATTTAAGCGAATAATTACAAAAGAAAGCGGTGAATGTCGAATGGTGAATGCAAGTGACCAAGCAATAAACGATAACATATACAAGATTACACCACTTGAAACTACCAACCTCATGCTTTTATATTTAATAAAATTATATGAAAATTAAGCAATACCCTTTTTCTTTAAATTTGCCTACCTTAAGTTACTAAAGGTGATGCAGCCGCAGAACTAGCATGAACGGAGTATAGTTAATTATATTCTATTCTAGAACATCTAAATGATACGACACTAGTTAAAAATTCATATTAAAGTTCAAGGTTAAGTGTTAGAACAGCTGGTGGCTTTAGCTGCCAAGCTACATGTAATTACGTTCCGAATAATCAATAAGGAGCTTTATTATTGTTATTGAAATAGGCATTTATTATAGCTTTGGATGTTCCAACATATGCTCTTCTGATAGTTTGCTGTTATGGTGGCAAAGAAAACTATTGCAAAATTTCTTCCAAGAAAATTATTCTGAAAATTTTAATTTATAATATTTTTTTATCAAGGTGTTATTTAACCAATGTCTTTAAATTGTTTGCACCCATGAGATATCCCTACCTACAACATAATTATTTTATATATAATTTGTTAGAGGTAAAAGGGACACTACATTACAAATTTTGATTTGCCTAGAAGGGGCGAGAACTCTGTGAAAATTTTTAAGGTGCGCCGGCTAACTATAGTGGTACGGGAGTAGGTTTGTATGAAAAAATGTAAACAAATAAAAATAAACACGTGAAATTCCCGAAATACAGAAACTACTTACAAGAATCATTTATCTTGAAAGACCTCAGTGGTTGTCATAAGTAAAGGGCACCAAATCGTCATGTTTCAGCAATCCTTTGATATTTTTCCTATCTGGAAGACAGTTATTTAGGATAGGTGTCCTTTGCTTTTGGTTTCATATGCCTGGTCACATCATACTTCACATATCTCTACCATACCTTAAAAACGCTCATTAATTTGTGTCAAATTAAAGAAATTTTTAGAATAAAGGTCTCTCCCAAATAAGACTTCATCACTGTGGTGGCTGGCTATCCTTTCATAAACATATCTACCTTTACCTACATTATAAATGACACCAAATAAAATTCCACGTAAGCTTAAACTCTATTAACAATAAATTCCTTAAATATAAATACACATACATTAACCTTAAAAACAAACAAACTTAAGATAACATCCAATTAGCTTGGTATTTCTAACAGAAATCTTTAATGAAACATTAGTCCCTTAAAAATACCAAATGTTTACTCTTTACTTAACAGTACATCCCACAGATAAAGCTTGCATTTAAAATTAATATGCACATCTTTCTTAACATTTTAAAAGTTTCAAACTCCCCTTCCTGATAATATTGTGCTTAAATTTAAGCAAAATTAGTTCAGTTGCTGTTTCATAGTCCAATAAAATAACAATTTACAACTCACGCTTACAATTCCACATGTACATATTTATAAATCATAAACTTTACTCACGGTTAATTTTCAATTCATCTTTAAAGTTTGACGTCGAAAAATGTCAATGATTCGCCTTTTTCTTGCCCGTTAGATCACCCCATTCCATCTATCTAGATTCCAACATTTTGTTGTAGAATGAAACTAGTTAATCACCTTTTCATTGAATAATTTCATTATTTGATGCGGGACCGACACAAATATAAATTCCACGATACACTCATGTTTGAGCTTTTTGACGGACTTATCCAACAAACTTGAAAAACAATTTGTCGTCGGCCATCAATGCCGATCGAATTATGGTCTACCGTCTACACATCTCCACTGTCATTTAACCATAGTTTATTTCTTAACTTTCCAATTTTGGTTTCTTGTGAATTTATACAAAAAACGTTAATATGAGCTGTTATTTTCTAGTTTCTATCTGTAATTTTTCTAAATTTAATACGAAGAAATTTGAAATACCAATAGTCACTACGGTTTATATTTAATGTACAAGGTGCTTTCCTATTTTAATTCTTCATCCTAATTTAATATTATATTGGAATAGCAATGTAAACTACCAAAATTTTTCAGGGTACTTTCATGATAAATGGTCTTTTAACTCACTGAAATTAATAGACTTTTTCTACTACTTAATGTTTCCTTAAGTAACACGCTAATGTTGCAAGTTACTAATACACAGATGGATGTAAAGTGTTCTGTTCTTCGTTGGATTTAATAGAATTGCCTTTTTTTGTAACGCATGTGTAATACTGGATGGTTCATTTTATATTTTCCTTTGGCATTTCAGAACGTCGCACCATTATTGATCTCTTGTACAGCAGCTCAAATCCTATTTTTATCATATTTTCTGTCTTTTAACGTGTGGGTCAGGTTTATCCATACGTGGCATAGTGTTGTGATTCACAGCACTAACCTAAAGAAAATTGACATTTTTGTTTTAAACAAACTTATGGCATAGAAATATGTAGTAATCTTTTTCACACTATAGTATAACTCATTTTTTACTATTCATCATCTAAGCCAGTGTTATTTTCTTTGAATGACATGATTAATTTCTATACAGTACGTAAAGTTTTCAAGGCTATTAGTTTTTCGATGTCTACTGGCTAATACAAAAGTCGCAGCTAATTCTAGCCCACAGGTAACACTGTTGCCAAATATCGTACTTCATTTTGACGGACTAGGTAAACAGTTTATTTTATAATCAATCCAGAGCTAGAAAGTCATAACTAGCAAACATGAGATCAACAAAGTTGAAAAGCGTAAAGAAAAACCACATACACCTAAATTTATATTTGGTATTTTACAGATAACATGTTTGAAGCTCACTTATTCTTAAATGTTTTAGGTAGTCACATGGATAATATTTGACAGCAGCTAACAGAGTTAATGTCTGGTGACATAAGTATCAATATTCTTGAAATGGGTGCCCTATTTGAGAACTACTTGAACATTGTTATGCAATAAGAGATTCATATCATATATTAACATTTAAATCATATTTCTGTTACATTAGAAATAACACCAAATCATTTTATATCCATAATCCTTGAAACAAAAATAAGAAATCATCCATCTACAATTCTTGGTTGTAAATTAATGATAAACAAATGCCAATATATATGTACACACATGAAATTAATTTTTTTTAGATATGATCAACTTACAATTAACTAAGTAACGAAAACTGAGAAGATATTACTACATTGAAAGCAAATGATGGTTTTAAAACTTTTTGTTAAAAGCAATGCATTAAAACAAAAAATATTTGATATCGTTCATCAAAAAAACCAAAACAAACTGAATAACCTAGAACACGCGTGGTACCATGTAACAAATTATGGCAAGTTTCAAATAATATACTTTGTTTACATAAAATTGCTAACACTGCTTTTTTATTTCGGGTTAGAATAAGCTGCTCTTAATACAAATATAGCACGTGAAGTAATGCTCTGTATCTCGTGGCAGAGGTCTTATCTTCATAAAAATTAATGTTACATGTTTAAAATTGTTGATATGGGAAATACCCTTTGGTTTTCCCAGTTTTTGTTGTGATTAACCACACTAGGATTAGTTCTGTTTTTATGGTATATTTTCAATTCATCCGAAAATTAAATTATTGTTGTTATCGCTAGCTTCACAGCTGTGGACATGTGTTGATTAGGAAATAGTGGCAGCAGTTAACCTGTTGATAGACAAGTAATTAATGTATTTAACATATTATTTAAAACCTACACCTAAGAAGATTGTAAATTGTATGTTAACAGCAAACTGTAAGTATCTGCTTACCGTGAAATTGTATAAGTAGAGTTTATAGCTATCCTCCAAAATTTGACATATATCGTACATAATATAGGAGAATACTAAAAGTATTGTAAAAATGGACTGGGAACACTATAGATGTATTTAGACCTATGGAGATTTTATATATTGTTATAGAGCTTTGTTGGTTAGTTTTCCAAAAGGAAAAAATATATTGCCATGGTATATTTTTTAAACATGAAAACCTCTAGGTGGTGTAAAAAGGAATTTATAGTTATATGCATTTATACCGAGATACTACAAATTATCTGAAATAGGGATGGTTGTGAAATAGAAAACGTTTATATTAGCATAAAATATTCTTTTAAAATTTTAATGTTGTAACATTCTTCAACGTTACTGAGATTGATAACATTTTTATTAACAAAGGTTAATGTATTTATCAATAAAAATGTTATACAGAAGTAAATATTGGAAATGTAATCGCCTTCTTCACAATTATATTGATTCCTTTTTTTATGCTGTCAAAAACATGTAGCTTTTTGGGTGTTAACGCTAGCACACTCTTACACAGTTCTTTGGTGCAGTTCTTTCAAATTATTTACAGATGTTCTGAATATCCTATTTTTGTAGTAGTTGAGCACAAAATACACTGTAATAGATACTTTAGGTAACTTTGTAGGAAATTGAACTTCTGTATGCAATCTTATTAGTCAGTCATTAAAAGCTTTATAGAAAAACTGTAGCTTCTTGCATTGTGCTATTGCTGCACTGCCTTGTTGAAAATAGCAATAACGAAATTCATCTTTCTGTAGTTGTTGAACAAATTCATTCAAATATTGTTTCTTTACTACTCTGTATTGATGATGAAATTGAAAAAAGTACCCAGCTAACTATTCATCTGTGAGAAATAGCCATCTAATTGCTAATGGAAATTCACCAAAAATACACGAATTGTTAGCACTCCACAGATGCATACTTTGTGAATTCACATACCCTAAAAGACGAAACCATGCTTTGTCAGAAAAAAATGATAAGTTTAGCCAACCCTCATTCATTGTATTGCAAAGCACTGACAGAGTGCCAATCTTGTGGGATTGTTTGTTGGAAGAGAGCATGATACGATAGCCATATGGATGCAAACAATGTAGTACCGAGTGGAGCATTGTGGATACGACTGCATAGCGGCCCTTATATAAATTATATGATATATGGATGCAAACTAATTTTTCTTTACGATTGTTTACCCGGTTTGAGAAAACGTTCAATTTCTATCGAAATGCTTTGATGTTACATGTTGATTATGTCTTGCAATGCCATTCGGTGTAAGGTTGGTTGGTTTCGATCAAGAATCTAAATTGCTCCTATAGGAGATTCATTTTGTTAATTGCTATGTAAGTTCAAAGACACTTTGTTATCATATGTTTTGTTCTACTAATAACTTAAGGAGTGATAATTTTGTAAAAATTGCTCGCTATAATTTTTAAATCGGCCTGTTCTCGAATTAGTACTTACTGTTCAAAATTATTCCTACACTATGCTCACTATGCTCTGACACTTTTTAATATTATATAAAGTTAAAGAATTCTATAAAATCAACTACTCTAAGTAGGATTACAATCCAGGCGAGATGTTTTCTAAGCAATATATGCACTTTGCACTCAGAGTATGTTCATTTGTGCAGTAGTTTTAAATTATTTAAGTTCCTCTTTCTTTTAATTAAAAAAAGTATCGTAAAGTATTAAATTAATTTCTGAACATTGTTTGAAAAATCACACTATTTTCTTCACTTTCCCTTTTTTTACTATTCTACATATCTATTAACGAATTTATTATATGTACAAGTATTAAATTAGTAAAACTAACTCAGTATATAACGGGAAATTTTGGTTTACAAAATAAATTTATACATGACTCATAATTGTTGTTTTACTCATACATGCAATGGTTTTGTGTTTTGTTCTGCAAATGTTTCACAAAGCAATCCACGTTTTTGCTTCCTAATTTACGTCCTGCATGAATTGGTACGTACCAGTATGTCTTCAGTGACTAATAGGAACTTTATTGTTAGCTTAGATGTCGGTCCGCATTCCATGGGGTTATTTTATACATATTTGTTTTATGGCTACTGCTTTTGTCCGTTCCGTTGCGCTGATGAGGTGTTTCTTAGAGTGTTATGCTGCCTATCTGGATAAGATAGGGTAAGTGGACCCATGCCACATGCTACTCGACTAGTTGTAGTGGAGAGCAATTTGATACCGGTTATAAGCGAGCCACATGTTACTGCAGCATGGTTGGCATTTCTATTAATAATATTTTAATAGATTATATCTCACTTTAATTCAAAATAAACTCCATTTATGCACAATTTTGTTTTGAAACTTGCAAATTTATTCTAAGCGGACATAGAAGTTCTCTCTCAACTTACGTCTCATATGCCTACTATATGTGCTGTTGCCTGCGGATTCTTTTGCCTATTCAGAGTGCTGATAGTATGGGACTACCTTCACAAGACAGTGCAAATTTTAGTACATATTAATTAATAGTTTTACTACAAACTAACCAGTTTATTGTTTGGTGCTCTTGTACAAATTAACTTTACCAGTGATTATTCATTATACTAGGAACTAGTTACTAAAGGTGGTTCCCTGTAGTGTGTTTCTTTGTTCTTTTGTTTCTCAAAATTCAAACAAACAAGATTGTGTTAATAATTATTACATTTAGAGATTATATTTCTGCATTACTCTTATTTTGTTAAGCAGATTTTGGTTCAGGAAAATTTAAACGCATTGTAGTTTTAAGATTGTCTTTGTTCCTTTTATTTGCGAGCTCGTATCATTTATTTTTAGTATTTAAGGACTTATTATTATGTATAGCGGCATGGTACCATCATGTTTACCATTTAAGTTAGCCAGATAAATTACGTTACTGTTACTGTTATGTTACTGTGTTCTTATTTTATTTTATGTATTATTAGACAGGCAAGTGAGCTGTCCTTAACTGTTGACTAACTTATATGCCTTTTATTTCAGCAAATAGAGTCGGGTTTTTAACTATTCTTATGCCCACACCAATCTTTGGTTGAACTAGCATGTCTTTGACTTTTCTCGTTATGTTACAGTAACTCGTGCAAGTCTTTTTTACTTGATCTTTCATTTCTTGTTGGTATTCCCTTCGGAATCCGTGTTTTACCGTAACAAGCTTTTCAAATTTTGAAAATAATAAAATTACTTGACTTATGATAGATGTTTTAAATTCCATGGGCATCTTCGCACAAGAAAATTTTTAGTATCTCTGTATTTATTTTTAGTTGTAAGAAATATTTTTGCATGCATTTTGTTTAAGACTTGTCCTCAGGTAACTCGCTTTAGAAATAAATTTTATGTTATTTGTTTAAATAGTATATTAAATTCACTGAAATGTAGTATATAAATTTTAGCTGTAATGTACAGAGAAACTTTCGTACAGCCTTAATATGGCAGTTTTACAGCCAAAACAAAATTTTTAAATTGAAAATCAATGTATAAATAGATTTTTAGTGTAGTTCAAAATATTAGAGGTTTCAGACATTCTGAGGAAATATTCAAAGCTCGTAAAGGATATTAAATTCACAGAGGTTTGCCTCTCCTTGTTGTTCACATCAAAAGAATTAAAAAATATGTTCAAGTTCACCAACTGATGAAAATTTACATGTACTTTGTAGCATTTTTTCGAGTTTACCTATGCAAATAATTTCCTGATTGCTTTCGTATAAACCCTCTCATAAATAAATATTGTGATCTTACATTTAAAACTTTACTTTTAACTGTACATGTCTATGTATGTTGTAAATATACTTTTATACAGTTACACTATGGCAAAAGTGTAGTAGATATGATTGACAAAAATTCCAAACTTAATTGAGTCAGGTTGATGTATGGTTGCGTACATGATTTAGATTTGTATGTCTTTCCAATGGTGTTCACCCGCCTGGATAGCACGATTAGGTAGCGCATTGGTCGAGAAAGGCGAAGAAACAGGTTTGAATTCTGTCCAGAACCTTATATTTTCCATCTTTCAATTACTAGCTCGATTTGAAATGATCATTTGGGCTTTGCATAAAAGTCTAAGTTATTATTTCATCTTATTAATAGATATATAAAAATATTTTATGGATGTAAAATTGGGATGTAGTCCAAATCAAAATGTATTGTATTTAGCATAACATTTAATTAAAATCTTACATTTCGGCACAGGTTTTTGCCTTTTTCAAAGACACTGCAAAAAATTGACAGATAGAATGACAGTTAGTAAAAGATTAAAAATATTTACTTAAAAGTCATTAGTGCAGAAATACATATAAATAGTTAAACACCACCACAAACATGGGAATTGTGAGTTCCCAAATCAAAACAACAAAATAGAGCACCCACTAAGGTGTAGAAAGTCATTTCAAACGTAGGTTGTCACTAATACATATTAAAATGTCAAGTGACAAGCACTGAACTATATATCGAAAAACAATTTTGATAAGAATAGGTGTTTATCATATGTAGCATATTAAGTTATAGCAAACAAGCTCATTAGGTGAAATTCGAGTTTTTATTAAATATTTTGTAATTTCCTTGAAATCCTGCACAAATTTTCATATATGAAAATAATTATAAAATGAGACTTTTTTAAGAGGCTTACTATATGTATGATGAAGTTAATGCCATTAACTTCAGACAAGGTATGCAAAATTTGCATCCCATATATGAAAATCTGTACAAGATTTCAAGGATATTACAAAATATTTAATAACAACTCGAATGTCACCTAATGAGCTTGTTTGTTGTAACTTAATACGCTACATATGATACACACCTAATGTTGTCAAAATTGTTTTTCGATAAATATTCATTCAGTGCTTGTCACTTGACATCTTAATATGTATTAGTGTCAACCTATGTTTGAAATGACTTTCTACACATATTGGATGCTCTATTTTGTTGTTTTGATTTGGGAACTCGCCATTACCATGCTTATGGTAGCAATTGTGCTAAATTTACGAAAGTCATAATCCTCATGATAAACGAGTTTTATATACTGTTTTGTTTTTGATTAGAATTATTAGTAATTATTAAAGGAGATTATTGTATAATATAATTGGTTTATAAAGTTTATAAAGCTTTGCTGTGATATTTTTGTTACTATAAATAAATTCGAATTAATAAATTTTTCATTGTTCATTTAATTCTCATGGTCATTGTATAGTACTGATATTTATATAAACAAATTTGCATGAGTGAATGCACATTTTGTGGACATATGATTTTTTGAGACTAGTTGTAAAGTAGATGAAGTACCGATTTTCTTTTGCACAAAATAGTATTAGGACGTTAGGCGATGGCGATAAATACTAAATCAAAATCATTTTAATGGGAAAATAATTATGGCAGTTATGGCAGAATAATTTATTACGTTTAAGAGGTACTTCATGTTGATGTGCTATTATTTCTGAAAGAATTGATACTGTATTGAGTTTAATTATTGGCAAAGGTTTACTTTTATATTTGTCCATTTTCTTGCACAATTTTAATTAAAAAATATACAAAGATCAACAGCATAATTCATTCCTGTATACAAAATAATTGTTTTAAAATATTAAATATATGTGCACAGTGCACATGCTTTTTATTATAGCATGTTATATTTTTATAGGTTAATATTTAACGGTTATAAATTACACCAGATTGTCCAATATGTAAAACAAAATCTGGTAAAAATAAAATGAACAATTAACATCGTATCTTACTAAACAGCATATCCAGATAATATAGGAATACAATAAAGTATTTAGGATCGTAATTCTTTATACTTGGAGCTTCTTCAAGCTAGTACCAGGTTGGGGCTCAGTTTATCGGCAGATTTCGCATATCCTCCTGTAAGAAGATATGCAGGAAAAGATAAAGGGTGGACAAGGGACAAGGTATAGATCTTCCTCTATAGCACTCATTGCGACAGCTAGCCACTTCAAGGCACTGGTAGTAGGTGTCCACTTTGCAGCTGGGTAGGCTTTCTATTCTGCACTTGCCATATAAACTCAATTTTGATCAACTTCTGATGGTTATGCGATTACTGAAAGCCTATTACAATATCCCAATAGGAAGCTATGGAAAAATTCAGAAAGGCACTTAGTTTAAACAAAATTATGACCGAATTATGTATAATAAATGATAACATTAAAGTGACATGTAATAACCATGAAATATTAAGTTTTTGTGTCATTTTGGTTTATGTGTTTCTTATGTCTTTTATTATTGTTGATTTTAAATTTGGTATGAACATCATTATTTTATTTTTTGAACAAAATATTGTTCAAAAATTTTAAGTGTGACAAAAAACTTATCGACAAGAAAATACAAAGGTGCACGCAGATTTAAATTTTAAGTGATATTATTCAGGTGCTACACTATTGTAATGTTGTTTTTAACTGTATTGATTCTTTTCTTTTATCCCTGGTTTTAATATATGTAGCTTAACGTGAGACATACATTCTCAACAGAGTAAAATTAGTACTCTAGCCTCTTAAGTTGCTAATTCTAATTCTAATTCTAAAGTGGGAGATTACCTTTTGTGAAAACAATTATTTTACAATTGTTGAAAGCGGTAGTTGCATTGGTCTAATTTTTTAAAACCACATTTCATCAGAAAACACTGGTACTCGGGTAATTGAAATACCGACAATTCCCCATACAATAGTGATTACTGTTTGTGGTAATAGTTGTTGCTCCACGTCTATCTTTAAAGTGGAATTAGCTGATTATTCTTGTAACCAATACGGCACTCTACGTTTAATTTTGAGCTGTATAGGGGTTTTTGATTTCTGCTTGAGATTTTCTAGACCCATTATAAAAATTCTCTTTATTAATAGAGCTTGATATGCAAAAATTCATCTTGCCACTAAAAGAACGTTAATCGAGTTTTCAAAAAATATTTGCGGTTTTCCTTCTTCATTTGATGTGTTTTCTCAACAATTTGAATTTTATATATAGGGAATTGTGTGGTTATTGGTGACTTGAAATTGTAAACTTTATGCATTTTTGCAAGTTGACATGCTTCGTTGTGAATTACGTACAACAAACAGCTTTTACATTTTCCAGATCTATCGGAGACTTCTAGTGTTTAATTGGTGAAGGAGTAAGCTTCAAGAACGAACAAATCATTCATCTAACCAACATCATTATTACTATCAGTATTTCATCTCTATTTGAAGTGTACTCATATTGCGAGCGGAAAAAGTAATCACACAATATAAATGTTATTCAGTGGTAACTGAAATTGCAAATAGATTATTCAATCTAAATAATACATTTCAAAGAATATTTCAAGTACACAGTAAATTAATTTATAGCTATTCTACCACTCATAACTGTGCCGAACACACTATCTTGAATTCTTGTCTAGTTTTGACCTGGACATGTGGCACTATATTGCACCTGAACATAAATTTTTTCAAATGAATATTAACAATAATATTATACAGGGTGTCCTGTAAATATTTCAACAAACTTCGGGAGGTGAAAGAATGAATACCTCTAAGCATGATAAAATGTTTCTATAAACATACCTTTAAAGACGCGCCATTTTTTAGATATATGGTGTTTACGAAAAAATGTTGCTTTTTGCCCATAACTCCTAAAACATTAGAGATATTGTTGACTTATAACACATAAAAATGGCATTTGTAATGTATAGGTAATTTTTTAAATTTCAGAGGAGGTAACAAGGGAAATCAAAACTACTTACCCCTATAACTTCTACGGCACTGATATGAAACAAATTTCAGTTACATTTTTTGAATCCCTAGTGTTATGTACGAAAAATGTATACCCGATATAAAACTCTAACTTACGTAGTTTTTGAGAAAATCGGCAAGTTATATTAATATACAGACCAGTTTCTTGACAGTATGTGTAAGTTGCAAATTATAAAAATCAAGTAGGTACCTTTTATCAAATAAATTATAAAAACCAAGTAGGTATCATTACTGAAAAATGACATTCTATCACAATAACTTGAAAGAAACTTCTTCGTATTTTTTTGCTGATGCTAAATTTTAAACTTTTTTAATAAACATGATTAACGTCAAAGATTTAGCCAAGATGCATCTCATTTACACCAGAACTACTTGCAAACACTATTAAGCTGCACATTTGTATGCGGAAAGGTTTTCGAATCGTCAACCTCCGTACCATTCAACTTTTGGTAAAATTGTTATAGATAAAATGAGTGCTACATTATACATTTAGATTTGCCTGAAGGGGCAGGAACCCCGTAACAATTTTAATGGTCCACTGGTTAACTATAGTGGTGCAGTAGTGGGTTTCTATGTAACAAATAATAAAGTACTGAAAAATGAAAAAATGAATATTTGAAATGGCGGAAATACAAATAAACGGTTACAATATTCATTTATCCCGAAAGGCTTTTTATTGTCATAATTAATGGGTGTCAAACCGTCTTGTAACAACAATTCCTTTGATATTACCCCTATATAGAAAACATTTATTTCGCATAAATCTCCTTTGCTTTGGGTTTCATAAATAGTTCTACATTACATTTTTCTACACCAATACTCATAAAGTTTTGTCATAATTAAAGCAATTCCCAAAAATAAGGCCTCTTCCAAATACATCACCATCACTGGGGTGACTGGACATCCTTTCACAATGTCGTCTGTTTACATAGTTCATAAATAAATTCAAATAAGATCCCACCTAAACTTAAACGTTGTCCCTGTAATTAAAAAATTCGACACATAATTAATTTAAAATTGAATATCCAGTACTGTTTCAATGGTTATTTTGCATGTATTAGCAAGTTCGACCCTATCGCAATTTAGACGATTATTTGTTTATCATTCTGTAGAATCTTATTAAATATTTAGTTATAAAATTTAAGGTACTTCGAATTTATTTCGAGTTAGCCTTAAAATCTGCAATTATCTGCATTATCAGTAACAAAGTTAAATATTTTGAATCTATGCTATTATGATAATGGTGCTAAACCTCAGGTTTTATTATTACTAAGTATGGAAATTTAGTTAGGTCATCAATGGCTAAATATATGCATTTCTTCAATAGGTTTTATTAATACATGCAATTATAACTACTCCTTCAATATAATATGAATAGCTGGTATTTTCCTTAAAGATTATAATATGTTTAAAAACGTAGTTTTTGATTGTTAAAGCATTTGTTTCAGAAATATTACATTCATTAAGCGATGTGTTTTATCAAATGGGTTTTCCATTATCAGTTGTTGTTGGATTTGAGTTTCTATTGTGATATGGAATTCATTCGTTGTAAAACTATTATTTTAGATCCAGCTAATGACTAGAACGATCCGAATTAAGAGATATTTCTATGAAAATTCACTGTTAGATTTACAACATGGAATTCTGATATTAGTTTGTACTAAGCGGTTGTTTTGGGAGATGAAATTTTCCCTATAACGAAATTATTTACTGTGGTTGGTGCTACATTACTTTCAACTACTTCAATCCATCTGTACAAAATTTGTATAGACTTGTATAGACTTATAATATCCTAGGTTAGGTAATAATTTGTTTCTAGTTACTGGTCCAGGGAACTGAAGAGTTACTCCGCTCACTGTTACTTCTTCTGAATTTGATCACTTGGTTTTCAGGAAAACATTATGGTGTGCTGTGCCATGTTATTCCGCATGTCGACTATAACCAGTGTGGGGCCTCAGAGGAACACCCAACCAATCTGTAAGAATTCCTATTTCTTGTCAGTGTCGCTTTGATGACCTACACAAGGAAAATTGTATCTGAGGGATTTTTTGATTAAGTTTTTCTGGTTGCTCATCGCACAAATGGAGGTATCACAGTGTGGAAAATAAACTTCACATGTATCTGTATTTATATTCGGGAATTAATCGTTGATAGAGTTGTTAAGGTAATCCACGTGGACAAGAGAAAAGTAAAGTACAGTAAACAAAAGACCAGTAAGCCCACACCCAGTACTGCAACCAAAAACGAATGAGAACCCAAAGAATTAATACTGTGCTAGCTAGAAATGGCGTAGAGTGGGTTGGGTCACCCAGAAAGAAAAGGGAAACCTCAAGAAAGAAATTTATTTACAAATCTTTAAGAAATCAACATGTAAAAAAAGGAAAACCAACTCGTATAGAACAAAACATTTATCAAAAATTTTATTCCATATATCCACATGGAGGATTTATATAGTGCAAAAACCATCGGAAAAATAAATAATATCCCTCTTTGATTACCTTAACCTAAATTGCTTGACAAGTAATCAAAAAATTAGTAACAGTAAATTATAAGCAGTAGCAAATGTAGTAGCAAATGCTACATGTTGATTTCTTAAGGATTTGTAAATGAATTTCTTTCTTGAGGTTTCCCTTTTCTTTCTGGGTGACCCAACCCACTCTATGCCGTTTCTAGCTAACACAGTATTAATTCTCATTGTTTTTGTTGCAGTACTCGGTGCGGGCTTACTGGTCTTTTGTCGACGCGGATTATCTTAACAACTCTATCAACAATTAATTCCTGAATATAAATACAGATACATTAACTTAAATGAAAAACAAGCCTTATGTAGCATTTAACTGGCCAAGTATAATTGACAAAAATCCTAAGAAAACATTAATTCATAACTACTACTATCATACCATTTTTTTAGTTTCCAAGATTGACATATACATTTGAAATCCTATTTCTGGAATTGCTCATTATAACAATGCATCGAAAAACAGCACAATACCAACTTTTCATTAACCATTCCAATGTCCGTTGAAAATAATTAATTTCACTCTTTTACCAGCAATAATTTCACTAATACAGCTTACATTTAAAATCAATATACACTTATTATTCTATTGCTAATTTAGTCTAACATAATAATTACTTTCCTTTTAATTAATTTCCTATTACATAGATACATATCATTTACATTTTTAAACCACATGTACCTAATTAATAAATCTAAACATAAACGCTCATGCTACTCACGATTTGTATAAAATACAAGGATGTCCAGCAATATCAATCTGTCTTGCAACAATTACTTGGGTTATCCAACAACAGCTCTTTTAACACGACACACCACAAAATTTAAAGTATTGGAGGGGTGAACTCTCTAGATCCTAACCTGTTTTAAACCGATCGTAATGACGTTAAATCCAGACCCTCCTGTGTGTGAACCTAACCTGCACTTGCAAATCATATTAATTGCAGTCAGCATCTGCTAATGCAATGTCATAATTTTAATCCAACGCCTACGCACTATGTATTGTTGTTGCAGTTATTCTTGAATATCAAGCCATGTCTCAGATATGATTTTAAGTTTCTCATGTTTGCATTTGTTTCATCAATATATGCTTAGTGGTTTTGTTTATTGCACGAGGCACTGCATTTCATTTTGATCAATTTTCAGTCGCATACTTAACATTCTTGTGCTACAATATAACGATGTATTTATTAATGAATAACACATTCTATGATTTACGGAATCTTTTATTTCAGCAGTTTTTGTTATCACGATGTTTATACTATTTAATGACAATGCATTATCTTAGTATTGTATTAAATTGTATTAAAATCATTTTAAGAAAATTCAATTTTTATTGTTTTAATTATACTAATTGCCCTAATTGAAATTATATTTACTAAAAAAAAAGAATTAAAGTATCATGCTTAATAAAATTTTACTATACAGGGTGTGCCCATATTTATTCTGACCATTTAAAATTAAAATTTTCTTTTCCTATCTAATTTGTAGCTAGCGTAATGCAACGCATTACAGAATTCATCGTTGATTACAAAATCTGATTGGTGAAATTGCCCTAGTGGTTTTTGATTGTTCAAGAACAATTTGCACTTTAGCTCTTGAAGATGCACTTTTGAACTGAATTAATAATCAACCCGATACAGGCATTCATGCATTAGCTAATTTCATGAATGCTAAGCAAATTTTCTGTCTGGAGAGCTGTGAATGAGGAATTACTCTACCCATATCACATTTACAAGGTTTAATCATTGACTCAACGTATCCTCATTGTCTGGATTTTTCCCATTGGTTCATTCAACAAGGTCTTCACCAAAGCATTTTGTTTACAGATGATGCAAGTTTTACTAAAATGCTATTTGAATTATCGCAACAGCTACATTCGGGATTCAAGAATAGTCATGCTATTGCTTGAAGAAGAAATCAACAAAATTTCTTCATTAATATTTGGGGGTGGTATTATTAACAATAATGTTAGGGCTATATTTGTAGCCTCGAAAACTAAATGATGATTATTATTTCTATTCTTTCTGAACAATGCCTGACTACTTTGAGCATTTACCGTTAAATATTCACAACAATATGTGGTTTCAACATGATGTGACACCTGCATATTTTTGTAAAATTGTTTGAGACCATTTGGACCAATTTTTTCCAAATCGATATCGGTAGGATATGCTTTGTGGCTTGGCTTGTTGGGTCACCAGACCTAAATCCCCATGACTTTTTTTATGGGGCCATGTTAATCCATCAGTTTATGTAACGCTAGTACTAACCAATAAGATCTTCATACGAGGGTGATAAAATCCTTCCAAGAATTATCCATGATTCGTCTGACCAATTATGCATTTTGTAAAATAGAGCACAATTTTGAGAATCCTTTGTACCAAAATTAAAATTTATTTCAATAATAAAAATGATTTCTCATTGTATCCGAAGTAATTATTTTTTATCAAAAAGGAATTAACCTTCTTGGTGTATCGTATTATAGCAAAGCAATTTTCTCGAAAATTACGTGCTTGAGAGTTTTAAACCAGGTATACATTTTTTTTTGGTGCAGGATACTAGAAATTCCAAAAATGCAACTGAAATTTGTTTTATGCTAGTGTCGTAGAAGTTATGAAGGTAAATACTACAGATTGCCCCTATATTAACGTTTCTGAAATATTTAAAAATTTAGTGTACATTGCACAGTACACCATTTTTTACATGTTATAAGCCAACTAAATACCATTTCTGTAGCTCTAATATTTTAAGAGTTACGAACAAAAGATTTTTTTTCATCTTATAGGGTATGTTTATCAACTTTTTTTCATGTGTAGGGGTATACTTTCAACTCCTGAGAGGTTTGTTGCAATATTTACGGGATATCCTATATAAAATATTCTGTATAAAAACTGCTTCTTTGTCAATGTTTGTAAAAAGTAGTGAACAATGCTCTATGGTTTCTGTACCTCACATATTGGACAATTTACTAGACTTTGTAGATGCAATACTAGATGAGTTGCTGTTAATTCTAATTTGTTTAGATAAATCCACAAAAGTTTTTTTGTTGGTTTTGTGCATGTGGCCAGCAAATAATTAAAAAATACAAAAATATAAAGATTCTCTGTACATATTTTTTATAAAGTCGTTTTGTAACTGCGAGAGGTGATATATTGCAAATGGTGATAAAGATTTGTATTATTCTTTTAAATAGAATTAAATTGTATATAAAATTTATATTAAATTTGGGTAATCATTTTGACAAATTATTTAATGCACTAAATTATTGTATATGTGAAAAAGGAGCAATAAAATGTTCTACTAGTCCAATTCTAGTCAGTTGTATAAGATATTTGTAAGGATATTCTGTAGTATGTTATTATTTGTATTATGTATAGTGTGATAGAATATTGTCTATTTCCATATAATTCATATATCCATTCCAATAATATTGTGAATAAAAATCTAATATATACAAATTTGTTTATTGAATTTCAAACATGCGTTTAAAATAATGTGCCGATCTAGCAAGGAATAATTTTTGAGGTATTTTTAAATTGTAGCTTGCGTCAGTGTCAATTTCATACTTTTTAAATGTCTAGAAATGTTAGTTCCATCTTTTTTCCTAATATAAACCTTCAATGCACAAACAGTAGATATACATGGGCAACTTAAAAAGAACTTGTGTAATAACTGAATTGTGTAATTGCACAGGTGATACGTTATTGATACACAAATATCTTACTTAATTGTTAGAGTTTAATCATGTAAATTCATCTCTAAGAGTTCTACAAGGTTATTATTTATAGTTCAGGTCCTCTGGCGACGAACTGCTCTCAGGGTCCTTGCAATCCGGTTATCTAACATTACTTTGCGATACTGCTTCCATCTACCAGTGGTGTTTAAAGGGAAAGGTAATAAGGGAGGAATGACAATTAGGGCACTACATTAACAAACGAGAATGGCACCCTAAAAAACACAACTGCTTCCATTAATTTCCAGTACTGAAGTGTTTCATTTAAGTCAATGTAAATTACCACTATCCATCCCAACACGTCTTCATCGCTCCCGGGATTGGTTTTATTCGAATCGGCTGATGTCTTCCAGCCAATTGACACCGTAATAATGCATGTTTGCATTTCATTCTTTGGGAGTGTTAAAAATGCTGAGGGTATCTTAACATATTTATAAATATTAAAATCACTCTAAACCAATCTATAAGTATCTAATAATTTATAAAATAAACTGGACCGGATGCATTACTTTTATACTAAATTCAGTAAATTTAATAAATATAAGAAACGGAAACTGGTTATCTAATAATTGAAAAAAGACATGTTACGGATAAATTTACTTAATACGTAGCACAGGTTATAAATTTCTGGAGTAGTTTAACTTGTTTTTGTTAAATTTATACTACAGATAAGTGCATGGGTGTTAGCTATCAAGTAATTGTTTATATACATAGCGTTATATATTCAAAACCAGTTCCATTTTTGGCTCTTACTATGATATTATGTATTCTGACTTATACTGGGCGGGTGACGTTAAGCGTTCATTAGAAGTTTATATAAAACAAAAAGAAATATCAATTTGAAATTTTGTTACACTTTTGCAAGTCACTAGGATCTATTTAATGAAAATATTTTCTAAACTTGGTATTTCTTGTTTTACAACATATTACATTATTATTTTAAATAGAATAACCCGATTTTTCTTATTATTTGGATTATTTTATTAAATTTAAGGTAATTTTTATAAAGGTGACATATCGGAAAGCTGATTTTTTTAAAGTTAAATTACTTCAAAGTGAAAATTTCAATAGCAACTTCAGTGGTAAAAAATATCTTGGCAACCAGAAAAGTTACGAGATTTCAATTTTTCTTTTAATGAAAACATGTTACATTTAACCGCTCGACCCTCTTAATTAATTATTGAGGTTCAGTTGTGCAAATTTTGGTGCATTCTAGCAAGTTATAAATTTAAAAACACGGTTCATGGCTTCCTGTGGCGGAACCAACCTCAGGGCCATAATGATTCTGTCTTATCCAAATTTTATATGATTGTTACCTAGCTAATGATCGCTGTAGTACCATAGAGGAGAGTTAAAAATGGAGGAACGAGAAATTTGACCACTACATAGGAACAGTAACGATATTCATGGAAAAACAGTTACGTCCATGAAGTCCTGCACTAGAGTATCCACTTAATTATCCAAAACTTTTTCATTCGTCACGGGTTGTTATTCTAACCAGCTGATGTCTTACATCCAATTAGAATAGAGAACATCGTTGCTCGAGGAGCGCGAGTTTATATCATTCCAAAGAGCCAGAAAACTTAACGGGGCATATCTTTACGTATTTATGCATGTCAAAATCATTTTATACGTACAATAAAAATGATAATTTATAAAATATTCAGGACCGAATTTAGGAAAAGGAAGGATTTCTTTTTCTTTTATATAAAATACAATAAATGTAATGGATGTAACTCGGATATCCAGTAAATGAAAAGGCATATTTATGAGTCAATTCACTCGACACGACAATCGTGGCAAAACTACAAAAAAAAAAGAAAAAATCCTCTTATTCACCTTAGTCCAGGCACTTACTTATAACCTAAATGCCTTAATGATTAAGTAAAGTTTTTAAGTGTCACCAGATTTTTCTTAAAACAAACCACACTAAAGCAGGAAATGGAAAGCGAAGTAACCCATAATTGATAACTACCTTAGTATTGCATGCACAGTTATTTTTGCCGCAATTCCCAACAGCAACACATTTTGTCAGAAAACGAGAAAAAACTTTCTTCAACCTAAAATGCTACAGCTCTACACTGAATTCTAAATCTTAAGGTGTAACTTAGGTAAGTAGCTATTTTTCTCAATTTATTGATAAAAATTTTAATTTTATTGTTTTTTGTCAATTTTCTTAAATATAAACGTTTTAATGTGTAAGACATTCTGAAAAAGATATTTACAAAATGCATCTAAGTATTCAAATTTTACCATGCCTATTTGGCATCCGAATAAAACACATTTTTCTGTAATCAATCGGATTTGCTACGATATTACTAACACAAATTTTCCCTAACAAATTGTAGAGTTAGAAATGCCAGTTACGTTCTATCTTTCAACTTTTACATTGCATACAGATTTTCAACGAACTTCGTTCGTTTATGAAATCGATTTGTCGTCCGTCTGTCTGTCCGTCTGTCCGTCCGAGGCCTTTCTAATGGTCGGACATCAATGTGTGATACATCAAACGATTCAGCTCGGTGTCCAGAGCTTAAGTTTTGATGTCAGTTAAAAACGGGCCACGGGACGCCGAGCCCCGGAAAATCCACAGGGATAATTAAAATTTTAATAAGTTTAAAATCAATATGCGACACATATTTGAACAATTTATGGCATTTCATGCCAATTATTCCAATATTATAGACATTGTTTAAACTTAAATTTTGATTGCCGAAAATAATTAGATTCATATTAAAAAAAAAAAATCTTATCTTATTGATGAGAACTAATATATAGCTTTTAAAATATTTATTCAATAAAATAAAATATATTAAAATGTCTCTTTTGTTGTTTATAAATTTTTGTATTTTATCTGAATACTTATAATTATTACAACATAATAATTTTAATTTCTTTAAATTGTTTTAAAGTAAGTCTACATTTGGAAGTTCGTTGCGACAATGCCTTGCATTTTCAACTTGTTTAAATCTTGGTTTCAAATTATCAGTCAATTTATATTCCCAAATGATTCTTGCCTAATTATAAGAACTAAGATAATTTCTTAGCGAAGCTCAATATTAGAGGTAAAATCTCAAGCTAATCCCCAAAGATAATCCCAAGATAAACACAATATTCCAAGATAAAGACATCGATGGATTAGAGGTTCTCTCTATGGAAACAGTCCGTCCAACCACTTATGGTGTCAGCCATTCCTTGACCAAAATATATAGTCACTTCTCCAACTTTCACATATTTGAAACTAAATTCAAAAGTTGGTGCTGTAGGACCGTTAAAATAGAATTTTTTTGTGCCTAAAATGAAGGTTTGGGAAGTGATACCTGTTCCGTTGAACGTACAATGGACCGATTTTCCATGGGTACAAGATTGCCTGTGCCCCAGGTATGGAGTCGACCAAATTTGCCATCGGCAAACAAATTGATAACAAGAACACACCGCTAAAGCCAAGCACAGTGGCAAAGTATGACTGAAAACGAGGTCCGCACAACATGGCCCAGTGCTGTGGTTTGCCTGGTTCCCAGACTATACGGCGATTAATAGAAAGAAAAGGTAGATAGACATAGGAAAAGGTATTAAAAGAAGGTGGTTGTAATCAATTGGATGCCACAGTAGCATATGAGGTGATGGGAGAAGAGGAAGGAGAATAATTTCATAATATCAAATCTGGGCAGGCATTGTTAAAATAAAAATATCCTAAAAGAAATTTTTGAAAAAACTTAAGTTTAAGCCATCAACAAAACTATCTGCTAACTCTAAAGTTACATGCTTTTCTATTTAATTACAAGAAAATGTAATTCAAGATGGTGAGAAGTGAAGACACGTCCATCAAAAGTAAATGCAAATATTGCAAAAACAAAAATGGGCAAGAATGTATAAACGGTGAAAATAAATATCACAAAAGTTGCATAGTACATGTAGAACATAAAAATGCTGTGAAATCGCGGAACCAAAAAGTGAGGCTAAGTCTTCATTTGTGATGAAATATCCTTAGAGAAATTGCTATTAAACCACTCCGTATCATTTAAAAAGGACTTTGAAGAAAGTCTAAACTTTACCGTAAATAAACTCGATGAAGTTAATAACAAATTGGACAAAATGCAATCTGAAAACCAAAAACTCCATAAACGACATGTGCAATTGAACTCTGAGATTCTACAACTCAAAACAAACTATAATTACTTAGAGACCAGGTTGGAATACATGGAAAAGAAAAGCAGAAACTACAATATTGAAATTCATGGTATTCCTGAACAGGAAAATGAAGACAATAACAAAATTGTACTAAAGACAGCAGAACATCTAGAGTGTCCTTTAAAAGAGAAGGAAATTGCTATTAGCTACAGAATAAAAAAGGGCAGTATAACAAACGACCTGCTGACATTGTTGTGAAATTTATACGACTAAGTGTAAAAACAAAGCTTCTGAAAGCACGAAAATCCAAAAGTATCTACACAGACGAAATAGGAATAACAGAAAAAAATAAAAAAATTCAAATATATTTCAACGAACAATTAACAAGCAACACACAAAAGCTGTTTAATATTGCGAGAACAAAAGGTAAGGAGCACCATTACAAATTTGTGTGGCATATCAATGGAGAGATAAAAATTAGAAAAACTGAAAATTCTCCCAGTATAAAAATAATGTCTGTCGAATGCTTAAATAAGCTGTAATTAATTGTAAGTAAATATGCTGATGTATAAATATTTTTCTTTTTTTCTAAAGTACTATAAATGGCTACTATAATAAAAAATAGCTTTCAATCTGTTGGTCATTATACAGTGACGCTTAATCACGATGATGTCGATTTTAATATACTTTATATAAATGCAAGATCATTAAAAAATAAGTTAGATGAATTTGAAATATTAATATCTGATTGAAAAAAACGTATTGATGTAATCATTGTAGCAGAAACATGGGTAAAGAAACAGGAGGTATCTTATTAAAACATACCACAATTCACAGCAATTTACTCATGTCGAAACCAAACTGGTGGAGGAGCAGCGGTTTTTGTCCACGATAAACGATTTAAAACTTTAATTAACATTCAATCCGATGAATTTAATGTTGTAATAATAGAACTCTGCTCAAATAAAATGATTATAGGATCATTATACAGACCCCCTGCAACGAACGTGGCAACATTTAATACACAACTAGAAAACATTTTAAGTGGATTACCCAGAAATAAAAAATGCTTTATATTTGGGGACATTGACACATTAAAAAAAATAAATGACTACGAAACAAAAAATTATTTAGACTTGTGCATTATGAATAACTTTTCAATCTTAAATACCGATATTCCTACTAGAAATGAAGTTTTATTAGATCACATACTTTTCATACCCTCAAACACAAATAACACATTAAACCTATCGATCATTGATAATTCTCTGTCCGATCATTGCTACCAAATTCTAACCATGCAGAATCAATACAAAAATAAGCTAGCTCGATATGTAATTCATAAAGTAATAGATATTAATGAAGTCAAAACTAGATTAACAAACTTGACTCTTAAACTACAGTCACTTCATGATGTTAACTCCATCAATAATGAATTGGTAGACTGCTTCACAATAGAAATAGTAGAAATGAGAATTAGATCCGACGTTAAATCAAAAAAGCCCTGTTTCAATAGAGCCATTTCCAACATTATTCAAGAACGAGACAAGTCATACAAACGACATAAACTGTTTCCAAACGGTGAATATTTAGCCAACTGCTACAGGGAAATATCTAAAACTCTTAAAAAACGATATGGAAATTAAAAACTGATTACTATAATAAAAAATTTCAGGGAAATCTAACAAAGAAACAGACTTGGAGAGTTATTAATGAATTACTGCATAACAACAATAAATTAAACACGAATACAATAGAACTGATTCAAACCGAAACCGCAATCGCACATAAACCAGAACAAATAGCAAATATACTAAACAAACATTTTGTAGATGTGGGAAAAAATTTAGGAAAATCTATACCTCAGAATTACAACTTGTCGCTACAAGAAAATATAGAAAATTCTGTATTTCTAGTACCAACAACAAATGAAGAAATTGAAAAAACCATTACAGATCTTGATAGAAGTAAAACATCAGGATATGATGATATTCGAACCAAATGGGTTAAAGAATGCATAAAAGAAGTATCTGAATTATTATGCCATCTAATTAATCGTATTTTTGAAATAGGAGAGGTACCAGAATCAATTAAAATATCAAAAGTCATACCAATCTTCAAAAACGGGGAGTAAACCTGATAATTATAGACCAATATCTACTATGTCGATATTTAGTAAAATTTTTGAAAAATGCCTCAATAAGCGATTTTTATCATATTTAAAGAAAATAAAATTCCTATATAATGGACAGTATGGCTTCCGCAGATCTGGAGATGCTTTAGTAGCAGTACTAGATTTAATATCAAATACTCAAATGGAACTAGATATAAAAGAAGTGCGCTTTTGTTTCTCTAGATCTGCAGAAGGCATTTGATACTGTTGACCATAAAATCCTCCTATCTAAATTAGAGTGCATAGGAATTCGAGACACTGCTCACAAGTTATTCAAAAGTTACTTAAATAATAGACGTTAATTTGTGGTAATAGAAGATCAAAGTAGTCAATTACAAAATATTACTTATGGTGTCCCACAAGGTACAGTACTAGGGCCGACGCTGTTTCTTATCTATATTAATTCCATATCACAGTTAAACCTTCTTGGGAAAATTAAGTTATTTGCAGATGACACAACTATTGTATACTACAATGACTCATTTGAAGACATGCAGTTGAATTTGGACCTGTACACATGATTAAACATAAAATACAAATATTTATAAGCATAGAGCCTTCAACTCCCGTCATCATTTCTCATTCATTTCTCATTTATTTTAATTTAAGTATAGGCCTTGTATGGATACTTAGAATGTATCTCTAAGGTCAGGAAAATAAATTTATTATTATTATTACATTGGTAATTCCCAAATTATTGGCAATGTCGTTCATAGAAAACCAAAAAAGTGACACGCAAATACCAACTTTATGCTATATTCTTGTCCTTTCCAAAATATTTAACACTCACATATTTCTTAATATTTTTCTAATAACTTTATCCTTAAATTTAATTACCGTTTGC
Organism: Platerodrilus igneus; assembly: GCA_036346225.1. Taxonomy (NCBI): domain Eukaryota; kingdom Metazoa; phylum Arthropoda; class Insecta; order Coleoptera; family Lycidae; genus Platerodrilus; species Platerodrilus igneus. The sequence goes on from JARFIW010001146.1 coordinate 2,788,723, forward strand.
TTCGTCGATAAATCCTTAATTCACAAAAAAATAATCACTGTAATGTTCAATTAAAGTCCTAGGTTGAAAAATGTCAAACATTTATGTTCACACACACATAAATTACATCTATAATATTATTTACACTTAAATTTGCTTATTATAACAGTTCAGAATGTTCAAACCACACCAACTTTCATTTTGTCAAACTATACGTTCTATTTTTCCATTCTTTGAACAACAGCTACAACCTAACCCAAAATTCTAAGTTAATAACAGGACGAATAAATCCAGTTTCTCTCTACAATGGTCATGATGATGTTAATTCCACTCACAGGTGTATTGAAAATACCTTACCAAGCCACAAGCAAAAAAATCAAATAATTTATTTTATGTCGCGTTGTTGTCTCTGAAAGACTTTCATCTTTAATATTCCTTGCAGCTACGTTAAATTCAAAACTAGGTCTAACTGAACCTCATATCAACCTTTCCCTTCATGGTCAGGTCCGTCTTCGTCTGCTCGTGCGTCTATTTACATTTTTAATGTTCACGTATTACCGGTTCTCAAGAATAACTAACTCATCTCATTGAATATAATATTATCCTTTAATTCCACTATTACTTCATATGTTGTCGGTGGTTTTTGTCATATTATTGGACAATCTTACTATTGAGTTTATGACAAAACGGGAACTACCTGCTACCATGTAATTTATGTAGGTGTATATTTTATTTCTATATCTGAAACCATAAAATTGCACATATTGTAGTGTATTGTAGAAAAAGATTATATCATCTTTGAAACCCTACACTTTTGTATTCTCATGTTTCAGCGTCTGGTTGTTACATTGTAGTAGTGTATTTATGATTTACTATTGTGGTAATTGCAACAATGTCTATTAAAACTTTGTCATATTGCATGGAATTTATTAAACCAACTTCCTAAAGCTCATATTTGGGATTTATTTCAACGAATATTCTATCATTTTTCTTAACAATTCTGAAAGCTTTTTAAAAACATGACACGTTTTCACTATAAATTTTTATAGTTATAATTGATTTCTTTATATTGTTGTGGTTTAAAATTATTTACGACCCATTAGTTAATTTCCAATATACATTAACAGAAATAAAACGATTATATTTGTGGTTTTAAGTTTATGATTTGAATAAAAATATTGATTTGATTGCATGTCTTATTTTTTAACACTATTATACATGAAATTATGATTATACAGGGTGCTTCAATAACAAATTTGTCTATTCAAGATTAATTTCCTTTCTTCTACCTCTAATTTCTGATTAGGATAAGGCATCATGTTACAGATGTTTTGTTTTTCATCCTTACGATATAACATTATGGATGGGGGTTAGGGAAAATAGTAACTGCGAAAATATTAGAGAAAATATTTGTTTAATTGTACTTTCGTACATTTATGGGAAACCCTCATTTATATTCTATACAAAATGAGTATACATACAAGCTTAATCTAACACTTATTTTTAATATTATCTATTACAGTTGTATGAAAGGAGAAATGACTGCTACAGAACCATTTCAGTTGTTTACAGTAATTGCAGTTTGATTTAAATAAAAACGACTACCACAGTTGGTTCTGTGACATTCACAATTAAAAAAGTCGAAGTTACGTGTCGTTTTAGAAGCAACGTTTAGTATATTTGATTCAAGTATTTCAGGGCAGTTAATAGAACCGTTAATAGTTTTGTGTAGTAAACGTAGGCCATTTAATATGTGCGTATCCTGCAGCAAAATAAGTTGTGTGTCTAAAATATCCTGAACTTTGAATTGCTCTCTTTGTAATCCCATCATATATGCAATAAATTTAATAAACTTTTTCTGGACTCTTTCACTTTTAATTAAGCTAATTTTGTAATAGTGCGACCATATGAAAGATGCATATTCAAGAATACTTTTTACCAAGACACAGTATAACAATTTACAAGTTGTAGTTGACAATAACCGATCACAAAATCGAGCACTTTCATTTTTTTGTTAGTTATATGTTGCATTTGTGGTTTGAATGTAGGTTATGAATCAAATGTTACTCCGACATCTCCAATTTCATCTATTTTACTTAATGCGATGCCATCGGTAATATACTGTGTTGCCACAGTTGATACAGCATGTGAGAAGTGATTAAAGCATTTTTTGATATTTAAAGAGTCTACTTAATTCATATCAGTTATGCAGCTTGTTCAGGTCTTCTATCATTGCACAGTCACTCGAGGATATAATACTTCGATAAATTTTTAAATAATCAGCAAACATTAAACATTTACAATGCTTGAAGACAAGGTTAATGTCGTTAATAAAGAGTAATACAGGCCCAGTGTCGGAGCGTTGTGGGACTCCTGACTGTAATGTAAATTTATAAGATTTAAATTGTTTGTATTTGACACACTGCCATCTCCCATATAAATAACTACTGAGTTATTGCAGTAACTTATCTCAAAACCTGCATTTTGTAGTTTAAAAATGAGTAGGTTAAGGTTTACTCGATCAAACGCTTTGGTAAAGTCGGTATATAGTGTACCAACCTAGCGGCCGTTCTCTACTGTTATGTATTACTTAGTATACATTAATAGATTCGTGACTGTTGACTTACGTGAAACAAATCCATGCTGATTGTTAGTGAAGAACTCTTTACATTTCCAGGATAGATGGTGAGTAAGTAAGCTGTCCAAGAATTTAGGAATTGACGACTTGGCACAAATTCCTTATGATTTTGGATCGTATTTTTATTTACTGCTTTGAATATAGGTTTAAGGGAACTAAGTTTCTATGTTGTTGGATATTTGCCTTGTATAAGAGAGCAGCTAAATAGGTTGGTTAGAGGTGTACTTAAACTATAAATACATTTTTGTAACATGCTGGTAAGCATATTATCAGGTCCAGTTGAATTAGCGAATGGCGTCAAAACCTCTATGGTACTCAACAACATTTCATTGACATCTGTAGTATTGACATTGTTATAGGTTGGAGCACATGGAATAACACATTCGTTGATATACACATCAGCAAAGAAGTGTGCCAATAGATTGATAGTGCTTTAACCTTCATAACTGGAGTGATCACCAAAATGCATTTGGGATGGTAAGTCTATCTTTTTTTTAAATATTTCACATATTTTCAGAATTTAACAGGCACTATTTGGATTGATCTTTCAGCGAAGATTAAATACTCGTTATGCAATCTACTGCTTAAACTTTTACACTGTAATCAAAGAGAACTAAAAGCATTGTAGTCTTCAGTGCTGCGAGTTGTCATCTATTATGAGTAGCTTTTTTCTCTATTAAAAGATACTTCAAATCGTTGTTAAACCACACTGGGAACATTGAGGATTTACTTCGTGTGCCTGGGACAGCATTGTAGTCCAAGGTACATGATGTTGTAGAATAGTTCGACTACAGTATCTAAATTTTTATTTTTGGTACAGAATGATCATTCGAGTTGAAATATGTATTAAGTGATATGTAATCTCCTTTATTGAAGTCAAATTGTGGTTTGTCATAAGACAACGGCTGTTTATACAAAATTAGTGAAACAATGGTACATACATGCGTGATTCCACAGCCGTAGCTACTGAGACATTTTGTAAGTTTGAAAATATAAGATCAGAAGCCCATTAGTTGAGTTGTATACATAGTTGTGTTGTAGGTATAGTAGGGGAATAGTATCAAGCACGCATTCAGCATTATAGCCACTGATACACAATATGAATTTGTTGTTCCATGATAATGTAGGTATATTGTAGTCACTACACAATATGAGCTTGGCTGAAGGATAATTATAACAAATATTTTCTAGAGCAGAACTAAGTAACGCATATATGGCTGATGGTGATGCAGGCAGGATGTATGTACCACCAATAATTATATTATGACTAGCACATTATATGGATACAAACAGTTGTTCAATACCAGTTACATTTGTTTAATTACTTGAGCACATAAAGTAGAAAGAACTAAAATATGCACTCCCCTGTAAGTTTGGTGCTGGTTTGGATATTCCTATCATAACGATATACAGTAAGTTCAGAGTCAAAATAGGATCTGTTTAGTCAAGTTTCGGTATTTTGGTAATAGACTTAGTTGTAAATGGGTTGATAATAGTTTTTGTTTTAATAGCATTTATATATTTAATGACTTTTTTACCATTAGATTCGCCTTTTCTACATGTAGCAAATGTAAATAATCAGTTTGTTGAATGGTGAGATCAGAGGAGATACGATAGGGCGAAGAGTTAGCTTTGAACCATTTGTTAAGGATGTGCTCACTATTGATTAATTAGAGTAGATGACTTTGATTGGCCTGATCTTGTCTCTTTTGATGCCAATTCTAAGTATTACAATTGGAATGTATTGTTCGGTTTCAAATATTTAACTGACACAGGCTCCGCTTTTCTATCAAGTTCTATTTGTTCATTTAAGTTTTGCAATTTAAATTCTTTAACTTTAAAAATAAGTAGATTTCTGTTCATGTTTACTCTGTTATTTACCTCTGTAAAGACAGCTTCAGAATTGGGTGGGTTTTCGATTTTCCAGCATAGCTACTTTTTCGTTTAGATTATTTAGTTCTTTGTTTAAATTTTTTCAGGATTAATGGGACCTGTTTGAAAGATAATGTGCACTCATCACAATCATTGTTTTTTAACTACAACACATGACATCATTTTAAAAATACATTAATTTGATAGATAAGAATTATTATTTTGCAATATTATTGGCTTGTAGGGCAGGAAAGTGTGTATTTACCATCCCTTTTTTAATTTTGAGTCCGCAAGACTTATCTTAATCAGATTCTGCAATTACCTATAAGCTGCTATTACACTTAATTAATCACTATTAGTTTTACATCAATATTTTTAAGAAAACTTGGAGCTGAATAATACATCTGTACGCTTGAACTATCGACAATTTGTCTACAAATACAACTGATATAGATATTAGCGGTCGGAATATGTATTTAGTTTAAAATAGTGTATGGTAATTAAAATCATGTCACAAATTCCATAATCACATTTAGGTCCTGAAGTTTAAAATATTCAGTATTTTGCCAAAATTCCATTTTTGTCAAATTGTTAGGTTATTGATCCAAAATAGAAACAAAGCAAAGTCAAATGCAGCAAGTGTGAAATTCTAAGGCCAAGTCTTATTTGATTTTATTTAATCCAACTTCAAGTATTCGCATAATAAAATGATTTATATAGTCCATGCCATAATATAATTTAAAGATTTGTATCTTTCTTGCGAGTAATTAAAACTCAATAACTTAGCTCTGAAAACTTAGATTATAAGTGATCGACGATTGTTATTGTAGGACAAAGCTTCTATACAAGATAATCATAATAGTCTATGACGAACTGTTTTAGTGTGAAATATTATGGAGATTGCTGTGTAATTAATGTAGTTGGTAAGGTGACAATATACTTCTTGTCCGTTAGATATAATTTGTTTTTGAAATAAAGGGCACAGAAGGAGTCTTATTTTTATTTTAAGTACAACTCCACACATACAATAGTTTCCAGTAAAGTTCCAACAGTTATAACGTGCAATATTGTTGTAATTTTGTATTTTTATATAATGATTGTCATAACTCTACAGATTTCATAAACCTAATTTAATTGCCCTTGTGTTGCCATGATTATCTTTTACAATTTTTTGAAATATAATTATGCTCTCATGCTTTTTGTTCAAAATGATTAATAAAACTTTTTCGCTGTCTTGAGATTAAATTTAAAGAATCTACCAAAACATCAACATGCATTGTTAAAAAATTTCAACAGGTTATAGACCCAGGAAGTAAAAAGTAAATTAAAGAATAAAAAAAATTAATGTCTATAACAGAGTCCACAAACAAACAAGCACGTCCAACGATCATAATGTCTACGTATTCCAAATAGTATTAAATTAAAAGGGATTGAGAATTATCAAAGTTGGAAGAATGAAATGGAAATGTATTTAATGCACGAGGATTTATATGACTATATACTTAGATGTAGATGGAAATCCTCTAAGCACAAATAAGAAAAAGGAAGAAGGTTAGGGCAAAAATTGTTCTTAGTATAAAAAATGGTCCAAAACTACTGATTAGGAATTTAATCGGCTCGTCAATTGTGGTTAATTTTATTAAAAAACTATGATAATAAAGGTATTAACAGGACTTACTTCTTGATCAATTGTTAAATATCAAATTAAATACACATGAAAGTATGGACAATTACATTTTGAAATAACCAGCCAATTAGAGGTATCTATATTATATATTGAAATCTTAGTAAATGCACACTAGGTTCAACACTCCTCGTTTACACAAGATTACACATTTTTCTAAATTTTAAATGTTTTTCGCGTGTTAATGGTTTTGTAAGTAAATCTGCAATCATTTCGTTGCCAGGGCAATATTCACACATGGTCACCTTTTTATTTACATAATCCCTTAAGAAAAATCCTTTAGTGTCTATATGTTTCTTGCGAAACGAAGGGTCCACACTAGACAACTTTGATTGTCCTCAAAAATTGCTTTCGGATAATCGATGTCACAATTCATGTCAGCTAACAACTTTCGTAACCATAAAGTTTCCTTACATGCCTCTGACAGTGATATAAATTCCGCTTCAGTGGATGATAACACCATAATGTTTTGTTTGTGACAAGACCAACTCACTGTACCGCCATTTAAAAAGAATATTTGTCCACTGTTAGATTTACGTGTTAAGCGATCATCCACCCAGTCTGCATCGACGTAGCCATTAAATTTCGATTTGCGCTACAAACCTTATTTAATTATATCTTAGAAGTGTTTAATTTGTTAAAGTAGGATTGCATGCGTATAATTTTTTTTGTATTGTTTCCTGTAATTGGGTTCTTAACTGTTGGAAATGTTTAAATAAATAAATATATAACCTTTAGTTTTAACTGCGCAGTTGCTTTTAAATATCTCACAACCCTTTTTGCTTGGTTCCAATAGTCTCGTGTCGGAACTCTCACTTTCTGTGCTAATATACAAACATTCGCTGATATATCAGGACGCGTATTAATGGAGACATACAGCAGTTGACCAATTAATTTTCTGTATTTCGTATTATTCCCTAATACTGCCGTTTGTCGCCCCTTATCATAACCAGTTTCCATGTGTTCCAATTGGTTTTGCATTTTGTAGATCAAACATAACCGCTATTTTCATAATATAGTTTGATTGACATATTTCAAAATTTCTATCACTGTCACACATTACTTGAAGCTGTAAGTATTGCTGTATTGGTTCAGATTTCTTTATTGAAAAATATTTTAACTTTCTATATATTGTGCTTGTCTACTGTTCTTCCATACAAAAACCAAATCGTCTACGTACGTCAAAACAACACCAAGAGCCATCAATAGATTTGGAATATAGACACGTGTCGTTTTTACTTTGAATAAAGGTTTCTTGTATTAAAACTTTATGCAGTAACTCATTCAATGATCTAGCCGATTGCTTCAAGCCATAAATTGACTTCTTTAGTAAACACACTTTTGATGAATCCCTGTCAACAAACCCTGGTGGTTGTTGCATGTAAATAGTTTCCTTTAGGTTTCCGTTTAAAAACACAGTTTCAATATCATAAAGATTAACTTATAAACCATTTAATCCGGTAATTGACAATAACACCCTAAATGTAGAAATTTTAACTACCCATGCAAAAACTTCATCAAAATCCAATCCTGGTATTTGTGCAAAGCCTTGCGCTACAAGTCTAGCTTTATACCTTTCAATACTACCATCTGAAGCAGTTTTCAATTTGTAGACCCATTTACATCCAATTGCATTGCGATTATCAGGCAAATCACATAATTCCCACACTTTATGTTTCTAAAGAATTTATTTCAGTCTTCTTAGCTGCGATCCATTTGCCCTTTTCTTTGCAAGATATTGCTTCACTATAATTCACCGGTTCAGTAGCATTTACCAGAAGAATTTCATCTATCAAACGTTTTGGTGGTACACCTTTAGTCGAACGTTGTGATTTCCTTAGTTCAGGTTCATCATTACTATTATCTACCTTATTTAAATTCTCTTCCTGAACAAAATCATTCTCCAATTCTAAATTATCTAAACTGACCGGAAGAATGTCAACATTGACAGCAACTTTATTTTTGACGTCACAGCAAACTTTATCTGGAATGACTTTTTGGTTAAACCTTACATCCCTACTAATTATAACCTTTTTCGTCATTGTATTGTAACATCTAAATGCTTTGGAGTTTTGATCATATCCAAGAAACAACATTTCTGTAGCTGTTTGGTCCAATTTATTTCTCTTTTCAGAAGGAACATAGACAAAACACTTCGATCCAAAAATATGGAAATCTTTCAAATTTAGTTGTGTATCATCCCATGATTCCAGAGGTACAACATCTTTTGAAAGCGTAATGATACGATTTTGTATAAAATTCGCTGTTGCTACCACTTCACCTCAAAACACATTGGGTAGTTTCGCATCCTCTAGCATACATTTAGCCATCTCCAGAACTTTTCTGTTTTTTCTTTCAGCCACACCATTTTGTTGAGGCGAGTATGCTGCTGTTAATTGAAAACGAATACCTTCATTTAGTAAGAATTTTCTCACTTCGTTTCCAATATATTCAACGCCTCTATCAGAACGGATAATCTTTGTTCTTAATCTTCTTTGGGGATTAAACCACTCATAGTTTTTAAAATTATCTTTATTAACGTTTCGATCCATAACCTAGGATCGTTTTCAAAATAATAAAAACTTCAAGTTTGACATTTATGACATAAATTGAAGGTGACTTTGATTTATTGATGTTTGAAATATTTGGTTTGAGTACACTAAGCATAAATTTTTAAATTTAAATTTAAAATCAGCTGATTTCACGTTAAGCGTATTGGCTACCTAAAAAAGTCGGTCCCAGACCGTAACACAAATTGAAGGCAATTATTCATTTAAACTTTAAAAATTTATGCTTAGTGTACTCAAACCAAATATTTCAAACATCAATAAATCAAAGTCACCTTCAATTTATGTCATAAATGTCAAACTTGAAGTTTTTATTATTTTGAAAACGATCCTAGGTTATGGATCGAAACGTTAATAAAGATAATTTTAAAAACTATGAGTGGTTTAATCCCCAAAGAAGATTAAGAAGAATACTAAACAAACCACAACAAACATACATGGATAATCTTTGGTTTTAACGAAACTAACAAACTGCTTCAAATTTTCTTCAACTTCAAATTTTTCTATTAATAAAGAAATTGTAGTAAATCGTGAAAAATCATCTATGAACGTAACTAAATACAGTTTACCACTCGATGTAATAGTTTGCATAGGGTCGCAAACATCAGAGTGAATAAGATCCAATGGAGCAGAAGATTTTGATAAAGAGGTTTTTGGAAATGGTAATCTGCATATTTTACATTTTATGCAGATATCACGTATGTTTAATACCACAATCTTTAATAACCATACCATCAACCATTTCTCGCGCATGCATTTCTTTTATTGCCTCTAAATCACGATGTCCTAACTTGCGATGCCAATCAAAAATACAGTTCGTTAAATGACAAATAGCTACATTAACTTTACTAGATTGCCTTAAGCAATACATTTGATTTACTAAATCTGCTATAGCAATACTTAAGCCATTTGCTTAATTTTACAGATTTGATTGCTAAATTCGATATCAAAACCCTTATCTGCAAGTCGCTTAACAGACTGTAGATTTCCAATTAAATTCGGAGCATACAGGACTTCATCTACTACTGCTTTATTGATATTGCCACATTGATGGACAAACGTAAGCGATCCTTGTCCAATACCATTGATTGAAACACAATTCCCATTGGCCACCTCAATTGTACTTTTGTAAGTTTCATCTAGTGTTTCAAAAAACTTTCGATTACATGAAACATGACGGGTTGCACCAGAATCTAAAACCCATACGTTTGGCTGCAACTTATCAATTAAAAATAAGAAATCACTTTGTCGTACTATTTCTTCAGCCAATTGTACTTTTGTATCTTTTCTGTCACAATTCTTCTTCTTTAACCACTTTTTGTACTTGGTGCAATCGTTCTTATAGTGTCCTGCTTTTTTTTTTTTTTACAAAAGTAGCACCGAATTGCCTTTGCTACGACCTTCAAAACAACTTCCTTTGAATCACTTCGCTCTGAATGTGATCGCCGTTCGTATTCTGCAATTAACTTTTGCTGAACAGTCCGAAATGTTAGGGACGCTGCTTAGTAGCACCGTTACACTCCATTTATCGGAAAGTGCTTCTTCGCCAATATCACGCAATTTTACAAACAAGTTCTGCATATGATTTATATGTGCTCGCACATCACTGTTTTTATCTAACTTCAGTGAACTAATTGTTCGCATTAAATAAACCTTGTTTGTAAGTGCATTCTTCTCATGATAGTTTTTCAGTGCATCCCATGCTTCTTTAACTGTCTTTTTATTCCGAATGTGCACTAACTGATCGTCTTCAACTGAAAGACCAATTGCTGCACGTGCCTACTCATTTGCATCATCCTAATGCTGAATTTCTGAAACATTTTTGCAGTCTTCAACTGATGCCGGTCGTTGTCCTGCAATCACCTTTTTCCATAAATTTTGCTTCAACAGTAACAGTTCCATTTTGTACTTCCATATTGAATAATTGGAATTATTCAGTTTTACAAAATGTACTTGTGTCACAGTATAATCTGCCATTCTCTTATGCAAAATATTACACTTGATGCTGGTACAACTTCAATTACAAACCAATTAATACCTTACAGTGTTTATTTCTTGTATACTGGGCCTGTTGGATAAATATATATGATGAGGCTTCCCTGCAGATTATCAGTAGCATAAACAAGTAATTGGGATTGCAAATTAATTATTTATTTATTTAGTATTGACTGACACACATTACTATAACAACTAAAAGATAAGGTATGTATATATTGAAATCTTAGTAAACGCACACTAGATTCAACAAAAACTTATTGCAGAATCTAGAGAAAGAGAAAGTACACAAAAGCAGCCAGACAATGGTGGAGTTTTTTTTCGACAGGGCATCGACTTAGGACATAAAAATAATCTAAAGGCTAAAATGTAGCATAAACAAGTAATTGGGATTGCAAATTAATTATTTATTTATTTAGTATTGACTGACACACATTACTATAACAACTAAAAGATAAGGTATGTATATATTGAAATCTTAGTAAACGCACACTAGATTCAACAAAAACTTATTGCAGAATCTAGAGAAAGAGAAAGTACACAAAAGCAGCCAGACAATGGTGGAGTTTTTTTTCGACAGGGCATCGACTTAGGACATAAAAATAATCTAAAGGCTAAAATGTAGCAGAACAAGAAGTGGAGCAGCACCTAGAAGACCCATTGATTTATCCCACAATAATTAAACTTGTTTCAATTGCAAGAAGGTGGGGCATATAGCCAAGCAGTGTTGGTTCATACCAGAGATGAGGAAACGAATTATAAATGATAAGAATCCGAAGAAAAGTACCTTAAGTAGTGGCAACAATAATTCAAGTAAATGTGATGTTATTTAATTTGCTCACTGAATTGTCCGTAAAGGTAGAGTCAGAAGGGTTTTACGTTGATTCAGGAGCAAGTACTCATTTTTCTAGATATGGCAACTGGTTTGATACGTTTAATAACAATACAAGGGCAAGGTAGTATTATCGTTAATTTGAAGAAACAGGATTAGACAAAAGGTAAACGATGTTTATGTTCCAAATTTATCTGAAAATTTGTCAGTAAAATAATGATGAAAATAATTATAGTATGTATTCTGCAGAAAGTATTAGTGCCAATGGTGAATTCAAAGCAACTGTCAGCTGTGTCAATGGTGTTTATCAATTAGTTGTTGCAAAAACTTTGTTAAACGCAGCACAGACTTCTGGGAATTCTATATTCTTCCAATAGTTTTATGGTTAGGGATGAAAATAATCAGATGCTTGGCACCGATGTCTAGGTCATTTAAGTGGTCCGAGTATGAAAGTTTTAAAGGTCGAATTGCCAGTTGGTATGAATTTTAAATGTAAATTAACGGAACCATGCATTTCAAGTATCGAAGGCTCAATGACAACGAATTCGTTTCCAAAGACTAGTAGTAGATGCATAATGCAAAAATTAGAATTATTTTCTACAGATTTCGTAGGTCCCACAAATATTAAGTCAACTCAGAATAAAAACTATGTTATTATTAAATAGAAAAATATTTGCTTATTACTTTGAATTCTAAGGACGAAGTATTAATACAAAAAGGTTTAAAGTTTACGTTTAAAAAGAAACAGGATTACAAATTAAGTCAATAAGATCGGATTGCAGTAGTGAGTATGTGAATAAAGAACTAGAAAATTATCGTAGTAGCAATGGTATTAAACAAGAGAAATCAGTCTAATTTGACCCTGAACAAAATGGGGTTATAAAGAGGTCGATAAGGATTATTCTTGATAAGGGTAAAAATATGCTTAGTGATAGTGGATTAGAAAAACATTGACGATATGCATGTGAAGTGGCTATTTATTTAAAAACTAGGTCACCAACATGGGCATTAGTTGGGTATACTCCCGAAGTAAATAAAATTAATTTATCTCACATTAAGGTTTTAGGATGTATTGCATTTATGCATATTCTGAAGGAGAAAATGAGATTACAAAGCAGAGGCAAAAATTTTTGTGGGCCATCTGGAGGGTATGAAAGGCTATAATTTAGTAAACCCTAGTAGGCCACCTAAAGTAGTAGTGGCACAAAGCAGTTTTCTTTGAAAATATGTCAGTAAATTACAATCACTTGCAAGCAATAATAGGGAGACGCACATATTGACAATGCTTTTTGTCTAGAAATCGCGGATTTTAGTTTAGGAGAATAACCCAGACCAAAATAATTTAATTATTAATGATGATGATCCTAGTTTGGATGAATATAGTGATTTGTCAGATAATGGTAGTGCGAATAATGAAAGTAACTTACTTGAAATAGAACTAGATGCAAATAGATATCCTTTAAGAGATAGAATAAAAAAAATTCTTGATCATGTTCTTTATAATATTAACATGAATGGTGAAGAACCAGATACTTACAAGGAGGCAAGGCAATGTCAAGTATGAATAAACAAAAATGACAGCAAGTCATGCAATCAAATTGAATCATGGAGCTTTGTAGACTTACCTCAAAATAAATAGTTGAATCCAAGTACGTGTATAAAATTAAAAGGGATTCTAGTGGTAAGATAATTGATAGGTTTAAAGCTAGTTTTGTGGTGAAAGGTTTTAGTCAAATACAGAGAATTGATTATAACGAAACATTTGTTTCACTAGTTGGACATTTCACAATTATACTTATTTTTGCATTAGCAGTAAAATATAATATGCGCATAAATCATTTAGATGTAGTAACTGCATTTCTAAATTCTATGTTGAAAGAAGAGATTTATATGCATCAACCAAAGGGTTTCGCTGTAAAAGGAATAAATTTGGTGAAAAATCCTGTTCATCATAAAAAACCAAACATTGATATTAGGCATCATTATGCGAGGAACTATTTTGAGAATCGGAGTATTGTACTGTCATATATGCGTAGTTATGAAATGCAGGCAGATGTGATGACTAAGTCATTGAGGAGAATTAAGCATTTGAATTGTGATACGAATTTAAATATGTCAATTCGGTAGATTATTATATTCAATAAGAGGGAATGTCATAATTTTGTATTTTTATATAACGATTGGCATAACCCTACAGATTTCATAAACCTAATTTAGTTGCCCTTGTGTTGTCACGACTACCTTTAACAAATTTTTAAAATATAATTGTCGCGTTCACCAAAGCATCAACATGCATTGTTTAAAAATTTCAATAAACATACAAGTACAAAACATTAGACAGCCAAGTATAGGTTTATTATCAACAAGTACATTTCAAAATAAGGACTACAGCAGAAAATTACTCAACATCTGCTTTAAGTAAATTATCAGATAGTTGAACTTTTTCACCAGGTTTAAATGCAGGTAAACCAAGATAAGGACACGATGCACAACGAAATGCATCACCCAGATAACACTAAAACAAAAAATAATTTAAAGGCTTAACACAATGTGAACATACACTTCCGCAAGAGGATTTTGCTTCTGCTGAATTGATTGGTTTCTTTGCTGCCTTTTCATTATCTAATTCCTCTGCTAAGCCACACGAACAGTCCTTACAAGCTTTACGCTTTCCTGTGGTACCACAAACTAAAAAATGTAAGCCATTAAGGTAGGTTCTAGATTTTACCAAATATCAGGTGTTGTAGTTGGTGGTTTAATAGCAATGGTATTACTCGGGAATCAAAAACGTTTAGAAAACCCAAAATGCTATCTGAAACGTATATAAGCACTAGCAATATGCTTCAGCAAACTACTTACAACACCACATAAAAGTACGTGTAATTTAACTGAATAACTAATGAAACTAACCTCGTAATGAGGCCTGATCAGGTTTTATAAAATCTTCCTCATCTAGAAGGTTATCTGGGTCTATTATATCCACTTCATAATCATTTATATCTTCCAACTTCCACACGACAGATGAAGGTTGAACTTTCAATTTCACAGCAGATCCAACTTCATATTTTGGTTTAAGAGCTGCTGCTTCTTGTAGTGAATCAGTTTTAGAAGTGACATCGATATATCCATTAGTTTGTAACAAAAGTTCAAGATTAATAACTTCTGATGGTACACGATAAATACGAATAGAACCACCAGGTTTTGTTACGGAATATAACTTATTGATCAATTCATCTGTTACTTTAACACTAGTGTCAACTAATACTGCACTATACTGACATGTGCCTGAAACAAAATATGTAACCCTTTTATTATAAACAATTAGGAAAAACATAAAGAAAAGAAACTGACAATTCCTAAGTAGTTTGTAGGATTGGGAAATATGCCACTACTTTTTGTAATCTATCACCAAGGAAATAAGCTTATTCCCTTTTAAGAAATATCCAATCCTAAAATAATATCTTTTGTTATAAAGAGAGAAAGAAGACCATCTACCTAGTATACAATTGCGTGTCAGACAGGCTCCTAACATGGAAAAGTATGAATAAATAAAAAAACAAGTGCACTTAATATCGCATTGTACTATATGTCAACATGGCATTTTTCAGCTATTCAACGAAGAATAGGACAGCGTAAAGCAAATATATAACTGTGAGTTTAATCATGAATTTTTTTGAAGTTACCAGAAGTATAAATACATCAGCGGTCGCAAATCTGTAGTCCATGGACCATTAAGATGTGGTAATGTGAATATTGTTAAATTTTTATTTCATTAATACTAAAACCAAAATGATATTCCATAAAATTCCTATGTTCAAAAGTGAATGTCACTTTTTGCCTCTACTGTACATTAAATTTACAAATTTTACTATAATAGTATAGTTAAATGTACAGGAATAGAGAAGATGATGAAACAGTAGATCTTACAGCAAGGAAATGACGGACTTTAATTATTTTGGAGGAGAAAGGGTTCTGGCTCTCTCTGGAAATGGATTACCAAGAAGTCGATCTCTCCTCCGTGGAGCGCAGTAAACTGTATTTTTGAACTGGGTGCGTATTAAAGCTCAAATTTTAGATTTTCAGCATGTAATGAAGCTCCAAAAATTGAGTGATCACATTGTAATTTAAACGAAATTCAACTGGAACAACACTGATATTATAAAATGTTACATAAAAGGAATAAAATCAACTACAGTAATATATATATATATATATATATATATATATATATATATAAATGCAATATCAGGTTTATTGGTCCAATTTTTTTAATCAAACTCTTTGTCTTTCGCCAAGCTTACGATTTATTTTTTAAATCTTCATTAGGGTCCTATGTAAGAGAAGTTATGAACATCAACTATACTAAGAAATTACAAATACTTACAATTTCTTAGTATAGTTGATGTTCATAACTTCTGTTACATAGGACACCCTGATGAAGATTTAAAAAATAAATCAAAAGCTTGGCAAAAAAACAAAGAGTTTGATAAAAATTGGACCAATAAACCCGTTATTGCATTTATTATAATTAAATCCTTGGTCGTTATCTACACGAACAATTATATATATATATATATATATATATATATATATATATATCCACTTACCGGTTTCAGTTTCTTTAAGCTTCGTCAGAGTAGATTAGTTTCCAACAACCCTATGAAGTAATCGAAGCTATTATACTGATATAATTTTGAAGGAATCTTTGTACTATGGCAAAAGTAAATAATATCGCCATCAGGTGGTAAAACACCAACACTACTAAGCGTGCAAGTACAAAAATTGATCCGAAACTACATCGTGATTCTATAGATGGCTATACAAGTAAGTTCGGCCATTGAGATTTGCGGAATGTTAGAGCAAAATTTATTTGCAACAGTAACAAACCTTCTCATGGCGACGCCCGTATCTTGCCCCATAGGCAAATCATAATAATAACAAGACAAGTTATTTGCAGTCCGCAATAGGAATTTGTGTAAAACACAATAATAAATGAGATGTATCTGTAAATAAACTCTTATGAAAATAATAAGTGCTTACTGACGAATACAAATCGAGCTATTAGTTGTACTTCCACGCTTAGTAGTGTTGGTGTTTTACCACCTGATGGCGATATTATTTACTTTTGCCATAGTACAGGGATTCCTTCGAAATTATATTAGTATAATAGCTTCGATTACTTCATAGGGTTATTGGAAACTAATCTACTCTGACGAAGCTTAAAGAAGCTGAAACCGGTAAGTGGATGTTTCCTCCCCTTGTGAAGTAATTGGGCTATTGTTTTGTTGTTGGCTATACAACTAATAGCTCGATTTGTATTCGTCAGTAAGCACTTATTATTTTCATAAGAGTTTATTTACAGATACATCTTATTTATTATTGTGTTTTACACAAATTCCTATTGCGGACTGCAAATAACTTGTCTTGTTATATATATATATATATATATATATATATATATATATATTTAGGGGTAGTTAGGACCAAGAGTATAGCGCATTCCACATAAAATACATAAGGGCTCAGAAAACCACACAGTTTTCTGAAGAAAACAAGAAATACGATGATTAGACTGAAAAGTAAATCACAACGCCCTGTATATAAATAATAATCATAATTAATTCAGTTAATGAAAAATATTTTGAAGATTTATTTAAATAAAACAAATCCGCAAGTTGTTAAACAACATAATTGCAAGCTGAAACGCGACACGCATGGATAACGCAACATTATTACATCAAGAATCCCAATTACAACAAGCAGGTTTAAAAATGCTTAAGATAGCAAACGCATATAATTTAAGGCATACATTGTATTTAGTCTACGTGACTGGAAAATTAAAATCGACACCTGATTTATTGGAAACAAACAAGGCATGGTAATTAAAATCAAAGTTCACCAAATTTATTTGAACAAACAATGGTTTACTTATCTAGAAGTATGAAAATCCAAGCGAATCAATGCTATTAACTCGAAATAATACGTGACAAGAGTAACGGGTTGATGTTAATATACAATAATAATACCATGAAATATCCGAAAACATGGTATGAAAGTTTATACAGAAACAACGAACTTTGCGCTTGTCAATAGATAGAGAGTGCATTTAAATATGACCAGATTTGTAAACAAATCAGTTCATAATGAAGTAAGGAATAGTTCACGTCTCTGAAAACGAAAATATCCATGTAAAGTGAGTAATTGTGAGTTTGTAAAATAATACCGGTGAAAATAGAAAATTGATGGGTTTGTCGTTTTATCCTTAAATAAAAAAAGCGACTCTAAACAATTACGGGAGACACCTCTAAACAACTACGGGAGACAAATCTAAATTATTACTGGAGTCAAGTCTATATAAATACGGGAACAAGTTTAAATAAATGCTGAAGCAATTATAAATGATTATTACTGGAATAAATGAGGAAATGCAACAAGCATTTACTTCAATGATTAATGGTCAAGGAGTTTAATGGAGTACGCTAGTGTGTTTAAGGTGATGCTATGAGGGATGCACACAATACCGAAAACGGTTGGACCAGAGACTGATTCAAGCTGAAAAACAACAGGTTAGCCAATCTGAATGTTTATTATTTTATTATTTTCTTTGTGGATATTTCATTGTACATTGCTAAACTGAATCATCTAAAATTTAACATTTAATTGAATATCACTAATTTAAATACTATAAAAATTACTTTCATGATTATTTATGTGAGGGGTAGGCAAGATTTATATTTTTTGAGTAAACTTTGTAAATTCCGTAAATAGTAAGAGGTTAAATGAACGTTCATCAGGCTTCAGTTAATAACTAATAATAATGGTGATTTTGCTGGCTTTTTGATCATCTTTGGGAATGATAATTATTAAATTTTCGTATTCAATTATTAGAAGAAAATTCCAGTTAAAGAATTTTAACCTTTTCATACGTTGTAAATATTTTTGAGAACATTATGATTTGTGCTTAATGGTGTTTTGGTTTAAAGACTAAAACAGGAAGGAGAGGTAGATGGTAGGTTTAAATGCTTTGTTTGTCATATTGTCGCAAGCTCCGTGCGTAATTCAAAAACTGAGCTAGCCGACGCAATTAAAATTATACATTAAAAATTAACAGATTAAAAATGTTTACCTTTTTAATTCACAAAAAGGGCGCATAGGAGTATTGCTACAGTATCACAACAATATATACAGGGTGGTCCGGTTTTCATTAGCCAGCGTATATCTTCTGAAATATGCAAGATATAGAAAAATTTCATAGGAAAAAGTTGTTTGAATATATTTTCCCTACAAATATAAGGCATTAAGTATTTTTCATGGCCTACTATATTTGAGCAATAATATGTCACTTTTGTTTTTTAAATAGAACACCCTGTATATTTTTTGAAAAAATACTCTACTTGAAATTGTCTTTACGGCAATATACCACAACCAATGAGTTCTTGTCAGAATACACTAAATAACTCAAATAATAGAATTCCAATAGGAAACTGTGATTATTGTTTATTTACTGTATAAATTAATAAATTGAAATTTTTTATACATACATCTGAAAATAATAGCTAACAAGAAAACTAATTATCTTAGTAAATGTTCAAATTGTTTACCATTACATTCTAAACATTTATTAACTCGAATAATTAAATTTTTTCTAGCATCTTGCAGCATGACCGGGGTAATTAGCAAGCAAGCTGCTCTTATTTTTGCGATTAACTCTTCAAGATTTTGAAAAGGGGTAGAATTAGAATTACACTCGATCTTTAAAAAACCCCCCAAACATAGAAATCAAGAACTGACTAATCAGGTGATCGGGGAGGCCACAAAGTCGGTCCGCTAGTCCAGATCCAGTTCTGACCAAACTCATTATTTAAATAATTTGTAACATTGATTTCATTATGTGGTGCAGCGCTCTCGTGTTGAAACCATAAGTTTCGCCTGATAACTCTGAAAATATCATCTAAGAAATCTTGAAACGAAGTTTGCAAAATATCTATTTTGGGTTAAACTATACTATTAAAGAAATATGAACTCGGTATGCAGTCACCTACTATACCTATCCACACATTCACTGAAAATCGTACTTCTGAACGGGTTTCAACAAATTGCAAAGGATTTCTATCATTCCAATAATGTGTATTTTTTCTGTTAAAAATACCATTTGTATGAAAGTTAGATTCATCAGTCCAAATTATACTGTCCAAAAATGCTCTTCCTATACATTCAATATCCATATACAAAAACCAACTCGGCTGTTGGCATAATTGGGATGTAATGTTTGAACCAAATGCATCTTAAATGCTTTCATTGAATGACGCCTCAAAACATTAAAAATCTGTCGAAACGTTTAGTTCAGCTGCAGCTTGTCTCGAGAAACTTTAGGATAAGGTCTAAAGTAGGCCAAAATAATCAATTTATGTTGTACTTGATTTCTGGTGATAGTTAAAAAGCTACCATTGGACCTTAAACAATTTTCTAAATTCTTAAATGTATTTATATTTGGTTGTCTACGGTCAGGATATAACTTTCGATATAAAACTGCAGCTTGACGTTTATTGTTGTTTGACCTATGAAGACAGCATAACATATCAACTTTTTCATTGTTTGAATAATTCATTTCCATTATTTTGCGTGAAACAACTATTAAGAACACAATAATACTTTTACTTATTTATGTGACAAATAATTGTGAATAAACAACTGAAATACTGCAATGGCATTTGTTAACAGAAATAATCAGATTGAAATTTTATTATTTAGGTTATTTAGCGCACTTTGAATAGAAATCATTGATTGTGGCATATTGCCGTAAAGACAATTTCAAGTAGAATATTTTTTCAAAAAAATATACAGGGTGTTCTATTTAAAAAACCAAAGTGACATATTATTGCTCAAATATAGTAGGCCATGAAAAATTCTTAATGCCTTATATTTGTAGAAAAAATATATTCAAAAAACTTTTTCCCATGAAATTTTTTTATATCTTGCATAGTTCAAAAGATATACGCTGGCTAATGAAAACCGGACCACCCTGTATATATATATATATATATATATATATATATAATAATGTCTAAGGGAGCTACTAAGAGTTATAAGGGTTGTTTAGTACAAGATAGTGTATGCCAAACAAAAATAATCCACATAATCGATCACATATACTTAAAAATGTATGTTTGCCGTATTTTATGTACACTAAAATACCATTCAAATATAGTAGTTGAAATTCAGTGCCAAAAGGCAAGTTTAAAATGACTAAGTGGCGTAGTAAGATGTGAAATGCTCAAGGGTTTATACCGAGTTGAATTTTAAAAAGTCTTTGAAAGTACATTTGCCGTCCAAAAGCCGGATGCGTCTGTGAATGTTCACTATCAACATGCATCCAGGGTCAAGTGTAAATTATTTTGGTTTCATTTTCTATAGAATCAACTTTTGGACAATATTTGTAAACCCAAAATTATTAGTTAAAACATCGTAAAATGTGATTGGTTGAATGTAAAGATTTAGGACATATATTAGAATTTAATGTGATTATGAAACTGTATAAAAGACATGAACTTTGGTATGTGCGACACGGACTTGACTATTTGTGATGAACTTTAAGATGTAGTTGGTTAGTAGAGAATTAACATGGTCGCCTTAGAGAGTAAACAAAGCAGATTTATTTTCGAACCAATTTTGTAATAGACTTGTTTTCAGAACGGTGCTAATTTGTATTCAAATATTTTGAAAAAGAAAATAAAAGTAATTGTTTTTAAAAATGAGTTTAATTGAAAAGTGGTAAAGAAACAAGCGGAAGTATAAAGGGAATATTAGTGATTGTGCGACGATTAGAAATTGGATTTGGAGAGTGGTCTTAAAGGTAGCGGGTCAGCGAGAGTGGTTATACAGATTAGGAGTTGGATATTGGAGCGGGTTAAAGGCAGCAGGAGCATTGAGCGGAAACAAAGATACGAGTTGGATATTGGAGCGGGTTAAAGGCAGCAGGAGCATTGAGCGGAAACAAAGATACGAGTTGGATATTGGAGCGGGTTAAAGGCAGCAGAAGCATTGAGCGGAAACAAGGATTTGAAGTGGAGATTAGTACAGAGGAAGTTATAGCACTAGTTTTTCAAAATTCTAAATTTGGGTTAATCATTTCAGATATTGGGGAGCAGTTTAAAATTTAAGGACACCTGGAAACAGCACGAAACTTTGAGAACATCATTGTGAGGAAGTATACGGTGATTAGGATTTTGTGCCAGCATTCATCGAGGCATCAACGGAGTATAGACCAGGTGAGTGTTTAAAATCATTTTTAATACGCCAAAATTAGTCATACAAATTTTGGTTGTAATTTCATTTGGCACATAGCAACTTTGATCATTTTATAAATTTTGGCATATACAAAAGTAGAGTAGCAATTTTAGTAGAAAAACAAAAGAGTGCACTTTGGTTGACGTAGCACATCTACTTATAACGAATCCACTATAAGTAGTTTGAATACCCTGAGATTAAGAGTTTTATAGAGTCGAGGCATTGCAAATAAATAAGTAATAAAAGAACCAACCAAACAGTGCAAGTGCAGGCGTGCATTAGGTGTGCACATTTTAAAGTTTATAAAAATAAAAGGAAGACTATAGTTAAAAACCAAAGTAAAGTAAAGTAAAAAGTAAAATAAAAAAGAAGGAGGGGGTAGAATAATATATATATATATATATATATATATATATATATAATTTTGTGTATAATGCCCAAGTTCAGTCGCGCTTTTAATACAAATGAAATGGAAAAGCTTCTTTATTGCCGTAAACATACATAAGGTTGAGAATTTTGTAGGTTTATATGCCAACCGAAAACGTATAGACCGACCTCTTGATCACATAGTCGAAATATTGCTAGGTAAGGATCAGACAATTCGGTTGGTGAAGTTAAATATTTGTAAAGGTCAATTATTAAGGTTCATACAACGTTTATATCCTATAAAAGAAATTATAAATTGGAGCATAAGCTAATATCATGACGTAATACAAACAATAGACGAGAAGCAAATGGAGAATGTAACCGATGACAACGTTAGAGCGTTTAAAACTGAAGATTTGATACTTAAACCAGGATCAAACATATATGACGATGGTAGTAATGTGCCTTTGGTTTATTTTAATCGAAGTGGTCAGGTGTGCAAACCATCCAATCAGTTTTACTGATATTAGATCTAACATGGATTGTAAGAAGAGCAGGTACATTGTTCATTTTATAGATGTGAGGATGTTGGGTTTCAGCATTTAAACATAATTAATTTAGGATAGGTTGTGTTGGAATAAAAAAGACTTCTGTAAAAACTATCAAAATAGACAGATTACATTTGTTTCTGATTATTTGTACTGATCATTAGAATTGCTTTCCATATCAGTACCACACAATTGTGACTGGGTGAACAGAGTTCATTTTTTGTATATAAATCGAACCAGTGGTATCAATGGAAATAAGCAAGTATCATACTGCCAACGCTTGCACACAGCCTACATAAAGGTCCTATTGCAGTCATTTAAAACAATCACATAAAAGAAATAGTTAATAATTATTTTTCATAGAAATTTTGCAACTGCATACGATGCTTATTGCAACAAGTTGAACATTCTTGATATTTTAATTTTGTGCAAATTCATCATCACTAACAACCCCAATAAACGTATTCCTTTGAAAATTGTTCAATGTTGATCTATCACGGGCTAAAGAAATAAAACTTTTCCTATAATCAATCATAGCTTAAATGCTTTTTTTTAGATTACTGCGATGATAATCAACAATATGTTCCTTAATTTGCCATCGCTTCAACCCAAAACCTGCATCGTGATTTAATAGACAATTACTACCTCTGCACATAAAATTTAAAGACATCCTAGTTAAAGACTACTTTATCTAATGCAGTTTCCGAAGTGTATACACGACACTATGTTGTTAACACGTTGAATGCGTATGTCGTACATTGGCGACATCTGAATATTTCAGTTTGTTGCTCCAGTATTGTTCTAGCGTTCCTCGTGGCTGCTTGGATACTGTTTGGTGTTGTTAACAAGCTTTGTACTTAACCTGTATTAGTGTTCGTTTCTCGAAGTATCTTTTTTTAATCATACAATTTGAAATTAAACAAATGGATTCCGTGGCCGGCCCTTCACGTCCTAAAAGACGTACAGTGTCAATTAAAAATAAAAATAAGCTCACAGATGAAGAACTGGCATTGCTATTAAATATTTCAGATGAGGAAAGTGAATATCAGTTCAGCGGTAGCAATTGGGAGGGGAGAATTAGGCAATGAATCGGGTACTATTAATACCGGAGTTTTCTTCTAGAATTTAATGGTTTTAATAATTTTAGATAAACAAAGTGGCAGTGATGAAGAAAATACTAGCAGTAAAACCACATATAGTAAGTACCTTATGAGTATTATTTATCTTATTACATTTTTCTATTAGGTTAAAAACAAACACAACAGAATGAATTTGAACACGATAATGCCGCAGCTTTAGATGCACCTAACAACATAACAGCTATTGTTATACCTAGATGGCAAACTGTTTCTGAAGGATTAGAAGACATTGTGTTTTCAAAACAAAACGAATTGCTTGTGCCTATACCTGGAAACGAACCTATTGATTAATTTCTGTTATTGTTGGATACAAGTATTTTAGAATCATTAGTGGAAGAAACTAATGCATATGCTGAACAGGTGTTTCTTGAAAAAGTAGAAACTGAAAGATCGCGAATTTCGCAATGGAAGTTTCTTACAGTTCTAGAATTTTTGAAATTTATACCATTAGTTTTACATACAGGGACAATAAAGATAAACAGATTGCAAGACTATTGGAAAAAAGACAGAATGCTTAATCTTACTTGTTTTTCAGAACATATGAGCAGGGATCGTTTTCTTCTTATATTAAGATGTTTGCATTTTGCTGAAAATCCACAACCTCTGGATGAAACTCCAGAAAACCTACAAGATACGGTCATTGATTGATTATTTTAATAAAAAAAATGATGGCTGTTTATTACCTAGGTAAACAACTTTCTTTGGATGAATCCATGGTATTGTGGCACGGGCGCTTGGCTTTTAGCCAATACATTAAAAATAAAAACGTAAGTATGGTATCAAGCTGTACATGTTGACAGAACCAAATGGTATTGTCATAAAGTTTGTTGTCTATACAGGACAGTTAGATGATATGGGTGGCAAAGGCCATGCGGATAAAGTCGTACTACATTTGTTGCAAGAAAAATTAAATAATGGACATTTCATTTTCATGGCTAATTTTTATAATAGCTTTTTACTTGCAAAAAGCTTATTACAAAAGGGCATCTACTGCACAGGTACCCTTCGATTAGATAGAAAATACAATCCAAAAGAAATTATTTGGGAAAAAAAGTTGGTGAAACAATATCCAGATATTCAAATGGAATTATAATTGGAAAATGGAAAGACAAGCGTGATGTTGTTTATATTTACTACTGTTGAAAATACCATGATTGAAGTTACCAGTAAAAGAGGTCAGCAAAAATTTAAACCTCTACAAATACTGGAATATAACAAGCATATGGGTTGTATTGATCGTCAGGATCAAATGATGGCATATTGCCCATCTGACCATAACACTGTACGATGATATAAAAAGTTAGCTATTCATATCTTTCAATTACCACTTCCAAATTCTTTCAATTTGTTCAATATGTACTCTGGAAGAAAATTAAATTTGTACGATTTTCGCATGCTACTTCTAAAAGCGTTACTACCACAAAAAGAATGTCAGTGTTCCAATTAGAAAAAAAAAACACCGAACACTTCCCATCCAAAATTACCGCAAAAAATAAAAAAGGTCGCATAATAAGAAAACGATGCAAAGTGTGTCATACGAAAAATATTAGAAAATAAACAATTTACCATTGCAAAATCTGCCCAGACTTACCAGGTTTATGTGTTGATCAATGTTTTGTAATTCTTATCATATTTTTTTTGTATTACAACACTTTTGAAACTCGGTGAATTTTTTAAAATTGATATTCTCAAATCCACTGACAATTAAAATCATTAAGCAATGCTGATGTCGCCAATTGGCGCTAGGGGGGGAGCAACGAAATAAATAATTAAAATCCTTTTATAAGATGCTTAAGACCTTTCAGCAGTTAATAATTTTGCAAAATGATTAAAAAAATTGTTCAGTTTCTGGGAAGGATAAATCATTTTTAAGACGCAGTGAACGTGTTAAAGAAAGTTACTTTAACAACAACTATCTGAAATTATTGATAATTAATGGTGAATGTTATGTTGTGTTCAACATCCCTGTATTTTTCATATAATATAAACTTGTGAACAATTATAATGCCAACCTCAATTTTGATCTTGTATGAAACTAAAATCGTACAACGTTAATCTATCAGATGTATACACGAAAGATAAAGGTTTCATTACTAATACAAAGGCCGTTCTTTAACAAAGGTTGCATAAGTAACGTTGTCATTACTAAAAGTCGATTTCTACACGAATACATGAGGTTTAACCGCATCGTTGTTTAAGTTATCCTTAATAAAGCTTACATTAGTCCTGTGTGTATGTACACCTGGTTAATGAATACAAATAATTTACTGTATTTTAGTGGATACATAAGAATGCACAATCAATGTATTTAAAATCAAATCAAATAAATATTTAATGTTAAAAGTACTTATGCGAATAAAAATTCCTAATACATACCATTAGCATTTAAAATTTCAATACTTTTGCAGGTCATGTTTTTTGAATTATATTCTTTTAATTGTTTTAAAAATTCCATATCAGCATTTTGTTCAGAAATTATGCAAAGCTCTAAACCGTTTTGTGTAGTATCCATTTTAAGGTTTAATATGTAATTTCTGAAAAGAAATCGTAAATAGTATTGCAAAAAATAACGCTTGAAAGACGAACAACATATATGATATAACCTCACAAATAATAATTAATTGTCATTAGAGAGCAGATAAGTATAGACCCTACCGAGTAATGACATCCACTTTATTTATCTATGACCTACAATAAATCACATATATATATAACCATTTGTCACCGCACTGTGTCTAGAAGTTGCATGTTGGTTGAAAAGATTATGAGTAATAAAACTATAATAATTAAGTATGATTCACTGTTATTTCTATGCGTTCACATTATTTAGACGAATATCAATATCTTTATACTAATATAAAAAAATAAATCAATGAAACCAAAAATTTAAAAAACTCATTCACGCCATTGAAAAAGTAGGCCATATTGCAGAAATGTAGTATTGTCAGGTTAATAACACATAGTGATGAGGTCAAGTCCAGTTTTCAGGCACTGAAATTAGAAAGCCAAAATAATAGAAGATTCAATATGTATTTGAATTGCTACATATTGTTAATTAAAATACATTTATGCTTTCCCCGTGACACCAATTACTACATAAACTTGGCTGTAAATTATTACGTCCCCTAATTTGGTAGCAAGTGTTCTCGTCACAAATAAAGCCAACAAAATAACAATAAACAAGAGGCTTACCTGGTTTTTGCTGGAACTAAAGAACGCCTCCGCTAATCTTTAGGTTAGGATTGTTGACGGGTAATTTTTCTACAAGTGAACAAATTCTCAAGGTAAAGTGAACGTGCCTACACTATGGGGGAACGTGAGATAGTTTTTTATGTAGGTGGAAACGGTGGTAGGAAGGGAGCACTTCGCCGGATTAACTAGCACACCTGTTTGATCTCTTCGATTGTCAATAGTATAAGTCCTCTGCTTTTAAATCCCCCTCCCACAAGCTTATATTTGTCCTCCACTTCACGCTTCTAATGGCAGACCGTTTATTCACAACAACGCTCCTTTAGCCTGGGAATTGCGGCTTTATGCGTTTTACATGCTGTAAATGATGGAGTGATTGTTCTCGAATTCGCAAGAGTCTATATTCATGAATTTTACTCGAAAATATTTTATTTAAGGAAGGTGAAGAAGCGTTCCCATGCTGAATTCAAAAATCCTCTAATTTAAATATTAAAATAAAATTCGATGCAGCAAAAGAGGCAGCAATCGCCTTAAAACTTAAAAAAAGTATCATTGTACGTGAGTTCACATGCCCGAAAAATTAAATAAAGTTCATAGGCGCCACCTGGTTTTTTTGGACCATAGCAATACTTGCGATACCAGGAAACGGAAATGAGTAGACACTCTATATTCAGACTAACTCATCTAAGCGCACAAAGGTCCTGTTTGCCGCAGCAGCGACTGCACAATTTTAGTCGCGTAAATGAGCCTCAAACACTAAATCCAGCACTTGACTTCGTTCGTCGTTGCATATGAATGCATACAAATTTTTAATATCTTTTAAGATATTCTCTTAAGTTAAACAAACTTTGTGCTAGTTTTTAAAAGGATTAGGTCAAAATAAGTTGCAGCTACAAAAACGTTAAGTTAAGAAATTAGTCAGTGCCACTATATTAACGATATTTAATTGTATTAATCCTATCCTATCAGATGCATTATTAAAAAACAGGTTAGCATCTTTTTTTTTTCAATAATAAATCCTACCCATGGTCATAAATATCAAAAGTTCGGCACAGAAAATAATAAGATAATTTCTCAAAGGTATTTTCCAAAGAGAAAAATATGGATAATTTATTTACATTAAGGTAAATGTAAGGTAAAGTAACATCTCAGAGGTAATTGCAGAGAGAAAGATTAATACCTAACCATTTATGGGTTAAAGCATTGTTTAGGTACGAGAAAATCTTGAAAACAGTTCGACGAGAAAGGTAGGTAAGCGTTAACCAGTTAAGGTAAGATCTCTGAGATATTTTTAGGAAAAGATAGTTAACCATTTATGGTCATATATTAATTAGATAAGACAGTATCTCGCGATAATTGCAAAAAGAAGAATAACAAACCTTTTATGGTTCGAAATATTAATTAGCTGAGATAGGATATTCACGATATTATCGAAGCGAAATTTAAATACCAAACATTAATGGTCTAACCTAATAATTAAGATAACATAATGTCTTAATAAAAAATTATAAAAAAGACAACGTAAAAATTAATCTTTGGTTCGAAGGCCTTATACTTGTCAAGCCACATCGCCTGTCTTATAAAATAACAGAAAAGGGAACTTCCAAGGAAGTAGAGTGAACCCGTAGAAACTTGAAAAGAGGTTTTTATTTATGTCCTCCAAAATGAGAAGTTCCGTGAAACAGTACTCGTTCATACGACCAGCATGAAGGACCAAATAGAAAGGGGAACGCAATTTCTGCATCTCGACGTTGACTAAGAGAAAATCGGCACACAGGTCAGATCAGATAACGAATTCACTATCGACGGCTTTAAAGTACATCAGCGGAATACAATGGCTATACACCCCCAATGCCCAATGTCGCGAGGCAACAACCCTCTAACTTTGCAGCGACTTAAAATGCAAAAAAAAAATAGAAGATAAAGAAAAGATAAAAGAGAGTGATAAGATTTTCGGAGCTTTATAGCAACTAGGTAGAAGAGAGAAAAGGAGAGGCTTGCATTGAACAAAATTGATAGAGAAAACGGTGAATAGTGAAGCACTACTCTACCAGTCAAAATATAGTCAGCAGCCCAGATTGGGTAAGTACCACTCTTATATGATGGATGGTTGTCTCGGGACTAAGACAGGCCCAACAAAGAAAAAAACAGAGGTAGAGGGATATCGAAAAGTAGAGTTTTAGGATAAGTATCCTAGACAAATAACAGAGAGTAGAGAATACCCCTATTAAAACAGATTGGTCTCAGGGACAGCCTGTAGCGATAACTACAAGATAAGCCCTATACCAACACGTGAATACTTAGAAACAACTAGACTTCAAATGCGACCCAGACAATTCATCTTCCTACCGAGCGGATCCACTACGATAAGAAAATCAAGTAACGGTAATACAATCAACTTAAATATACCCACCCAGTAATTTCAAAGACATAACTACCATGGACACGGCAATAATTGTACGATAGACAGTTAATCGAAGATAAAAGTAGGACAATTTTCACTACACCAACACGATAAGGAATAATGTTGGAAACAACATAGACGATAGTCCTTCATCAACACGTTCAGGAAAAATCAGAAAAATGCATTGCGCCCTTATGATGTAAACGATCGACAGCGGAAATTGTAATAAATGATTGAATATATGCGAATGAAAACATATCGAATCGAAGTTTCTGGTATTCAAAATTGTGGGAATCGTCTTTTTACAATAGAGACATAAGTTGCGTTCCTATGGAAATCCTAGAAGTAAAGCATCATTCCGACAACAACCCGACATCAGCTAGTACAAGTCCCAAAAATTTGCTGAGTTGTTCAGACGAAAGGTATGTCAACCACGATAAAACAAACGGAATTATTTCAGACTAGAGACGGATAAAAATGTTTAACTAGGAATAAGAGATCTATGCTTTAAAACTAATTAAAAACTATTTAAGACATGGTAAGTTTGAATCGCTACAAGGTTCAAGAGCAACGCCCGTTAAATGTACGATAGGATAAGTCAAACGTGGTAAAATAAATTTATGTAAGAGTGAACGATATGGAAGATCAATGGCAAGATATATTCGTGTACGGGAGGTAACATTACGAGAGAAAAATTTAATTCAACTAAAGATAGAGAAGACAAGGTCTATTTAGATAATTAAAGGTAAGACGAAAGGTAGGACTTATTGATTAATCGATAGCGATAAAGAAAAAGGATTGTGAATCTTTTATATGCCATAATTTTTGAAATTTTCAATTAAAATAATGTAATTTATACTCTTAATTGTATTAAACAGAAAACGATTTGGTAGGATTTTCAATTTTAAAATGAAGGTGATTTTCATCTAAGCTTATCTGCAGCATTAATTTCTATTGGTATCATAAACAAGAAAGAGAATGAGGTTAAGAGCAGATATTTAAGTTAATAGAGGCAGTTAGCTATACATATTTACGAACTAAACGAAATTGGAGTCATTGCTTTTGTTTCTAAGACATCTTTTTTAGTTACAAATTTGTATAATTGAGGTAGGTCGATATTTTAAGCAGAAAAATTAGTATATTTATCGTAAGAACGACTTTAGATAGAAGCAAAAATTACCTAGAAACATCTAGATAGGTTAATTATTATTACAAACTTAAATTGAATAAAACCTCGCTGAACAACTTTAATGTATAAAAATTATTTTTTCAACACGGAAAATTACAGGTTAAGCTTAATTTACATAACGAAATCTCTTAAAAAAAGATTTAAAAATTTTTGTATTTATGAGTTGACAAACAAAGGTTACCAAAAGTTAGGCTAATTTATGAATACATAAGCGAGATATTTGACAGTGAAATATTCAAAAGTTTATTAAGATAAAAAAATGTTTTAAAGATTTTTTAATAAATGCATGTTCTAATTATGAGTTACCAACAAATTCGCTATAAAGGCAATCGTTCTTCAATAACGCAAATTAGACAAATGATTTATATAAAATTGTTTTTCGAAAATAAGTAGAAGTCTTGAGCATTCACAAAACCACAATTTTAATTAAGTTAACAATAAAATTTACTACACGACTAATTAAATTATTAAAACACGTGCTTTATAGGAAGGTCGCCATGTTGTTTTTTTGTAGTGTACTATGAAATAGGTTATGTACGGTATAAATGACTAGATGGCGCCAGTAATATATTGTAAAGTGTCCAAAAACATTACAGATAGTAATCAAAGCAGCCTAAATGTAAATTTGAAGTGTTTTTAGCTTTGGTGATAAAATTTTATGTTTTTGATTTAGAGACTAGATAAAAGATGAACGTAAAAATATGGATGACGTAATCTGTGAAAATCAAATTAATGTAAGAAAAAGCTAACGTTTTAAGCACACGCTTTTATAGAAACTATTATAGCGCCAACTTACAATAATATTTATTAAAATATATTTACGCTTTCCCCGTGTCGCGATTCACTGCATAACCCTGGGCGTAAATTATTATGTCTCCAAATTCGTTGGCAAGTGTTGCCGTCATGGGTAAAGTTAACAAGATAACAATAAGCTAGAAGCTCGTCTGGTTTTTGCTGCAACCAAAAGCCGTCTCTGATAATCTTTAGGTCAGGGTAGCTGATGGGTAGGTTCTTCTATATGTGAACTAAATTGTCAAGGCGAAGTAAATGTGCCTACACTATGGTGGAACACGAGATAGCTTTATTAGGTAATAAGAAAGGTACGGAAATAGGAAGGTCTCACTTCGCCGGACTAACTCACACGCCCGTTCGATCTCTTCGATCGCCGATAGTAAAAGTCTCTTGCCTTACAATGTCTAATTCTAAGGAGCCTGTATATACCCTCCATTCCACGCTTCTAATGGCAGATCGTTTAACCATAATCACATTGCTTTAGCCTGGGAAATGCGGTTTCATGCGTTTTAAATGCGCAAATCATGGGGCGATTGTCTTCGAATTCGTGAGAGACTATATTCATAAACTTCACATGTAAAAAAGCTCTCCCATGCTAGATTCAAAAATCTCCTAATCTGAATATTAATATAAAATTTTATGCAGCCAAGAGGCTCAACAGAATTGGGCAAGTGACCTGGTGCTGTGTTATGATACTCCAGGTCATTGTCCTGATCTGATGAAGTCGTGTTGTAGTATAAACGGTTAGTAGATTTTCATCTGTTTAAAACCTAATGGTAATTCGTCCGTATTTAATATCATGTTTAGCGTTTGCCTTACAGGCAATGACAAAAGGGATGATAAGGTAAATACAAAATTTCTTTGTGGTGGTTGGTAGATCCTCCTCAAGTCAATGACCTGGTGATGTTAGTGTTTAACATAAAACTCCCGTTTAACAAATGTTTGTGTTCAATGATATGAGAAGTGATGGCATTATCGGGCTACCTTGTAGATCCTCCTCTAGTGAATGACTTGAGAAAGTGTGCTGTCGGCGAATGATTTTTGTCTTCGTTCCACGAAGCATTTTTATTACATGCACCAATCATTGTCGTTCTACATACTTCCAAAGCACATTTCATCACACTGTTCTTCAAACAATCCCATATTTTCTCCACATCTTCAGACTTCAGAGCATTCTCTCATTTCTGTTTGCAGTCATACAACTCCCTCTCTAACATAGTAGCGTACTCTCTTTGAGTTGACTATTTCAACAAGCTTTCTACTTGATTTTACATTATGCTTTGTGCTCCACGCCTAGTTTCGACTAAGAAAAAGTTCACTCCCATACTAAGATCCTTTCATTACTCTCGTGTCTTTTACCAGTTCTCTTAAACGTTTATTAAATTCAACCAAATACATTGTACTTCTTGCATTTCCTCTTGGTCATGTGTACTTGTGTATGTTCTTATGCTTATACCATGTACTGGATCCAAACAGTTCTCTTTCTACATACATACTCACTAACACACTTCCAATTTCGTTCATTCTTAGATCACCAAAAGAACCTACTACGTGTGCCACATTTTCTCTGTGTACTCTGATCCAACTATTCATATTACCTAATAGAACCACACAATTATTCCTTTCGAGTTTGTCTAATACATTTTCCAACTCCTGCTAAAACTGCTCACACTCTCTATCGTCATTTACCGGAGCATATCCTTTTGAAGCACACATTCATTCTAATCCATAAGAAGCAGAGAAACACCAATTCCTATTGTTTCATGCACGTTTTTGCTTGACCATTCAAAATTAAACCATCTTTTGCTCCGAATTCATTGCTCTCTACTCCAGACTACAAACTCAACATACCGTCATCTAATTCAACAACACGTTTCCCCTTCCGATTCGTTTCACTCACACACAGCATATCCATGCGCCAGATATTTTCCGTCTCAGTCGCACCATAACTTTGACTAGGTGGCAACCGTGCCGTTGTTGCTTTCCCTACTAACGGTAAAGACACCTTACCGTTGGGTGTTGGCATGTTCAACCTCTCTCCCACAGACGTCGCTACAATTCCCAGTTTTCTAGGTGTGCATAATGTCTTTCAACACAATCTAAAATTTTATCTTCCAAGGAGGTTACCTTGTTGCCCACGCTACGACACTAAGAGGTACATGCTGTGCATACACACATTGAGCGCTGCTTTTAAGTTTTTTGTGGGTTACTACGTCCGCGATTTGGGCGTCGATTACAAGTGTTCTACCTTTACTTAATTAAATATTAAAGTTTGAATAATGCAACTCTCTTTGTACAAATATTCAAATTATAAAACTCATCTCAATATTTGGTGACGAACTCATCTCAGGGATTTTAGTGGATCCGGTTACCTGCAGATTTTCTTTAACGTGGTGCTGGCCGATATTCGTTGTTGTGGTCTAACGGAAACATACGAAAATAGGTAATAGAACGAGAAATTTGAACACTACATAGGCTCACAGTAACATACTCCGACAAAATATAATCGTTACCGTTGATTTTCGGTGCTGAAGTGATCTTTTTTTCGTGTAAATCACCTCCAACGTTTCATCACTTATTTATCCCTGCCGAAATTGGATCATTAAAATTGGTTTGTCTTACAATCAATTGAAATAGAACACCATGACACTTCGATAATGCGTGTTCATAGTACTCTTCTGAGAACAAAAAATCACCAAGAGTATCTTAACATATTTATACTTATTAAATTATTCTAAGCTTACAATGTAACTACTAATTTATAACCTACTCAATACCGGATACAGAAAACAGGGGATTACTTTACGTTTAATGCCAAAAATAATAGATTTATTAGATATAAGAAAATGGAAAATGGTTATTCAATAAATGAAAAGGCATGCTACGAGTTAATTCACATAACACGTAACAATCGCTGCAAAACTACATAAAAAGAAAAAGAAAATAAAATCCTCTTGTTCCCCCAAGACTGGACAAATACTTATCACCTAAAGGTCTTAATAACTAGATAAAGTTTTTAGGCGCCACCTGATTGTTCTGTAAACAATCCGCACTAAAGCAAGAAACGGAAAGAGAAAAGTAGCCACTAAATTACTCGACTACTTGAATATTGCGCGCACAATTATTTTTTACTGCAATTACCACTTGCAACATATTTCATCGGAAAGCAAGAGACTTCCCTTAACCTAATATCCTTCAGTTCTAAATTAAATTCTATTTCTAAAAATATAACTTAGTTTAACTATTTTTTTCAAGATTTTTTTATATACAATATTTTAATTTAGAATTCATTCTACACAAGATATTTACAAAAACCAGGTAAGTATTGTATTAGTACTCTGCCTATTCGGCATCAGAGTTAAACAAATTTTTAGAGATTTTTCTTAACTACTCTAACAAATTGTAAAGCTATAGCGAGATAGATTCTTTTTTTTTCAACTTTTACTTTTGACCCAAGTTACATGAACCTTGATTTTAAAATATCAGTTAATTAACTTTTTCTAAAACCTTTGTTCAATTACAAAAACGAAAGGATTCTTTCCCAAGATAAGCTCAAGATAGCGGTAAAATTTCAAAGATAAACCTGAGATAATGGTAAAATCTCAAGATAATTTCTAAGGGTAATCCCAAGATAAAGATAAAATTCTAAGACAATTTTCAATAATAAAAATAAAATCCCAAAGTCATTCCCAAAGGTAATCTTGAGATAAGTAATATCTGAAGATAATTTTTAAAAATAATTCCAAGATAAAAATAAAATTCTAAGATAAAGATATAGATATACTTAAAGCTAAATTCAAAGAATCGTCCCGTGGAAGCATTAAAAGAAGAGTTTTGTTGTGCCCAAAATGGATGTTCGAGAAGCGATACCTGTTCTGTTGAACGCACAGGAGACCGGTTTACCGTAGATACAGGATTGTTTGTGATCAAGCTGTGAAGTCAATGAGATATGCCAATGGCAAAAAAATTAACGAAAACACTGCCACCGCTTAAGGTAAAGATAGGTACGACGTATGGCTGAAAACGAGGACCACACAACACTGTCCAGTGCAGTGGTTTGTCTGGTTCAGAAGACCATACAGCAACTAACAGTAAAGAAAAAGTAGATAGAATAGGAAAAGGTATTAAAAAAAGGAGGTTGGAATCAGTTGGATGCCGTAGTAGCTTTCGAGACGCAAAGAGTAAAATATGCTAAAGAAGGTGGATAGAAATGCGATACTTAACTCGTCAAAACGGAGTCAGTAACCCGCAGTGGGGGAGCACCGCCCTCATGTGACAGGTGGTGGTATTTGGGATTTAAGACAGGCCCGTCGGGAGCAAAACAAGGCAGAAAGGGGGACAGCGGAATATAAAAAAATTAAGTCCCCAAGTAAAAATAACAAGAAATCCGAAGGACCTTTCGCCTAGCAGAAGAAAAAAAAGCAAAACCGTGTCCTACTATTCTCAAAAGTAGGCATACTCAACCCAAAAACATAAAAAATCGATAAGAGAAATACCATACCATACCACCACAATCAAGAGAGCTATATAAATGAAGCGACAGCGTCTTACCCATATGTTAGACAAAAAAGTAAAAATGTAATGAAATCTAAATGTCAAAATAAAGTAAAAAAGAGGGCAGGGAACCGAATAGAATAATGAATAAAACCTCCTGAATAAGAACACACGAAATAGAAATTTTCCGTCTTTGCAACTGCGAATATTACTTTTGTTCAACATAGTCATGGTTGGAAAGCATTAACTCAACATCAACTCCGACAATTTCTAAAGATATATTGCGTTATTCATGCCAGAGACATATCAACATAATTGGAAGAAGGGGGAAAGTGTAGATGAATGGTAATCCAGAAAATATTAAAGAAATTTCGTAAAAATGCTTTGAATATTTAAGGAGCAAAAAAAAAGTTAAAAGTATATTGTATAGGTAAAAACTCAAGGTCATAAGAACGAAAAAATGTGTGCAATTTATCAGAAAAATAAAGAAATTTAGAAAAACGAAAGTGTTATAATAAGAGATATATTTGAAAAGGTAGATAAAAGGTGTTAATAATTGTGAGGGCGATTATCGGCAAAAGGTTTTAAATCTTCTTATATTACTTTCCTTATGGTGTAACATCAAGATCTTCAAGTTCATAGATAGATGGACTAACAATTTACACTTACTAAATCATTCTACGCAAACAATGTAACTACTAATTTATAATACACTCAAGGCCGGATCCAGGAAAGAGGAGGAATTACGTTACTTTAACACAAAAAATAATAGATTTTTTAGATTTAAGAAAACACGTAACTGAGAATGATTACGTGTTGATGACTTTTAATTATTGATATTGTATACAAATTTGTGCCCTGTAGCAGTGCAGCCTGTTTTGATGACATGCCAAACTGAGTTAGAAATTTCGTAATTGTTTTAATACCTTGATGCTTACAAAAGCTTCTATTTGTAAGTCTTTGGTTACGTAGCGACTCGCTGTCTTTGAAGAGATATCGCAGTGCATAGTTTTTCTCAGAAACTAACGTCGTTCTAAAAGTTTTTTAAATCTGCGTCGCTTTGTTAAGACGTTAGCCGTTTGAAGGTGCTACTTTCTATCTTAAGAGTGCCTTTTTTTAGCAGAAGCATGATTTGTGTCTACTGAGTATTTGTTTATGCAGTTCAGGTATCTCAATTGCCTGAGAATGTACTTTCCAATTTTTATCGATAGATGAAGGTTAAAGGTTTATGATTGTTATGTGTTAAGTAAATTAACCTGTAACATCTCTTCTTCAATTATTGGAATACCAGTTTCCATACTCGTTTGGGCTACACTTCTGTTCGAACAGTGTTGTCTGTCCAATTTAGACAAACTTTGTAGTGTTCTACCAAGCTGTAGTTTACTGGAAACTTCTTCTTCTATCAATGTTAAGGACGAACCTTCATCTAATAAAGCAAAGGTCCTAACACTGAAGTTATTGAAGGTTTTTAAGGAAAATTTCTAGGTTCAAGACGTTAGTTTGATGTGCATTGCAGCTTGATTGCTGAGAGACTACTGTGACTCGGTTCCCATGACTTGGCCTTCCAGCTTCTTCATTGGACTTGTAGTTGTAACTGGAATTATGCAAAAGTGGGTGATGCTTTGATACACAAACAGATTCTTGGCATGTCTTTACATCTCTATATTTGAAAAACGGACGTTTGCCAAGGCAACATTGGCACAAGCGCAATTCCTTTACAATTCCCCATCTCTCTTGACCGTTTGAGCTTTTAAATCTGTCACAGTCTGCAACTCCATGTGCCTTTCGGCATAAACAACAGACCATGGATTCTGACTCGTCGTTCATTGCATGCGAATGCAAAAGGTAACGTTGTTTTGTGCTTGCTGAGTGCTTTCTACTTTCTTCCGCAGGTATGCATTGGCTTCATTGGAGGTTATGAAATAATTATCCGCCCTTACCACTTTAAATGACCAGTTGCTAAACGTCGACAGGTTCCCTGTTTGTTGGGTTGGTTAAGTGAAAACAGTGCCTAGTCTAACTTCACTTGCAATAGCACAGGATTCCTTAAATATTTCGTAAGTAAAGCATTTTCTATTATAGAACTAAGAGTGCGCACAGAAAAGGATAATTCACTAATGTTTCCAACCTATCTGACTTCGGGGAAACCTCGTTTCTAATTTTAGTCATTAGGGACTTAATAATGCTTTCGGGGCGTCTCTAGAGCATCTGAAGCATTTCTATCATTTCCCAAACGGCTGATGGCATTCTTAATCTGCATTTTACGGATTCTAATACCTTTCCCTTCAGGTACTTCTAAGATCTGGATTAATTTTCAGAATCGGTGTAACCGCAAATACTAGTGCTGTTCTGGTAGCTGCCCAAAAATAATAGCCAGTCCTCTGCGTTACCACTAAAGACATGAATCTTTAGACATAACCTGCCGGGCTGTTCGTTTCGTACGATTTAGCACTGTCACTTTGTAGATGGCTTGAACACAGCTTGTCGGATGTCCCTTTGAAGGTGGTTAAGACATCATCACATTAAGACAACATTTTCAGATTGTGATCTATGAAAACGTTCTAACTGATTGCTATTAGCGTTGTCTTTCCCTGTGGCGTTTAGTTTAAGAGTATAGAGGAGCTTACACATTCTGTAGCCCTTTTCAGTTTTAACTGAGTTAACGACTCGCCCTAGATGTCAATGCTCAAGGTTTCAAGCAGCTTATACTTTTACTTAATGTATTGTAGTTCCATTTCGCGTTCTATAGTTAAACGTTGGCGTTCAATTTTAACTTTGCATTGTTTGCATGAAGATCCGGTAGACTCTTTGAGGAGATTGTTTTTCATTTCTTGTAGTGTAACAAATATAAATTCTAAAGTATTAACTTTCGAAGTCGCCTTTATTTGTTACAGTTCTGTAGCAACTGATTTCATTGGTTTGCATTATAATATTAGAAGGAATAATTTCGTAATCGAAATAAACGCTATTACCATTTAATCAGCTTTGAATTTATCTTAAGAATATATTCAATCGTAACAAATACGTTATAAACAAGTCACTTGTGTTGCCTATTTCGTAGGCGGTCTGTATCATTTTTTAAGAATTATTAAGTTAATATAGCGCTTGTTAAAAGTGTCACGAGGTGACGCTTCAGACAGCTCACCTGTTCCATATATGGATAGGAGCGAGGATAACTTGGCCATTTTCTTGAGTGCAACGATAACAGCGCGAGTGAAGGAAAATGTTGGCGCATTAAGGTCGACGTAAAGTTGACAGTCGTTTTAGAAGGAGCCGGGAAGTTAAAGGTTCCCCGGGGTTTGGTAAAGTGGCCTAAATGTTAAATGAACGCAACAACGTGGTTATCTAACCTCAGTATCCATTAACGGTGAAATAATAATATTTTAGGTAATTCTTATGCCAAAAGAAATTTTAATTTTTAGCGTTTTTTTTTTATTATGAAGAAATTTTTTGTAACGGGAAGTATTTGAGATCGTTTGTTTAATTGAGAAGTGTGACGTCATGATGTCAGCCGTTTGCTTTGGAACTCACATAAACGAAATTTTGTTGCTATGATGCAGTAATTTTTTTCTTAACCATCCTCTCAAGCCTTTACGTTCGAACGAGTCCCGCGATAGGCTTTTTAAGGTTAGGTTACTGTTAGAAATAGATATTATCATTAAAAAACACAAAATACAAAACACTTAACACGCATATCAGAACAGTCTGCAATAGTTTTAGTAACAAAAAAAAAAACAAGATTGTTCTGATATGGGTGTTAAGTGATTTGTGTTTTTTAATAATAATATCTATGTCTAACAGTAACCTAACCTCAAAAAGCCTATCGCGGGACTCGTTCCAACGTAAAGGCTGGGGAGAATGGTTAAGAAAAAAATTTTAGCTGCCAGGATGAAGTCCGGTGCTTTTAATTTGGAAATCTTTTTCTGAAGCTGAAGTTTTACGTGTATGAACGTCAGGTATTTAGAACCCTCATAGGTGCGGTAGCCACTTCCCGGTGAATGTTTAAATTTTTTTATGTTGGCTACGGTTGAAGCTTTATTATTACGTTTATAAACATTTGAAAATGTTCGTACAATTACTAAAGATATTAAATTTAAGGAGAGTATAAATTTTGCATTTAGAATTTCATATAAACAATCGTAAAAATTATAATTTTCAGGAAAAAGATTGTGTGTCAGATATTTTTTTGTTAAGTGTCAAAATTTAAAATTCTATAAGGGAAAGGGAAACCTTGTTTTTTTCTGAAGTCAATTCAAATATTTTGTGGAGCACGTGGAATAAGCATGTGGTCTTATAATAACTTTGCAAAGTTCAAATTTTAACTAAATATGTCTATTTACAGTAAGCTTCATAATTAGTAGATTAACTGTGTTATTCCTATGCCATATAACCTGAACAATTTTAATTTATTTAATCTATATGCTTTTTGGATATCTTTTTGTAACAAAGCTACGTGCGAGTTTTTTTGTGAATTTTTTTTTGGGCATAGGCTGCTTGCGGCTCTTTCGCGGGTGTGGGCTGCTCGCGGCTCTTTCTCGGGTGTGGAAACTCTTAAGTCAGGTTGCATCCAAATTTAATTGTCTTCTTTCTATATGTAGACAAATAAGTTAGGGGAGACAGGTAAAAGGTACGATAATTTGGAAACACAGGAAACCTACATATCAGAAAAAAGACACGGTAAGATACGATACCACTCTCTTCTTCGCGTTTCGGAGGCAAGTCCCTACGCGTCTTTCGGAAATTCCCCACTATCCTCTCGTCCACACGCGTCGGCGCAAAACTCGCGCAACGCACTTCTGAAGTGACGGAAATACGCGCAACAAGTCTTTTAAATTTATGGCGCGATATCCTCACATATTAAAACTTAATTAAAAATGTCTAGTGCCGAAATTTTTGGCACGTAACAGTCTAATAAAGTTTTTAATTTATCGAGGAAAGCCTAGGGTGTACTAGGCCCTCCGGATTGAAAAAAAGCGAATTTCCACCTGTCTTTCCAATTTGCAAAACCAATTACGTTCATGCTCTCTCATATTTGTTGATATGTTTTGCTGACTACTTACGACCTGGGAGGCGTCTTCCTCATGCACAAATTCCACTGCCCCCTTTTTACAATACACAAGTTTTCCAATCGATTCTTGAATAGCCGCCATCCCTAACGTTAATTCATTTTACTTTTTCTCTAATCCAGAAATACTGGCTTCATTTTCCTCCTTTTCCCCGTCATTATTATCATCCTTCTTTACAGTTCCTTTTCCCATCACTAACCCGTTTTAATATAAATTTTAGCGGATACTTTCGACCGTCACTTTTACTGTCTTCCTTTTCTACGAAATAACTGTTTTTATAGCGTATTGAACTATTTTCTTAAATTTATCTGCCATACAGTTGAGCGTCAAATATAAAAGGTCCGCCTATGCACATCTGGGCGGGGTTCTTGATGATAACTATTAAGAAAACATACGCTTCTGAACTAAAGAAAATCCACAAGTGTCGATATCGTTTTAATGAAAAAGAAAAAATGTTCGTATAAAATTAATGAACCCTCGTTAATTATTATGAATAATTACTATTTAACTGTCAACGAATCAAACTGACATTCGTCGCTATCTAACCTAATTACTAACAAAAAAACTTAAATAATAACAACCACTAAGCGTTGCCCATAAAGTTCAATCAAGCTCGGCACAGTCAAACCCGGATATCGTTACTACAACATTAAGCTAATACAGACTTGGCGTCTATCTACTAACATTAATGCGGTTTCTCCGAATTCAAGCAAAATAATCTTAGACAATATAAAAACGTATCTGTATTCCACGTCCCGAACAGGTGGGTTGATGTTTAGAGTAATTGTCTCACGCAACGACTTCCTGCAAATTGTAGTAGCAGGGAGCCTCTACTTCAAGCAGAAATTTAATCTTTGTTTTGGCACTACTTTATTCACTGCCACTTTTTATATTATTCAGTTAACGAAGTCATACACAATCTACATTGCTCCGTGCACTTTGTCACCCTTATTTAATAGCGCTAATTATAATTACAATGTAGTGATTTTACACAAATAGACTAAATAGTCGCAAACAATCCCACGCGTCGCTTCAAGCATCACCTTCACGGCCTGGAAGACCAGCGATTACTCCCCCCTTGTCCGTGCGATTGCTCTAACCTACTTCTATACCCTACTTGATCTTCTGTATTAGGTTCAAAGCATCTTATAAAATATTGGGTACACTACACACTTAACAAAATACCACAAGTGTCTCACTCATACACATAAGATGAAAATAAATATAGCAATATGCAATCTGTTTTACTAAACCGAAAAACTAGTTTGGCCGTCAAAAGATTAAATTTATACATTTACAAAATATTCTGCGTATATAGAGTCTGTTTGAATACGTTGCTGCGTTCATTTTCTACTTTAAAATACTTCAGTCTTTTTTTTACACA
Organism: Platerodrilus igneus; assembly: GCA_036346225.1. Taxonomy (NCBI): domain Eukaryota; kingdom Metazoa; phylum Arthropoda; class Insecta; order Coleoptera; family Lycidae; genus Platerodrilus; species Platerodrilus igneus. The sequence continues at coordinate 2,831,148 of JARFIW010001146.1, forward strand.
ATTACAGGGTACTACTACTATTGTTTATTCTAAATTATAGTACGTCTAGTTAGACAACCCACGTTGCCCAGCTTTTATCGATACTAGAAATTCCCGTTTTGCTTATCTAAACATATGCTTTATATTCAAGTTGAAAAGGTGGTTATTGAAATAATTTATAAGTCGCTTTATGAACTGTATTACTAATTCTTAGTTCTCGCAAATACAATCTATTTCACGAGATTTTCTATAGTTAAAGCGAGCAAGTACACGAATAATTTTGTTTATTACTGTGCTTGCCGTGTATTTGGTAGGTATCTGTTGGACAATAATTTACTAAATTTTTATCTGTTTTAGCACATTTTGGGTTAGGTTTCACGCTTATGTACGTCGGTGGATTCTACGAAATACCTTGGATTTCTAAGCGATGATGATGAACTAAGACAGTGCAGATATGTGTTTAAAAATATCACGTTTTACTAACAGATAGATTTCCAATTTTACGATTTCCTTTGAAATTTTTTTACTAACCTATTAAAGTCAACTATTTATTTATAGAAATACTTATTGTAAGAGTACGTATAGTGGGACGAATACTATTTTTCATTTCTTTAGACCATGCGACAATGTAATAATTTTCTGGTCCACACCAGTCAAGGTTTCATAGCGGACTTCCTTTTAAGCAAATATTGTATACCTGTTATATTGTACACATGTAATATTGGTACCTTTTGGGTTGCTTTATAAGCAATATTCTAAAGTTTTTTTGTTAGTAGTTATTTAAAAATCTTTGGTACATGTATTTGAAATAGTACTTTGCTTATACAATATTCCACTTTTTTTACATAATGTTTAAGGTTATGATTTTACTGTGATTTTAATATTTTCAAGTAAATTCTAGTGTTGGTATTATCCTTGGTGCACTGCTCGTGTTTTGTAGTAGTGCACCCACATATGTATTATAAACATGTACACCTATTGTGAGCTTGTCTTGTACCATTGCTACTTTTAAATATTTTTATACTGAACACTTAGAATAAGAATATCTTAAATAAAGAAATCGGCAAAGAATAATTTTTTTTATTTCAACGAGACCAATTGTTTTTGGTCCTGCGAGGATTACCGTGACAATGTATTAAAATAAAGGAACCTAAATATTGAAATGTATTCCATTTATAGTAATATTTTCCACTATTTACTAAACATTTAATTAATTTTTAATATAAATAATAATTGAAACCTGCAACGCTAGCGCATTAGTTCAGGAAACATTAAGTAGCAAAAAAGATTGTATTAATTTCAGTTAGTTAAATGAGCGTTCAATACGAAAGCAGCTGTAAAATATACAAGCTTTTGTAGTTTACATTTAATAACGTTGGTATTTCAATATGATATTAATTTATGATGAAATAATTAAAATAGTAAAGCACCTAGTACATTAAATACATACAGTAATGAATATCGAAACTTTACACCCATTACTGTTAAATTAAGAAAAATTACAGATAGTCACTCGGGAAATAACTGACATATTAAAGTTATTTGTACAAATAAAAACAAGTTTAAAAACCATCAATCAAGGAGATATATCCCTACAACCATATCCTCATAAAGTGCTTTAGCGTTGCAGACGTAAGATGACGCAATTTCCTGTTTTAAATGTAAATACGTGGAAACGAAATCAAGTTCACGCGGGCAGAACGACATTAAATTCAAAATTAGGATAGCTTAGACGCACGATCCGCGAGAACGGAAAATGACATGCAATGGTCCTGGAACATAAAACGTAAAACTACACGTACAGTAAAAGAAACAAATCGGATCATTATTAGACAGCAGACAGCAAACTCACAAAGTCGATCGCGGTGCGAAACGACGTTAAAAAGCAGACACGTGAGGTTAACGTGACGGTATTCAAACCCCGAAGCTGTTAATAAAAAAACAAGCTTTCGGACGCAAAGATTGCAGTGTAGGGAGCCTTTATCAAGCACAAGAAGTTGGATTTTTATTTGTTACGAGTTCTGCCCGAACTGTCGGTGGAGTCTCTAAAAGAATAAAACAATAACTGTAAGTTAATTAGATTTCTTGTTATCATATTCTAACCATCGCGTGCTGTTTGTTAAATTAATTAACTGGAATTGATTCTTAATTTATGTAAATGTGCGCAGCTTAATAGTAAGGACTATTTCCATTGGTAAACGCTTATGTAGTTATCATATATAAATGTTCAATATTATAAAAAGACAGTAGCAAATAAAACTGACATTGGTTAATTCTCGACAAAGTTGTATCATTGTTAATCTTAAGTTTTTTTTTAGCTAAACGCGTATTTGGTGAAATTATGAGTAGATTATAGTTTTTGTTTTCCCTTGTTGTTAGTTTTGAAAATCATGCTTTATAATATAAGTTAGGTATACAAGACGTAGAGTTCTTTTATTGTATTTATTTGTTTGTTGTAGTAATTTACTAGAAGAAGGTGTTAAGGGTATAAGCGAGGTTTCATTAACCTCCAACAGCAGTGATAATCGGAAAACCCCTACTCGAAACATCCACCTTCCGGGCAGGCTTTATTTGTGTCTTTTTCAGCTGGTTGTGCTCATAGGCTCTATATATACAAATAAGGTGTAAAGATCTTTCAAGTGTACAAGTATTTAGTGGAAGTGTCAGAATTTGTATACTCAGAAAAGTAGTATATTTGCTTTCATAAAACCCACCCTACACCATTAAAAGCTTAGCCGGTGTACTAATTTATTGTTACATTGTTCCACCCTTGGTAGAGTAAAATTAATTCAAAAACGTAACGTCAATTCAGCATGTAACAAACCTTTCATCAAAATATTTAAAAATTAAATACGCATTTTGACCACTACGTGCTCATCATCTGTAGACAATTTCAATAAATAAGTAAAAGAAAATAAAAAAATTATTTCGAAACGGTTCTGAGGATATTCTCCTCATCACTAAGTAGTCCTCACATTGGTACTACTTTAATACATTTTTATTAATTTAAAAGCTAAATTAATCAAAGTGCAAAACAACTTCTTAATGCACTACCTAACTCTAAAATTGAGTATCACTAACAAAATACTACAAGTTGTGGCGCTTGGGCGTTATGGAAAATAGAAATCAGATGAAAAATAGGAAAAAATTATTTTAAAACGGTCAAAATTATTATTGATTCACCCTACATAATGGATTTAACGAATTGCTAACTGAATATAATATTTCAATTCTTTTGGTTTTAAATAATATAATTTCAATTAGGGCAGTTAGTATAATTAAAGCAATAACAAATTGAACTGTCTTAAAATATATCAATTCAAGTTAATACAATATGAAGATAATGCATGAGCCATAATGTGATACACGTTGTAACAATGAAAATTGCTGAAAAGAGGTTCCCATAAATCATACAATGAAATGACCATGCTGTAAATACAGCTATCATATCATAAACTCAAACCACAAAATTATGAAGTTATTTATACACATTACAACGCGTTCAAATTCCTAATTTAATTTGAACTACAAAAGGACAAAAACCTGATTCTTATTTCAATAAACTTTGATAGCGGAAGCATATCATTTTAAGAAAACTTTAGAAAGTAAATACCATGAACCAACCAATACGGATATCTTCTACCCATAATTATTCAAATTGTATAAGAGCTTTTACCCATTTGTAACTAAATAAAATAAATACAATGTTAAATAGTTGCAAGATAAAGAAACCGTATACATACTGTAATGACAATCCAACATAGAAAAAACCCCAGACGCTTTGTTGCAAAATCCACTGGGACAAAGTTCAGATAATTAATTACAGCGTGAAATACAAAGTGTCAAAATTTCAACGTATTCATATAGAATAACCACAATCACACAGCTTTTGTCTGATAGAATCATGTTAGTTCGCGCATGCTTCAAATGGTAGGAAAGACCAGACAATAACATAATTTTTCCCTTTTGAAACACACGAAGGAGATGAAAATTAAATCACAAGTAATTATACCAAACAGAAAAACGAAATTAATGAATTACCTATAAGTCACAAACACCAAAAGATGTATGGGTAAACTGCAAAAGTTAGGTTGCTATCGAATACTCCTTTGATTATAGAATAATAATTGAGCTTCCACGTGGTTAACCACGGATTTTCGACATAATCTACAATATTAATAGATGTTGGGGCGGTTTAGTTCTCAGCAACAACAGTTCGAAATCAACCCGAATGATTAGATAAATCTTCTCGGCTCCAATGGACTTTTGGCCAGTCACTTAATGGAGGTGTAATTGTAAGTCAATTTCTAGCAGAATGAGATGTTGTTTTTGATGGTATTTATATGTGGTGGTTGTTGTATACAGTATTGCTTTATATACATGTACATATATGTATATATATATATATATATATATATATATATTACTCATATTTAGACCAGGGTAGAAGATTAAATAATCGCATCAAATAATTTTAATCACCGTGTATAATGAATATTATTAGATAATACGCTTTATTAAAACCATTAAGCATAAATAAATTCGGTCGTCTCAGTAAAATTAAGAAATTTAAATTATTTATAAGACGCTTTATATCAAAAGAAGCAGTATTGAAAAGCTCTGCGTGTAATGTAATTATTCCTAAACAAAGAGAAATTACGTGCAAAGTTTATATTAATTAACTCTATTTAAGTAACCGGTAGTAAAACAAAGTGTACCTATAATAATTAATATTTAAGTTGTATTCGCTAAAAATGAAAAGGATAGAAATCAATTTTAATTGGAGTTAATTAAACCGTTAATAACATATAATACCTATAGAAACTTGTAAAACCCAAGATTAAAATACCACGGAATAAGGCTCTGAGAATTAATAGTATGTTTAAACACCTGGGTTTATTTAAAAGCTCATTCGGCGTAAATTTTGCAGATAATTAATGTTTCAAAGAATCTTGGGAAAACGTCGCATAATAGTTACGAGAATTGCTAAAGCTGGGTATTTCACACTCCATGTGGACTAAAATAATCGATAATAAAGAATATCAAGTTGCACCAATAAGAACACGGTAGAGAAGGAAAGAGAAAATGCGTCAAGCAAAGACACATATTGTAAAAGGCGGGATTTAAGCAACGTCACGGGGTCACGATTGGTTAAAAATAGGATGCAAATATCAGAGGTAGAACAACGATTTCTGTACAAAATTAATTAGTTTTTCTCGGACATGCTTGCGTGCCGTGTGGAAATTTTCTGAGATTTAAATGGGGCGAGTGAAAATTCGTAAAATCGACGCGTGAGCGACAGACTGGGAACATGGCATGAGAAATTCTTTAGAATTACCCGTTTTGGGGAACAGACCGATAGACAGGCTTTTGCTATATATACCGAGATGAAGATAAACAAGCTCTCTTAGACTTTTGACGATTCGATGCGTTAAAAGCTCGTACATACGCGACTTGATTGAAAATGTTAAACCGTGCATTTTAGTTTGATCAAATAATTTAAAGTTTGCTAGTACATTTTAGTGATTCAAAATAGCTTGTTATTTACGTGCTAACATGAATGTACTTCAGTGCACTTAGATACAAGGTAATAAAATTTAGTTTCACTGTACCAATTAGCAAAATTTACAACGACGAATGTATACACAAAAGTAGGCAGTTTTGGCGTATATTGGTGACAGAAGCATGAATTTCTTTGCTATTTTTCGGGGGTGTTAATAATTAAATGGTTCAAATACGTGTCTGGATCCATGAAACAAGGGTCAGATAAACACAGATGAGTTCCGGAAAGGCCCAGAAACGACTTTGAATGGATGGTGATGGAGAAAATTTTAAAAGCGTAGAGAATCAGAAGCCGTAAATATAATCCTGTTGAATGGTGTGATTAACTAAAGAAACGATACTTTGAAGCTACGAGGACAGTAACCTTCAGGTAAATTATACTATTTTGTTTGACATTTTGTGTGTATTGAATGACTTTATAATTGATTTACTTTAAATGGACATTAGTGAAATTGTTCTAACCATAAAAGTTTAATTTTAAGATGAAATTTGCTTGTTTAAGTTAAAAGGGGTATTTTGTTTTGATGTTCGGGAATATGATGAAAATTTGGGTATGTCTTTGAGCTCAATTAGACGAACCTGGTTAATTAACGTAAAGGGGTGGTAGATGCTCCCTTTATACTCAGACTCCGGTCTGCTTATATTGTTATATTAATTAGTAAGCATCCAACAAGGACTTTAATTTTGGATGCACAGTAAAATGATAATAAAATTAATCTTGAAATTCTTTTTAAAACTGAAATTTATGCTGAGTTTTAATTTTGAAATTTTAATGTATTCTGAATATTGATGTAAATAGAGTTAACGTTGATGTTTTTGGTAGGAATGTGTTGTTTTTTTTTTTTATGAATGAGGAGGTTTATAACATTAGGTGAGCAGCCGAGGCGAAAAGCGTAGTTCACGGAAGTTAGAGGATCACAGCCGTTTATGACGCCCAATCTGTGGGACTAGAATTTTTTTGTTGAAAGGACCCAGTTCCCGCATTCAAAGGAGAATATCACAGCAAATCTTGGCGACCCAAAAGTGAGGCTCGAGTTCCAAATAAAATTTTTGTGATTTTATTCCAGGAAACTGGCGATCTGAGAGAGAGTTTCTGTGTGTATAAATTTAAGAGTATTTTAGAGTGTGTGTGAGTGATTTGAACGTATGCAGAGAAAAGAGTGGTTAAGGAGTCAAGGAGTGGAAATTGGAAGTGACGATAGTGCATTGTGTGAGAAAAATTCGAAAATGGAAGAAGCTGGAGGCAGTAGAGATCAGTCGAGGACGGAATCAGGGGATCAAGGAAACGAGATGATAATGAGGATGCTTGAAAGAATGAATGAGACGTTAAGTGGGGTTAGAGAGGACTCAAATCGAAAATTTGAGCAAATGAGTGAAGAATCGAACAGGAAGTTAGAGGAGATTAGTCAGAAAATAGATAAGACGAATCAAGAAGTTTCAGAATTTAAAAATAGTCTTACCGTAAAGATGGGGGAAGTTGAAAATAGGGTTGATAAAAATGAGCGTGATATTACAGGTCTTCGACAGGAAATGGGACATTTAAGGTCCGAAGTACGCATGTTCTGTGAAGAAGAGATTAATGTAAAAATGACTGAAGTAACGGACTCATGTAGGGATCAGTTAGGCAGGGTAGAACGCGAAGTTAGTAGTATCAAATACAACATGTCAAATTTAACGGGGGATGGTCCCAGATTTTCTACAGGTGGAGTATCATTGGACCAACACATGAAGTTTTATGGAGATAACAGGGTAAATCCACAAATTTTTATTAATAGTGTAAGAAATCTAGTGGGAAATTTATTTGACGAACAGACTAAACTGAATACGATAAAGGCTTTATTAAAGGACAACGCGGAAGCATGGTACAATTTAGTAGGACAGGACATAGACACGTATCAGGACTTTGAAGACAAATTTTACAACATTACTGGAGTGATCACAAACAGGATCAGATTAGGGACGACTTGATTACAGGAAAATTTAAGGGAGAATTTGCAGGTTCTAGGAGCAATATGCCATCCGCAAGTACAGTGTGGCCAAACAACTGAATCCACCATTGACGGACAGACAGATTATTAAGTACCTATCACGACATTTTGAACTGGAAATTAGACAACACGTGGCCTTACAAAACATCACAGAACGGGAGACATTTTTAGAGTATTTGCAGAGATATGACGATGTATGTGTAGGACGGACAAGAGAGATACGAGAACGAAACGTTAACACAGTTAGGTTTGACAACAGGACACCGAATTATCCGAGACGGCCTGACTACAACAGAAATTTTCGACTGAATTGGGAACGACGAGGACAGGAATACAGGAGCAATAGTGCGACTAGGGGACCGACGCCAAGACCTAGTTACACGCGACAGAACAGTTTACCGGAAGTAAACAGGACTGTGACCAGCACGCCGAATAGAGACAGGGACACGGATATTAACACGAGGAGGACGTACGCACAGGTTGTAGAAGGACAACCAGGACCAAGCACGGAAAACAGGATGAGACAGGATTTTTAGAACGTGACAGACCACTAGATTTCTGTGTAAATGTATACGAACATCCACGTGAATTTTTCAAAATTGAGGAGGAAGTAGAGCCAGAAACTGAGGAAAAATTATGTTTGCCAATTATTAATTTAGAAATTTTTGAGAATAATGTAGAAGTATTACTTGATACAGGGGCAGAGGCGAGTTTAATATCGGAGGAATTCGTCAGCAAAATTAGGGATAAGGTTTGTGATAGAATTATGCCTATAAAACGTAGCCATTTAGTAGCTCCAAATAAGAAGAAGTTTGCTGTAGTAAATAGTGTTGTGGTGCTTAGGATAGATATAGGAGGTTTAAGCTGTGAACAGGAGTTTGTAATTGTGCTTGGACTGAAGTTTCAGAGCATTTTAGGTGTTGACTGTATGATGAAGTTAGGGGTTTTGATAGATATGGAAAGGAAGGTAATAAGGATTAAGGATAGGGTAGTGCCATGGAAGGGCAGTTATGAAGTCACAGAGGATGACACAGGGTTGAGTATTAATGTAGTAGAGGTAGAAGATGATGAAGTTAAACAGATCAACACAATAAGATGTCCAGAGGATAGGAGAGTAGAGGTTCAAGCTTTATTACAAAAACATGCAGAATTAGTGGGGGTAGAAGCAAGCACAGCGTTAGGCTATGAGCACAGATTGGAAGTGGATAATTCAGAACCGTTCAACGCAAAGATTTATCCAATTCCAGCAGCATATCGGGAGCAGGTGAAGGCAGAATTAAATAAAATGTTGGAAGATGGCATAATAGAGGTATCAAACACTCATTTCATAAATCCGTTGGTAGTAGTTAAGAAAAAGGATGATAGCATTTGTTTATGTTTAGATGCACGAAAATTAATCAACGGACCAAACCGCAATTCCATTGTCCACCATCCATGGACACACTTTTGACGAGATTAAGTGGCAAGTTTATTTTAGTAAATTAAATTTAAGGAATTCATTCTGGCTGATTCCATTACACAAAGATTCTAGAAGGTACACAGGATTTTCCGTAGAGGAAAAATCTATAATTTTAAGGTAGTACCGTATGGTTTGTCAACGTCAAGTGCAGCATTAATTAAGGCAATGCAAGCAATTTTAGGAGCATATGAGCAATTCTGCATACACTATGTGGATGATATTTTAATTTTAGTGAAACTGAGGAACAACATTACTCTCATTTAGAACGGATATTATTAGAGCTTAAGTTAGCAGGATTGAGGCTGAATATAGAAAATGTGAATTTTTTCAAAACCGTTAAATTTCTGGGGTATGTGGTGAACACTCAAGGTATGTGTATCGATAAGGAAAGATTGTCCGAACTTTTGACATATCCGAGACCTAATAACATTAGGAAATTAAGAGCTTTTTGGGGTCCTTAACTTTTATAAAAGTTTGTACCGGGATTTGCTGAAAAGCGAGTCCATTGTTTAAACTTCTGAAGAAGGGAGTACGATGGAGTTGGACGGAAAGTCAAGAGGCAGCATATTTAACACTGTTGGAACAATTTCACGACCAACTAATTTTGAGGCATCCCAGATTTGATGTAGGTTTCGTACTGAGGACGGATGCATCGGATAGTGCATTAGCAGCAGAGTTGTACCAAGTACAAGAGGGGAAGAGGTGCCCATATCTTTTGTTTCACGCACACTGAAGCCGCATGAAGTAAATTACACGATTAGTGAAAAGGAGATGGCTGCAGTGGTGTTTGGTGTTACGAAGTTAAAATTTTTTGATAGGAAGACATTTTGTAATCGAAACGGATCATTCGGCGTTGTGCGCGTTGATGAATACGAGATTTTCTAACAATCGAGTATATCGATGGGGTTGTTACTACAGGAGTTTGACTTTGAGATTAAATATATTAAGGAGAAAATAATTTTATAGCAGACGCGTTTAGTAGAAACAGGGACATGGATAACAAAAGACCGTGTGACATCATGATTGCCATGAACAGTCTACTACAAAATGATTCAGTATATGGAGAAGAGGAGATCTTGAGGAACCAGAGGCAGAGTGAGGAGCTACAGATTGTTAGAACGAAGTTAGAAAGCGAACCGGGATTTAAAAATTTCCATATGATAAACGGCTTTTTGTGTAAAAAAATTCAAGAATTGGAAGTGTATGTGGTGGATAGGGTACAAGCAAAATTAATTATCAAAGATCTGCACTTAAGATATGGTCACATAGGAATCCGAAAGACATGGTTAATTTTAGGAAACGTTTTTTCAACTAAAGACTTAGGGTTAGTAAAGTCTGTCATCAACACTTGTCACTTATGTACTTGAGGAAAGTACAAAATAGTACGAGTCAGGATGTGGTACAAAGTATACACGTACAAAATCCCCTGGACTTAGTTGCTATTGATTATTTGAGCAATCTAGTCCGAAGTACAAAAGGACACAAACATGTGCTGATTGTGACTGATGTGTTTTCGATATTTACCAAATTATATCCCACTAGTGATTGTAACACAGTCGGAACAAACAAGAAATTGGAACAATTTTGTAGGAAGTAGGAACTTTTAAACGGGTATTAGCAGACAATGCTACTTATTTTAATAATCAAAGATTTAGAGATTATTGGGAGAGGCAAAACATTAAAGTGGTGTTTTGTAGCATAAGGCATCCTCAAGCGAATCCAGCTGAGCGATATATTCAAGAGACGGTTAAGTTTTGCGTTTAGCTTCACATAGGAATCATCGTTTATGGGAGGACAATTTGTCCAAGGTTGAATCTTTTATCAATGAAACCCTAGTACCGTGACAGAAACCAGTCCCATCATGCTGATCAAGCAACAGTATCCCGAAAGACCATGGCAAATTGTGCCTAGGGACGATGAATTCAACAACTTTTGGTAGATGTGAGGGAGAGGTTAAGGAAGAGAGCTGAAAATATACAAGGAAGATGAACGCAAGAATTAGAAAGAGGGTAAAATTTAAAGTGGGAGACCAGGTAGTAGTAAAAAGCTTGAGAGTAGGGAAGAGAGATAGGATGACATGTGCTAAACTACACTTGCCATATGAGGGACCTTTTAGGTGAAGTAGTAGGGGAGTGCACATATTTATTAAGGGAAGTAGGTACGGGAAATGAGAGGGGACGGTTTCACGTCAACCTACTATTCCCTTATACCGGAGAACCAGCACCACAGGAGAAATAGGTGTATAATGTAGTAAAATTTAAATAGGATAAGAATAGAGAATAGGTGTATATAGAAGAGTAGAAGTAGGTGTTGATAGAAAATAAAACTAGGTATAGGATAAGTATGGGAGATAATTAGGAATAGGTTTAGGATGAGAATAAAGAGTAAATGTAGGAAGAAAATAAGATAGGTTAAGTATAGATATTTTATAGAAGATTAGTGGAAAGTTAGGAATAGGATAGGTATATAGGATGTATATAGGATTAGATGAATAAGTAGGATGAAGTTAGGGATAATTTCAGTTTATAAGATTAGGTGAGAGTTAGGAATAGGATAGGGATATAGGATAGATGTAAATATTTTTTGGGTTGGATAAGTTAGGTAAGTTAGATAGATAAGGGTAGAGAGAGATAGGCAATTTTTTTTTTTCTCTAAATATTTTTGGCAGTCTAAATGCTTTATATTTGCATTCAAATAAGTGGGATTATTTGTATTCAAATAGGGGAAAATACTCATATTTAGACCAGGGTAGAAGATTAAATAATCGCATCAAATAATTTTAATCACCGTGTATAATGAATATTATTAGATAATACGCTTTATTAAAACCATTAAGCATAAATAAATTCGGTCGTCTCAGTAAAATTAAGAAATTTAAATTATTTATAAGACGCTTTATATCAAAAGAAGCAGTATTGAAAAGCTCTGCGTGTAATGTAATTATTCCTAAACAAAGAGAAATTACGTGCAAAGTTTATATTAATTAACCCTATTTTAAGTAACCGGTAGTAAAACAAAGTGTACATATAATAATTAATATTTAAGTTGTATTCGCTAAAAATGAAAAGGATAGAAATCAATTTTAATTGGAGTTAATTAAACCGTTAATAACATATAATACCTATAGAAACTTGTAAAAACCCAAGATTAAAATACCACGGAATAAGGCTCTGAGAATTAATAGTATGTTTAAACACCTGGGTTTATTTAAAAAGCTCATTCGGCGTAAATTTTGCAGATAATTAATGTTTCAAAGAATCTTGGGGAAAACGTCGCATAATAGTTACGAGAATTGCTAAAGCTGGGTATTTCACACTCCATGTGGACTAAAATAATCGATAATAAAGAATATCAAGTTGCACCAATAAGAACACGGTAGAGAAGGAAGAGAAAATGCGTCAAGCAAAGACACATATTGTAAAAGGCGGGATTTAAGCAACGTCACGGGGTCACAATTGGTTAAAAATAGGATGCAAATATCAGAGGTAGAACAACGATTTCTGTACAAAATTAATTAGTTTTTCTCGGACATGCTTGCGTGCCGTGTGGAAATTTTCTGAGATTTAAATGGGGCGAGTGAAAATTCGTAAAAATCGACGCGTGAGCGACAGACTGGGAACATGGCATGAGAAATTCTTTAGAATTACCCGTTTTGGGGAACAGACCGATAGACAGGCTTTTGCTATATATACCGAGATGAAGATAAACAAGCTCTCTTAGACTTTTGACGATTCGATGCGTTAAAAGCTCGTACATACGCGACTTGATTGAAAATGTTAAACCGTGCATTTTAGTTTGATTAAATAATTTAAAGTTTGCTAGTACATTTTAGTGATTCAAAATAGCTTGTTATTTACGTGCTAACATGAATGTACTTCAGTGCACTTAGATACAAGGTAATAAAATTTAGTTTCACTGTACCAATTAGCAAAATTTACAACGACGAATGTATACACAAAAGTAGGCAGTTGTGGCGTATATTGGTGACAGAAGCATGAATTTCTTTGCTATTTTCGGGGTGTTAATAATTAAATGGTTCAAATACGTGTCTGGATCCATGAAACAAGGGTCAGATAAACACAGATAAGTTCCGGAAAGGCCCAGAAACGACTTTGAATGGATGGTGATGGAGAAAATTTTAAAAGCGTAGAGAATCAGAAGCCGTAAATATAATCCTGTTGAATGGTGTGATTAACTAAAGAAACGATACTTTGAAGCTACGAGGACAGTAACCTTCAGGTAAATTATACTATTTTGTTTGACATTTTTGTGTGTATTGAATGACTTTATAATTGATTTACTTTAAATGGACATTAGTGAAATTGTTCTAACCATAAAAGTTTAATTTTAAGATGAAATTTGCTTGTTTAAGTTAAAAGGGGTATTTTGTTTTGATGTTCGGGAATATGATGAAAATTTGGGTATGTCTTTGAGCTCAATTAGACGAACCTGGTTAATTAACGTAAAGGGGTGGTAGATGCTCCCTTTATACTCAGACTCCGGTCTGCTTATATTGTTATATTAATTAGTAGGCATCCAACAAGGACTTTAATTTTGGATGCACAGTAAAATGATAATAAAATTAATCTTGAAATTCTTTTTAAAACTGAAATTTATGCTGAGTTTTAATTTTGAAATTTTAATGTATTCTGAATATTGATGTAAATAGAGTTAACGTTGATGTTTTTGGTAGGAATGTGTTGTTTTTTTTTTTATTTTTATGAATGAGGAGGTTTATAACATTAGGTGAGCAGCCGAGGCGAAAAGCGTAGTTCACGGAAGTTAGAGGATCACAGCCGTTTATGACGCCCAATCTGTGGGACTAGAATTTTTTTGTTGAAAGGACCCAGTTCCCGCATTCAAAGGAGAATATCACAGCAAATCTTGGCGACCCAAAAGTGAGGCTCGAGTTCCAAATAAAATTTTTGTGATTTTATTCCAGGAAACTGGCGATCTGAGAGAGAGAGTTTCTGTGTGTGTATAAATTTAAGAGTATTTTAGAGTGTGTGTGAGTGATTTGAACGTATGCAGAGAAAAGAGTGGTTAAGGAGTCAAGGAGTGGAAATTGGAAGTGACGATAGTGCATTGTGTGAGAAAATTCGAAAATGGAAGAAGCTGGAGGCAGTAGAGATCAGTCGAGGACGGAATCAGGGATCAAGGAAACGAGATGATAATGAGGATGCTTGAAAGAATGAATGAGACGTTAAGTGGGGTTAGAGAGGACTCAAATCGAAAATTTGAGCAAATGAGTGAAGAATCGAACAGGAAGTTAGAGGAGATTAGTCAGAAAATAGATAAGACGAATCAAGAAGTTTCAGAATTTAAAAATAGTCTTACCGTAAAGATGGGGGAAGTTGAAAATAGGGTTGATAAAAATGAGCGTGATATTACAGGTCTTCGACAGGAAATGGGACATTTAAGGTCCGAAGTACGCATGTTCTGTGAAGAAGAGATTAATGTAAAAATGACTGAAGTAACGGACTCATGTAGGGATCAGTTAGGCAGGGTAAAACGCGAAGTTAGTAGTATCAAATACAACATGTCAAATTTAACGGGGGATGGTCCCAGATTTTCTACAGGTGGAGTATCATTGGACCAACACATGAAGTTTTATGGAGATAACAGGGTAAATCCACAAATTTTTATTAATAGTGTAAGAAATCTAGTGGGAAATTTATTTGACGAACAGAATAAACTGAATACGATAAAGGCTTTATTAAAGGACAACGCGGAAGCATGGTACAATTTAGTAGGACAGGACATAGACACGTATCAGGACTTTGAAGACAAATTTTTACAACATTACTGGAGTGATCACAAACAGGATCAGATTAGGGACGACTTGATTACAGGAAAATTTAAGGGAGAATTTGCAGGTTCTAGGGAGCAATATGCCATCCGCAAGTACAGTGTGGCCAAACAACTGAATCCACCATTGACGGACAGACAGATTATTAAGTACCTATCACGACATTTTGAACTGGAAATTAGACAACACGTGGCCTTACAAAACATCACAGAACGGGAGACATTTTTAGAGTATTTGCAGAGATATGACGATGTATGTGTAGGACGGACAAGAGAGATACGAGAACGAAACGTTAACACAGTTAGGTTTGACAACAGGACACCGAATTATCCGAGACGGCCTGACTACAACAGAAATTTTCGACTGAATTGGGAACGACGAGGACAGGAATACAGGAGCAATAGTGCGACTAGGGGACCGACGCCAAGACCTAGTTACACGCGACAGAACAGTTTACCGGAAGTAAACAGGACTGTGACCAGCACGCCGAATAGAGACAGGGACACGGATATTAACACGAGGAGGACGTACGCACAGGTTGTAGAAGGACAACCAGGACCAAGCACGGAAAACAGGATGAGACAGGATTTTTAGAACGTGACAGACCACTAGATTTCTGTGTAAATGTATACGAACATCCACGTGAATTTTTCAAAATTGAGGAGGAAGTAGAGCCAGAAACTGAGGAAAATTATGTTTGCCAATTATTAATTTAGAAATTTTTGAGAATAATGTAGAAGTATTACTTGATACAGGGGCAGAGGCGAGTTTAATATCGGAGGAATTCGTCAGCAAAATTAGGGATAAGGTTTGTGATAGAATTATGCCTATAAAACGTAGCCATTTAGTAGCTCCAAATAAGAAGAAGTTTGCTGTAGTAAATAGTGTTGTGGTGCTTAGGATAGATATAGGAGGTTTAAGCTGTGAACAGGAGTTTGTAATTGTGCTGGACTGAAGTTTCAGAGCATTTTAGGTGTTGACTGTATGATGAAGTTAGGGTTTTGATAGATATGGAAAGGAAGGTAATAAGGATTAAGGATAGGGTAGTGCCATGGAAGGGCAGTTATGAAGTCACAGAGGATGACACAGGGTTGAGTATTAATGTAGTAGAGGTAGAAGATGATGAAGTTAAACAGATCAACACAATAAGATGTCCAGAGGATAGGAGAGTAGAGGTTCAAGCTTTATTACAAAAACATGCAGAATTAGTGGGGTAGAAGCAAGCACAGCGTTAGGCTATGAGCACAGATTGGAAGTGGATAATTCAGAACCGTTCAACGCAAAGGTTTATCCAATTCCAGCAGCATATCGGGAGCAGGTGAAGGCAGAATTAAATAAAATGTTGGAAGATGGCATAATAGAGGTATCAAACACTCATTTCATAAATCCGTTGGTAGTAGTTAAGAAAAGGATGATAGCATTTGTTTATGTTTAGATGCACGAAAAATTAATCAACGGACCAAACCGCAATTCCATTGTCCACCATCCATGGACACACTTTTGACGAGATTAAGTGGCAAGTTTATTTTAGTAAATTAAATTTAAGGAATTCATTCTGGCTGATTCCATTACACAAAGATTCTAGAAGGTACACAGGATTTTCCGTAGAGGAAAAATCTATAATTTTAAGGTAGTACCGTATGGTTTGTCAACGTCAAGTGCAGCATTAATTAAGGCAATGCAAGCAATTTTAGGAGCATATGAGCAATTCTGCATACACTATGTGGATGATATTTTAATTTTAGTGAAACTGAGGAACAACATTACTCTCATTTAGAACGGATATTATTAGAGCTTAAGTTAGCAGGATTGAGGCTGAATATAGAAAAATGTGAATTTTTTTCAAAAACCGTTAAATTTCTGGGGTATGTGGTGAACACTCAAGGTATGTGTATCGATAAGGAAAGATTGTCCGAACTTTTGACATATCCGAGACCTAATAACATTAGGAAATTAAGAGCTTTTTTGGGGGTCCTTAACTTTTATAAAAAGTTTGTACCGGGATTTGCTGAAAAAGCGAGTCCATTGTTTAAACTTCTGAAGAAGGGAGTACGATGGAGTTGGACGGAAAGTCAAGAGGCAGCATATTTAACACTGTTGGAACAATTTCACGACCAACTAATTTTGAGGCATCCCAGATTTGATGTAGGTTTCGTACTGAGGACGGATGCATCGGATAGTGCATTAGCAGCAGAGTTGTACCAAGTACAAGAGGGGGAAGAGGTGCCCATATCTTTTGTTTCACGCACACTGAAGCCGCATGAAGTAAATTACACGATTAGTGAAAAGGAGATGGCTGCAGTGGTGTTTGGTGTTACGAAGTTAAAATTTTTTTTGATAGGAAGACATTTTGTAATCGAAACGGATCATTCGGCGTTGTGTGCGTTGATGAATACGAGATTTTCTAACAATCGAGTATATCGATGGGGTTGTTACTACAGGAGTTTGACTTTGAGATTAAATATATTAAGGAGAAAATAATTTTATAGCAGACGCGTTTAGTAGAAACAGGGACA
The DNA here is from genome assembly GCA_036346225.1 of Platerodrilus igneus. NCBI lineage: Eukaryota > Metazoa > Arthropoda > Insecta > Coleoptera > Lycidae > Platerodrilus > Platerodrilus igneus. The sequence continues at coordinate 2,848,461 of JARFIW010001146.1, forward strand.
TGGATAACAAAAGACCGTGTGACATCATGATTGCCATGAACAGTCTACTACAAAATGATTCAGTATATGGAGAAGAGGAGATCTTGAGGAACCAGAGGCAGAGTGAGGAGCTACAGATTGTTAGAACGAAGTTAGAAAGCGAACCGATTTAAAATTTCCATATGATAAACGGCTTTTGTGTAAAAAATTCAAGAATTGGAAGTGTATGTGGTGGATAGGGTACAAGCAAAATTAATTATCAAAGATCTGCACTTAAGATATGGTCACATAGGAACTCCGAAAGACATGGTTAATTTTAGGAAACGTTTTTTCAACTAAAGACTTAGGGTTAGTAAAGTCTGTCATCAACACTTGTCACTTATGTACTTTAGGAAAGTACAAAATAGTACGAGTCAGGATGTGGTACAAAGTATACACGTACAAAATCCCTGGACTTAGTTGCTATTGATTATTTGAGCAATCTAGTCCGAAGTACAAAAGGACACAAACATGTGCTGATTGTGACTGATGTGTTTTCGAAATTTACCAAATTATATCCCACTAGGGATTGTAACACAGTCGGAACAAACAAGAAATTGGAACAATTTTGTAGGAAGTAGGAACTTTTAAACGGGTATTAGCAGACAATGCTACTTATTTTAATAATCAAAGATTTAGAGATTATTGGGAGAGGCAAAACATTAAAGTGGTGTTTTGTAGCATAAGGCATCCTCAAGCGAATCCAGCTGAGCGATATATTCAAGAGACGGTTAAGTTTTTGCGTTTAGCTTCACATAGGAATCATCGTTTATGGGAGGACAATTTGTCCAAGGTTGAATCTTTTATCAATGAAACCCCTAGTACCGTGACAGAAACCAGTCCCATCATGCTGATCAAGCAACAGTATCCCGAAAGACCATGGCAAATTGTGCCTAGGGACGATGAATTCCAACAACTTTTGGTAGATGTGAGGGAGAGGTTAAGGAAGAGAGCTGAAAAATATACAAGGAAGATGAACGCAAGAATTAGAAAGAGGGTAAAATTTAAAGTGGGAGACCAGGTAGTAGTAAAAGCTTGAGAGTAGGGAAGAGAGATAGGATGACATGTGCTAAACTACACTTGCCATATGAGGGACCTTTTAGGTGAAGTAGTAGGGGAGTGCACATATTTATTAAGGGAAGTAGGTACGGAAATGAGAGGACGGTTTCACGTCAACCTACTATTCCTTATACCGGAGAACCAGCACCACAGGAGAAATAGGTGTATAATGTAGTAAAATTTAAATAGGATAAGAATAGAGAATAGGTGTATATAGAAGAGTAGAAGTAGGTGTTGATAGAAAATAAAACTAGGTATAGGATAAGTATGGGAGATAATTAGGAATAGGTTTAGGATGAGAATAAAGAGTAAATGTAGGAAGAAAATAAGATAGGTTAAGTATAGATATTTCATAGAAGATTAGTGGAAAGTTAGGAATAGGATAGGTATATAGGATGTATATAGGATTAGATGAATAAGTAGGATGAAGTTAGGGATAATTTCAGTTTATAAGATTAGGTGAGAGTTAGGAATAGGATAGGGATATAGGATAGATGTAAATATTTTTTGGGTTGGATAAGTTAGGTAAGTTAGATAGATAAGGGTAGAGAGAGATAGGCAATTTTTTTTTTTCTCTAAATATTTTTGGCAGTCTAAATGCTTTATATTTGCATTCAAATAAGTGGGATTATTTGTATTCAAATAGGGGAAAATACTCATATTTAGACCAGGGTAGAAGATTAAATAATCGCATCAAATAATTTTAATCACCGTGTATAATGAATATTATTAGATAATACGCTTTATTAAAACCATTAAGCATAAATAAATTCGGTCGTCTCAGTAAAATTAAGAAATTTAAATTATTTATAAGACGCTTTATATCAAAAGAAGCAGTATTGAAAAGCTCTGCGTGTAATGTAATTATTCCTAAACAAAGAGAAATTACGTGCAAAGTTTATATTAATTAACCCTATTTTAAGTAACCGGTAGTAAAACAAAGTGTACATATAATAATTAATATTTAAGTTGTATTCGCTAAAAATGAAAAGGATAGAAATCAATTTTAATTGGAGTTAATTAAACCGTTAATAACATATAATACCTATAGAAACTTGTAAAACCCAAGATTAAAATACCACGGAATAAGGCTCTGAGAATTAATAGTATGTTTAAACACCTGGGTTTATTTAAAAGTTCATTCGGCGTAAATTTTGCAGATAATTAATGTTTCTAAGAATCTTGGGAAAACGTCGCATAATAGTTACGAGAATTGCTAAAGCTGGGTATTTCACACTCCATGTGGACTAAAATAATCGATAATAAAGAATATCAAGTTGCACCAATAAGAACACGGTAGAGAAGGAAAGAGAAAATGCGTCAAGCAAAGACACATATTGTAAAAGGCGGGATTTAAGCAACGTCACGGGGGTCACAATTGGTTAAAAATAGGATGCAAATATCAGAGGTAGAACAACGATTTCTGTACAAAATTAATTAGTTTTTCTCGGACATGCTTGCGTGCCGTGTGAAATTTTCTGAGATTTAAATGGGGCGAGTGAAAATTCGTAAAATCGACGCGTGAGCGACAGACTGGGAACATGGCATGAGAAATTCTTTAGAATTACCCGTTTTGGGGAACAGACCGATAGACAGGCTTTTTGCTATATATACCGAGATGAAGATAAACAAGCTCTCTTAGACTTTTGACGATTCGATGCGTTAAAAGCTCGTACATACGCGACTTGATTGAAAATGTTAAACCGTGCATTTTAGTTTGATTAAATAATTTAAAGTTTGCTAGTACATTTTAGTGATTCAAAATAGCTTGTTATTTACGTGCTAACATGAATGTACTTCAGTGCACTTAGATACAAGGTAATAAAATTTAGTTTCACTGTACCAATTAGCAAAATTTACAACGACGAATGTATACACAAAAGTAGGCAGTTTTGGCGTATATTGGTGACAGAAGCATGAATTTCTTTGCTATTTTTCGGGGGTGTTAATAATTAAATGGTTCAAATACGTGTCTGGATCCATGAAACAAGGGTCAGATAAACACAGATAAGTTCCGGAAAGGCCCAGAAACGACTTTGAATGGATGGTGATGGAGAAAATTTTAAAAGCGTAGAGAATCAGAAGCCGTAAATATAATCCTGTTGAATGGTGTGATTAACTAAAGAAACGATACTTTGAAGCTACGAGGACAGTAACCTTCAGGTAAATTATACTATTTTGTTTGACATTTTGTGTGTATTGAATGACTTTATAATTGATTTACTTTAAATGGACATTAGTGAAATTGTTCTAACCATAAAAGTTTAATTTTAAGATGAAATTTGCTTGTTTAAGTTAAAAGGGGTATTTTGTTTTGATGTTCGGGAATATGATGAAAATTTGGGTATGTCTTTGAGCTCAATTAGACGAACCTGGTTAATTAACGTAAAGGGTGGTAGATGCTCCTTTATACTCAGACTCCGGTCTGCTTATATTGTTATATTAATTAGTAGGCATCCAACAAGGACTTTAATTTTGGATGCACAGTAAAATGATAATAAAATTAATCTTGAAATTCTTTTAAAACTGAAATTTATGCTGAGTTTTAATTTTGAAATTTTAATGTATTCTGAATATTGATGTAAATAGAGTTAACGTTGATGTTTTGGTAGGAATGTGTTGTTTTTTTTTTTTTATTTTTATGAATGAGGAGGTTTATAACATTAGGTGAGCAGCCGAGGCGAAAAGCGTAGTTCACGGATTTTAAAGGTATCACAGCATTCTTGACGCCCAAACTGTGGGGTTCGAATGTTTTTTTTTTGAAAGGGCCAGTACCTGCAGATATGAGAAGATTCACAGCATTTCTTTGGCGCCCAATTCGTGAGGCTCGATTTTATACAGGGTAACACAGCAATATATATATATATATATATATATATATTTCTCTGATCTTCCTTGATGCTAAGGTGACGCTTATATTTAAAACGCCCCACAAATTGGGTGCCAAAAATTCTCTGCTCTTCTGCTGTCTGAAGAACAAAACTAACTACTCTACAGAAGGAAAACGCTGCTACGGTAACTCACCTAGATTTATTTACAGATTCATATAAAATTATATACAAACATCATCGCCAACTCCTTGTTCACACATCAGTTATATTACATACATTCCCCTTTTCAAAATAATACATCTCTAATTCACATATTACCCAGATTAATTATTACACATTTAAAGAAATAGGGCTTTACCATAAACCTTACTGGATTATTGCGAGCTCATAGTAACCATAACCGCTCGTGTGCATTTCTACACATTAAATTATAAAAAAGTCCCTTTTGCCTTGTACATAAACAAATAGGACAAATATCTTAAATCAAAATTTTATACGCATAAATTCCCGCATAAAAATATAGTAAATTAATCTATTAAAAGAGATCAATCATCAACTCTTAATAATTTAGTCAGTGTAGTTGATAGAAAAATACCCATAAAGCACAAAAGTCATTACACCAGTTATACGCAAAACAATTTAAACAAACATCAGTTACCTAGATTTCATCATTGCTCATGGATCTGCTATCTAGCATCAACAACTGCTGCTTTTTATTAATGACTGCGCCTTCAGGAATGTCCTCAATCTGGATTCCACCAGCCGTAACTGCACGCTACTATTGTATCCTCATATCTATCAGTTTGATAGTACATCCAAACTCCCCCAATTCTGTTACTGATCTGATTTATCATTGGTAAAAGACCAAATCGTTCAACCACTGACTTCTACTCCATCGTAAGTGCATGCTTCGCACTCTTCATACAACACCATAATATCAAGCAGTCTGTACTTACTTATTCACTCTTACTGCACATTAAAACATTTATAATTACATTACTGACTGCTTGTCGCAACTCAATACCAACTTGTATAGGTTGTATATTACAAGCTTGACTTGCAGCTGTAAGCTGGTTCACCACGAAGAGAGTAAAAGATCAGAGCGAGCTCCACCACAAAGTCCTGGTGTTTATATACACTTTTCTGTCCCCCTAAAGCTTGCCAATTCCTCAAATTTTGTACAGTACACACAAACAACTTCCAACTGTTTTCAATTTCTTCGTAAATTCTACAATACACACGAACAACTTCCAATCGACTCGATATTCTCTGAAACCACAAGTTTAACCGACACTCACTTCCTCGAATTCTAATCTCTACTGGCAAAATTTATCGTTAAAACACGCTTCTACTGTTATATCTGTCTGCCTCTAACATAAGCACTCAATCGGCTATCCCTTACTTTGTATAACCACCAATTTGTTTTCAGTCCACTACCTTGTCTGAACCCCAAGCTCAACGAATTTCGTGATCTGTCTCTCTTTCTTCCACTCATACTATCTTAAATAACCGCTCTTTATTTACTGTTAACAACGTGCCTTTTAACCGACAAAATGCCCCCACTCAATTATGTCTATGTTAATACTTGGTATTTCTATCCTACTTTTATCCCTTCTAAAAGTTAACCCTTCCTTGTCTCGTAGTTGACGACCTACAGAAATAACGCTTTCCAACTAAATATTACCCTCTCTAAACAACGTTCAAACTATGCACATCTCACTTCTACATATTCTACCTTATATTCTTTCGTTGTCTCTCTGTCTTCACCCCAAATCAACTAACACTTAAAACGTGATATCTTTATCCTACTTCTACTCATTCTAAAATTAACCTTTCCTTGTCTCGCCGTTCTGTTGCATAACCGACACATACCCTCTTTCAGTTATAAATCCTTTTAATGAAGCTATAAATCCATTATAATTGACAGATCCGACCAACGTTTTCTCCCCTAATACCCTAGTTGCTTCAAATTAACGATATTTGGAAAGTTTTGTTATTATAAACAATACGCAGAACTACAAACGGTTTAAAATTCCAAATGTGGATTATTCTTCTTCACTATATATATATCATCCTATTAGAAGTAAAAGATCTGGATATTTCAAATTTAATTGCAACTAAGCGTGATATTGAATGATAAAGGTTTTTGATGCATTAAGAATGAACCGAAAATGAATTTTACCTATTGTTTGTTGTATGTATTTTGCTAAAGAAATATATATATTACTCATATTTAGACCAGGGTAGAAAATTAAATAATCACATCAAATAATTTTAATCACCGTGTATAAGGAATTTCATTAAATAATACGCGTTATTAAAACCATGAAGCATAAATAAACTCGGTTGTTTCAGTAAAAATAAGAAATTTAAATTATTTATAAGACGCTTTATATCAAAAGAAGCAGTATTGAAAAGCTCTGCGTGTAATGTAATTATTCCTAAACAAAGAGAAATTACGTGCAAAGTTTATATTAATTAACTCTATTTAAGTAACCGGTAGTAAAACAAAGTGTACCTATAATAATTAATATTTAAGTTGTATTCGCTAAAAATGAAAAGGATAGAAATCAATTTTAATTGGAGTTAATTAAACCGTTAATAACATATAATACCTATAGAAACTTGTAAAAACCCAAGATTAAAATACCACGGAATAAGGCTCTGAGAATTAATAGTATGTTTAAACACCTGGGTTTATTTAAAAAGCTCATTCGGCGTAAATTTTGCAGATAATTAATATTTCAAAGAATCTTGGGGAAAACGTCGCATAATAGTTACGAGAATTGCTAAAGCTGGGTATTTCACACTCCATGTGGACTAAAATAATCGATAATAAAGAATATCAAGTTGCACCAATAAGAACACGGTAGAGAAGGAAAGAGAAAATGCGTCAAGCAAAGACACATATTGTAAAAGGCGGGATTTAAGCAACGTCACGGGGGTCACAATTGGTTAAAAATAGGATGCAAATATCAGAGGTAGAACAACAATTTCTGTACAAAATCAATTAGTTTTTCTCGGACATGCTTGCGTGCCGTGTGGAAATTTTCTGAGATTTGAATGGGGCGAGTGAAAATTCGTAAAAATCGACGCGTGAGCGGCAGACTGGGAACATGGCATGAGAAATTCTTTAGAATTACCCGTTTTGGGGAACCGACCGACAGACAGGCTTTTTGCTATATATACCGAGATGAAGATAAACAAGCTCTCTTAGTCTCTTAGACTTTTGACGATTCGATGCGTTAAAAGCTCTTACATCCGCGACTTGATTGAAGATGTTAAACAGTGCATTTTAGTTTGATAAAATAATGTAAAATTTTGCTCGTATATTTTAGTGATTCAAAATAGTTGGTTATTTACGTGCTAACATGAATGTACTTTAGTGCACTTAGATACAAGGTAATAAAATTTAGTTTCACTGTACCAATTAACAAAATTTACAACGACAAATGTATACACAAAAGTAGGCAGTTTTGGCGTATATTGGTGAAAGAAGTATGAAGTTATTTGCTATTTTCGGGGTGTTAATAATTAAATGGTTCAAATACGTGTCTGGATCCACGAAACAAGGGTCAGATATACATAGATGAGTTCCGGAAAAGCCCAGAAACAACTGGTGATGGAGAAAATTTTAAAAGCGTTGAGAATTAGAAGCCGTAAATATAATCCTGTTGGAATGGTGTGATTAACTAAAGGGACGATGTACTTTGAAGCTACGAGGACAGTAACCTTCAGGTAAATTATACTATTTTGTTTGACATTTTTGTGTGTTGAATAACTTTATAATTGATTTACTTTAAATGGACATTAGTGAAATTGTACTAACCATAAAATTTTAATTTTAAGATGAAATTTGCTTGTTGAAGTAGAAAGGAGTATTTAGTTTTGATGTTCGGTAATATGATGAAAATTTGGGTATGTCTTTGAGCTCAATTAGACGAACCTGGTTAATTAACGTAAAGGGGTGGTAGATGCTCCCTTTATACTCAGACTCCGGTCTGCTTATATTGTTATATTAATTAGTAGGCATCCAACAAGGACTTTAATTTTGGATGCACATTAAAAGGATAATAAAATTAATCTTAAAATTCTTTTTAAAACTGAAATTTATGCTGAGTTTTAATTTTGAAATTTTAATGTATTCTGAATATTGATGTAAATAGAGTTAACGTTGATGTTTTTTGGTAGGAATGTGTTGTTTTTTTTTTTTAATGAGGAGGTTTATAACATTAGGTGAGCAGCCGAGGCGAAAAGAGGATCACAGCCGTTTATGACGCCCAATCTGTGGGACTAGAATTTTTTTGTTGAAAGGACCCAGTTCCCGCATTCAAAGGAGGATTTCACAGCATATTTTGGCGCCCAACGTGGGGCTCGAGTTCCAAATAAAATTTTTGTTATTTTATTCCAGGAAACTGGCGATCTGAGAGAGAGTTTCTGTTTGTGGATAAATTTAAGAGTATTTTAGAGTGTGTGAGTGATTTGAACGTATGCAGAGAAAGGAGTGGTTAAGGAGTCAAGGAGTGGAAATTGGAAGTGACGATAGTGCATTGTGTGAGAAAATTTCGAAAATGGAAGAAGCTGGAGGCAGTAGAGGTCAGTCGAGGACGGAATCAGGAGAAACAGGAAATGAGTTAATAATGAGAATGTTAGAGGAAATGCGATTAGCTAGGGAAGAATCGAATAGAGCGATGGAGGAGTCTAACAGAAAATTAGAACTGCTAAGCGTTGAATCGAATAGAGCGAGAGGACTCAAATCGAAAATTTGACCGCATGAATGAGACATTAACAGGAGTTAGGAAACCCTAAGTGAGAAAATAGATAAGACGAATAAAGAAGTTTCAGAATTTAAAAATAGTCTTACCGTAAAGATGGGGGAAGTTGAAAATAGGGTTGATAAAAATGAGCGTGATATTACAGGTATTCGACAGGAAATGGGACATTTAAGGTCCGAAGTACGCATTTTTGTGAAGAAGAGATTAATATAAAATGACTGAAGTGACGGACTCATGTAGGGATCAGTTAGGCAGGGTAGAACGCGAAGTTAGTAGTATTAAATACAACATGTCAAATTTAACGGGGGATGGTCCCAGATTTTCTACAGGTGGAGTATCATTGGACCAACACATGAAGTTTTATGGCGATAACAGGGTAAATCCACAAATTTTTATTAATAGTGTAAGAAATCTAGTGGGAAATTTATTTGACGAACAGACTAAACTAAATACGGTAAAGGCTTTATTAAAGGACAATGCGGAGGCATGGTACAATTTAGTAGGACAGGACATAGACACGTATCAGGACTTTGAAAACAAATTTTACAACATTACTGGAGTGATCACAAACAGGATCAGATTAGGGACGACTTGATTACAGGAAAATTTAAGGAGAGTTTGCAGGTTCTAGGAGCAATATGCCATCCGCAAATACAGTGTGGCCAAACAACTGAATCCACCATTGACGGACAGACAGATAATCAAGTACCTATCACGACATTTTGAACTGGAAATTAGACAACACGTGGCCTTACAAAACATCACAGAACGGGAGACGTTTTGGAATACTTACAGAGATATGACGATGTATGTGTTGGACGGACAAGAGAGATACGAGAACGAAACATTAACACAGTTAGGTTTGACAACAGGACACCGAATTATCCGAGACGGCCTGACTACAACAGAAATTTTCGACCGAATTGGGAACGACGAGGACAGGAATACAGGAGCAATAGTGCGACTAGGGGACCGACGCCAAGACCTAGTTACACGCGACAGAACAGTTTACCGGAGGTAAACAGGACTGTGACCAGCACGCCGAATAGAGACAGGGACACGGATATTAACACGAGGAGGACGTACGCACAGGTTGTAGAAGGACAACCAGGACCAAGCACGGAAAACAGGACGAGACAGGATTTTTAGAACGCGACAGACCACTAGATTTCTGTGTAAATGTATATGAACATCCACGTGAATTTTTCAAAATTGAGGAAGAAGTAGAGCCAGAAACTGAGGAAAAATTATGTTTGCCAATTATTAATTTAGAAATTTTTGAAAATAATGTAGAAGTATTACTTGATACAGGGCAGAGGCGAGTTTAATATCGGAGGAATTCGTCAGCAAAATTAGGGATAAGGTTTGTGATAGAATTATGCCTATAAAACGTAGCCATTTAGTAGCTCCAAATAAAAAGAAGTTTGCTGTAGTAAATAGTGTTGTGGTGCTTAGGATAGATATAGGAGGTTTAAGCTGTGAACAGGAGTTTGTAATTGTACCTGGACTGAAGTTTCAGAGCATTTTAGGTGTTGACTGTGTGATGAAGTTAGGGTTTTGATAGATATGGAAAGGAAGGTAGTAAGGATTAAAGATAGGGTAGTGCCATGGAAGGGCAGTTATGAAGTCACAGAGGATGACACGGGTTTAGTATTAATGTAGTAGAGGTAGAGGATGATGAAGGTAAACAGATCAACACAATAAGATGTCCAGAGGATAGGAGAGTAGAGGTTCAAGCTTTATTACAAAAACATGCAGAATTAGTGGGGTAGAAGCAAGCACAGCGTTAGGCTATGAGCACAAATTGGAAGTGGATAATTCAGAACCGTTCAACGCAAAGGTTTATCCAATTCCAGCAGCATATCGGGAGCAGGTGAAGGCAGAATTAAATAAAATGTTGGAGGATGGCATAATAGAGGTATCAAACACTCATTTCATAAATCCGTTGGTGGTAGTTAAGAAAAGGATGATAGCATTCGTTTATGTTTAGATGCAAGAAAATTAATCAACGGACCAAACCGCAATTCCATTGTCCACCATCCATGGACACACTTTTGACGAGATTAAGTGGCAAGTTTATTTTAGTAAATTAGATTTAAGAAATTCATTCTGGCTGATTCCATTACACAAAGATTCTAGAAGGTACACAGGATTTTCCGTAGAGGGAAAAATCTATAATTTTAAGGTAGTACCGTATGGTTTGTCAACGTCAAGTGCAGCATTAATTAAGGCAATGCAAGCAATTTTAGGAGCATATGAGCAATTCTGCATACACTATGTGGATGATATTTTAATTTTAGTGAAACTGAGGAACAACATTACTCTCATTTAGAACGGATATTATTAGAGCTTAAATTAGCAGGATTGAGGCTGAATATAGAAAAATGTGAATTTTTTCAAAACCGTTAAATTTCTGGGGTATGTGGTGAACACTCAAGGTATGTGTATCGATAAAGAAAGATTGTCCGAACTTTTGACATATCCGAGACCTAATAACATTAGGAAATTAAGAGCTTTTTGGGGTCCTTAACTTTTATAAAAGTTTGTACCGGGATTTGCTGAAAAAGCGAGTCCATTGTTTAAACTTCTGAAGAAGGGAGTACGATGGAGTTGGACGGAAAGTCAAGAGGCAGCATATTTAACACTGTTGGAACAATTTCACGACCAACTAATTTTGAGGCATCCCAGATTTGATGTAGGTTTCGTACTGAGGACGGATGCATCGGATAGTGCATTAGCAGCAGAGTTGTACCAAGTACAAGAGGGGGAAGAGGTGCCCATATCTTTTGTTTCACGCACACTGAAGCCGCATGAAGTAAATTACACGATTAGTGAAAAGGAGATGGCTGCAGTGGTGTTTGGTGTTACGAAGTTAAAATTTTTTGATAGGAAGACATTTTGTAATCGAAACGGATCATTCGGCGTTGTGTGCGTTGATGAATACGAGATTTTCTAACAATCGAGTATATCGATGGGGTTGTTACTACAGGAGTTTGACTTTGAGATTAAATATATTAAGGAGAAAATAATTTTATAGCAGACGCGTTTAGTAGAAACAGGGACATGGATAACAAAAGACCGTGTGACATCATGATTGCCATGAACAGTCTACTACAAAATGATTCAGTATATGGAGAAGAGGAGATCTTGAGGAACCAGAGGCAGAGTGAGGAGCTACAGATTGTTAGAACGAAGTTAGAAAACGAACCGGGATTTAAAACTTCCATATGATAAACGGCTTTTGTGTAAAAAATTCAAGAATTGGAAGTGTATGTAGTGGATAGGGTACAAGCAAAATTAATTATCAAAGATCTGCACTTAAGATATGGTCACATAGGAATCCGAAAGACATGGTTAATTTTAGGAAACGTTTTTTCAACTAAAGACTTAGGGTTAGTAAAGTCAGTCATCAACACTTGTCACTTATGTACTTTAGGAAAGTACAAAAATAGTACGAGTCAGGATGTGGTACAAAGTATACACGTACAAAATCCCTGGACTTAGTTGCTATTGATTATTTGAGTAATCTAGTCCGAAGTACAAAAGGACACAAACATGTGCTGATTGTGACTGATGTGTTTTCGAAATTTACCAAATTATATCCCACTGGGATTGTAACACAGTCGGAACAAACAAGAAATTGGAACAATTTTGTAGGGAAGTAGGAACTTTTAAACGGTATTAGCAGACAATGCTACTTATTTTAATAATCAAAGATTTAGAGATTATTGGGAGAGGCAAAACATTAAAGTGGTGTTTTGTAGCATAAGGCATCCTCAAGCGAATCCAGCTGAGCGATATATTCAAGAGACGGTTAAGTTTTTGCGTTTAGCTTCACATAGGAATCATCGTTTATGGGAGGACAATTTGTCCAAGGTTGAATCTTTTATCAATGAAACCCTAGTACCGTGACAGAAATCAGTCCCATTATGCTGATCAAGCAACAGTATCCCGAAAGACCATGGCAAATTGTGCCTAGGGACGATGAATTTCAACAACTTTTGGTAGATGTGAGGAGAGGTTAAGGAAGAGCTGAAAAATATACAAGGAAGATGAACGCAAGAATTAGAAAGAGGGTAAAATTTAAAGTGGGAGACCAGGTAGTAGTAAAAAGCTTGAGAGTAGGGAAGAGAGAAGGATGACATGTGCTAAACTACACTTGCCATATGAGGGACCTTTTGAGATAGGTGAAGTAGTAGAGTGCACATATTTATTAAGGAAGTAGGTACGGGAAATGAGAGGGACGGTTTCACGTCAACCTACTATTCCTTATACCGGAGAACCAGCACCACAGGAGAAATAGGTGTATAATAGAGTAAAATGTAAATAGGATAAGAATAGAGATAGGTGTATATAGAAAAGTAGAAGTAAGTGTTTATAGAAAATAAAGCTAGGTATAGGATAAATATGGGAGATAATTAGGAATAGGTTTAGGATGAGAATAAAGAGTAAAGGTAGGAAGAAAATAAGATAGGTTAAGTATAGATATTTCTTATAAGATTAGTGGAGAGTTAGGAATAGAGTAAGAGTAGGATAGGCATATAGGATTAGGTAGGGGGAAGTAAAGTATGGTGAAGATTAGTTAAAAGTTAGGAATAGGATAGGTATATAGGATGTATATAAGATTAGATGGATAAGTAGGATGAAGTTAGGGATAATTTCAGTTTATAGAAGTAGGTGAGAGTTAGGAATAGGATAGGGATATAGGATAGATGTAAATATTTTTGGATTGGAGACAAAGTAGGTAAGTTAGATAGATAAGGGTAGAGAGTGATAGGCAATTTTTTTGTAATTTTTTGTCTAAATGTTTTATATTTTAAGTCAAATAAGTGGGATTATTTGTATTCAAATAGGGGGAAAATACTCATATTTAGACCAGGGTAGAAAATTAAATAATCACATCAAATAATTTTAATCACCGTGTATAAGGAATTTCATTAAATAATACGCGTTATTAAAACCATGAAGCATAAATAAACTCGGTTGTTTCAGTAAAATAAGAAATTTAAATTATTTATAAGACGCTTTATATCAAAAGAAGCAGTATTGAAAAGCTCTGCGTGTAATGTAATTATTCCTAAACAAAGAGAAATTACGTGCAAAGTTTATATTAATTAACTCTATTTAAGTAACCGGTAGTAAAACAAAGTGTACCTATAATAATTAATATTTAAGTTGTATTCGCTAAAAATGAAAAGGATAGAAATCAATTTTAATTGGAGTTAATTAAACCGTTAATAACATATAATACCTATAGAAACTTGTAAAACCCAAGATTAAAATACCACGGAATAAGGCTCTGAGAATTAATAGTATGTTTAAACACCTGGGTTTATTTAAAAGCTCATTCGGCGTAAATTTTGCAGATAATTAATATTTCAAAGAATCTTGGGAAAACGTCGCATAATAGTTACGAGAATTGCTAAAGCTGGGTATTTCACACTCCATGTGGACTAAAATAATCGATAATAAAGAATATCAAGTTGCACCAATAAGAACACGGTAGAGAAGGAAAGAGAAAATGCGTCAAGCAAAGACACATATTGTAAAAGGCGGGATTTAAGCAACGTCACGGGGGTCACAATTGGTTAAAAATAGGATGCAAATATCAGAGGTAGAACAACAATTTCTGTACAAAATCAATTAGTTTTTCTCGGACATGCTTGCGTGCCGTGTGGAAATTTTCTGAGATTTGAATGAGGCGAGTGAAAATTCGTAAAAATCGACGCGTGAGCGGCAGACTGGGAACATGGCATGAGAAATTCTTTAGAATTACCCGTTTTGGGGAACCGACCGACAGACAGGCTTTTTGCTATATATACCGAGATGAAGATAAACAAGCTCTCTTAGTCTCTTAGACTTTTGACGATTCGATGCGTTAAAAGCTCTTACATCCGCGACTTGATTGAAGATGTTAAACAGTGCATTTTAGTTTGATAAAATAATGTAAAATTTTGCTCGTATATTTTAGTGATTCAAAATAGTTGGTTATTTACGTGCTAACATGAATGTACTTCAGTGCACTTAGATACAAGGTAATAAAATTTAGTTTCACTGTACCAATTAGCAAAATTTACAACGACAAATGTATACACAAAAGTAGGCAGTTTTGGCGTATATTGGTGAAAGAAGTATGAAGTTATTTGCTATTTTTCGGGGTGTTAATAATTAAATGGTTCAAATACGTGTCTGGATCCACGAAACAAGGGTCAGATATACATAGATGAGTTCCGGAAAAGCCCAGAAACAACTGGTGATGGAGAAAATTTTAAAAGCGTTGAGAATTAGAAGCCGTAAATATAATCCTGTTGGAATGGTGTGATTAACTAAAGGGACGATGTACTTTGAAGCTACGAGGACAGTAACCTTCAGGTAAATTATACTATTTTGTTTGACATTTTGTGTGTGTTGAATAACTTTATAATTGATTTACTTTAAATGGACATTAGTGAAATTGTACTAACCATAAAATTTTAATTTTAAGATGAAATTTGCTTGTTGAAGTAGAAAGGAGTATTTAGTTTTGATGTTCGGTAATATGATGAAAATTTGGGTATGTCTTTGAGCTCAATTAGACGAACCTGGTTAATTAACGTAAAGGGGTGGTAGATGCTCCTTTATACTCAGACTCCGGTCTGCTTATATTGTTATATTAATTAGTAGGCATCCAACAAGGACTTTAATTTTGGATGCACATTAAAAGGATAATAAAATTAATCTTAAAATTCTTTTAAAACTGAAATTTATGCTGAGTTTTAATTTTGAAATTTTAATGTATTCTGAATATTGATGTAAATAGAGTTAACGTTGATGTTTTTTGGTAGGAATGTGTTGTTTTTTTTTAATGAGGAGGTTTATAACATTAGGTGAGCAGCCGAGGCGAAAAGAGGATCACAGCCGTTTATGACGCCCAATCTGTGGGACTAGAATTTTTTTGTTGAAAGGACCCAGTTCCCGCATTCAAAGGAGGATTTCACAGCAATATATATATATATATATATATATATATATATATATATATAGTATAATGGTTGAGGGAGCTAGCAAGGGTTCTAAGGGTTGTTTAGTACAAGGTAGTGTATGCCAAGTAAAATAATCCATATATTTGATCACATAATTTAAAAATGTATGTTTGCCGTATTTTACATATGCTAAAGTACAATTCAAAATGGTAGTTGAAATATAAGTGCCAAAAGGTAAATTAAAATGACAAAATGACGTAGTAAGATGTACAGTGCTCAAGGGTTTATACCGAGTTTGAATTTTATAGGCCATTGAAAGTACATTTGCCGTCCAAAAACCGGATGCGTCTATGGATGTTCACTATCAACCACGCATCCAGGTTCAAGTGTGCTTTATTTTGGCTTTTTATTTTAAATAGAATCAACTTTTGGACAAAATTTGTAAGCTCAAAATTATTAGTTATAACAACGTCAAATGTGATTGAAGGACTGTAAATATTTAGGACCAATACTAGAATTTTATGTGAATTATAAAAGTGTAAAAAGACATGAATTATGGTATGTGCGACACAAACGTAGTGTTTAGATGTTATTGGACAATTTTAGTTATGTAATTTTATAATTTAGTAGGCAAGAAATGTTATAATGGTCGCCTTGAAAAGAAAACAAAGGGAGATTATTCCAAAATTTATTTTGTGAAAAAGACGTGTTTTGATAGAACTGCGCTAATTTGTGTACGATTTAAAGGAGATTATTTCGAAATTTTTTTGTATAAAGACGTGTTTTCATAGAACTGTGCTAATTTGTGTAACGATTTTAAAAAGTTAATAAAAGTGTTTGATTTTGAATAGTTTTGATTGAGTAAAGAAGGGTAAAGAGCAGCAGCGAAATATAAATGAGCAACAGCGACGATAGTAAAAAGTGTAAAGATTGATAATAGTACGACGGTGAAGCGACGAATACTTGAATAGATTTGGAACGATATTGGGAAAGGCGGAAGGAAAATCGAGTGGTTATACATAGGGACGAAGTTGGATTTGGATAGAGATTAAAAGGCGGAAGGACATAGAGTGGTTATATAAGCGACGGCGAAGCGACGTATATTTAAATAGATTTGGGATTGATTTGGATAGCGATTTAAAGGCAGAAGGACATAGGGTGGTTATTTAAAGGAACGAAGATCGAGTTGGATAGAGATTTATAGGTAGCAGGACATCGAGTGGGTAGATAAAGAAAGGAAGATTGATTTGGATATAGATTTATAGCGGGGGCATCGAGGAATTTGAAACAGGACGGCGATTAGATTTGGATTGAATACGAAAAAGCGGACGGATTAATTGAGAACACAAGGAGCGAAATTAGGAGAGCAACAATTGGTAGTGGAGGATTCAAAGCAGAAATTAGGACAGAAGAATTAGCGCAGGGGAAGTAACATAAACGGGTATTCCAAATTCTAAATTAGGGTTATTTAATTTCAGATATTGGGGAGCATCTAAAATTTAAGAACGACACCTGGAGGCGATACGAAAATTTTACCGGATAGTACAACCGTGTAAAGACGCATACGGTGACGAGGATCTTGAGCCAGCAGTAAGAGAGGCCAAGAACGAAGTATAATCCAGGTGAGTGCTGAAATATCTTAAAACGTCAAAAAAGTCATAAATTTGTGGTAGTAAATTAATTTGGCACAAGGCAACGTTGATCGTAATAAAAATTTGGCATATACAAAAGTAGTTTATAAATTTAGTACTAAAACAAAAGAGTGTGCAGTTTGGTTGGGCATTGCACATCTACTTATAACGGAACTCACTATAAGTAGGCGAACACCCTGAGAATTAAGAGCTTAAATAGTCGAGGCATTGAAATAAATAGTTAATTAAAGAACCAACCAAACGTTGCAAGTACGGGGCGTGCATTAGGTGTGCACATTACATAAAAGGCGCGACAAAAAAGGGTAAAATAAAATAAATAAATAAAAATTAAAGAAAGAAAGGCGGGGTAGAAAGACTAGATCAGTAAAATATATATATATATATATATATATATATATATATATATATAGGTTATTAACTTAAATAACAATGTAAGTAAATTTAAAACTGTTATATGCGTACGTGTTTACAGAAATACTGAAACGATGTTACTATAAAATAGGTTGAAGTAAGGTGAGTTGAGATTTGTTGTTTTATTTGTTCAAACATACAGGTGATCTTTTGTATAGGCAATCCATTTCACCAAGAGAACACCCTTTAATTAAAATCTCTCGAGTTACTTGTCATTCAGAGGGAATCTTACTAGACTAGACGAAGTTGGCGCACTTAAACTTGACGAATTGAAAACCTTACTGGGTAAGAGTCGTTAGTAACCTAGCTTGTAATTGCACCTAGGTAAATTTTTGATCATTATTAAAATTTGTTCTTTTTTCTTTTATTTAGTGCTGGAGGGACCCACTTTCGCACCACTGTAGTTGGCCGATGCATCGTCATTTTGTTACGGTACTTACACCTCTTTTGGAAAATTCCAATTTCAATAATTTAATGCTACGAATATCAGTGACAAAATGTCCTACATATTTACATAACATAATACGTTGCTATGTTCATTTTCCTACTTTAAATATTTCGGTCTCTTCTTTAAATATTTAAATATCACGGTACCACTATTGCTGTTTATTTGAAATTATAGTATGTCGAGTTAGGCAATTCACTTTGCCCTGTTTTTATGGACACCACAAGGTAGATAAGAAAATTGCAAGGGCATAAGGTGTTTTACAATTTCTAGCAATAAAATCATACAAATAGAAAAATATACTCGAATTGCCAAATTAAACCCATTCAAAGGCAAGATGGCAATCAGAGAAACCGTGTAGCAAAACTCCTCTGCACATTTACTTCTAGCGAGAAGACTGCCTTGCTTATCGTGTGGGAGTAAAAGATGTTTGCATTATGAAATTGGATCCTTAAGCGTTCCAAAAGAAAACCATCGCATCAAAAGGGAGTTAACAAACAACAGATGCAATTACCTGGACGTATCCTTTTTGCTTCAAATTAATTACAAAACTCTCTAAAGAATATTTAATTTATAGTTTAATTACATTTCCTTACAGTATATTTTCATGTTTTATGTACAGGTCAAATCCAAACATTAAAAGATGTCACTGAGAGGTTGCCAGCGTTTCAAAATCATGTTCCAACTAGACTACATTACCATGACATTTATAAATCTGATTCAAGTTCTTCAAGAACTTAGTTGAACTTGAGGAAAAAATTGACCACTCTGTAGCCTTCAAATCTAACAAGAGTATTAATCAAACCCTTATTTGTCCAAAAACCAATGAATTTGTTATCGTTAAATTATCCTCCAAGAAATGTTTTAAGTATTTTATAGGACTAGTAATAAATATTGATCAAAACCTGGAATCAATTTTCCTCAAGTTTCTAAAAAAAATTACTGAAAATAAACTTGTGTTTCTTGAAAAAGATGACATCTTTACTATTGCTTTTGAAGAAATTGTTACTATTTTAAATTTGCCAGAATTAAATAATCGAGAGCAGTATACATTTAGTTGGTTGCCCAATGGTATTCCTATTTTGTAAAGAAAAATATTTCGAGTTATTTCGATTTTTGCGTTATTTTTTTTTAGTTTTTTAGCATATGAGAATACTCATATGTTTTGGTAATGAACTTGATGTCGTTGCTATATAATTTTTTAAAATTTACATTGAATGATATTCTATTTGTATACCTCACTTGAGTTAATTACCTCTCACTTTCGTTAATATTTCAGTTTTTAAGTTTTATCATTAATTTTTGTTTTATACATTTTTTATAGTAGAGCTAAAGAAATGTTTTGTTGATTTTATACTTAAAGAATTAAGCTTTAAGTTTTATTTGTAGTTTTAATATTTTTATACATTTTTTTCACTTCTGTTAATTCCACTTCTTAATACGTTAGCAGGTCTTTAAAAAAACTTTTTTTTTAAAACTATATTTTTGTAAGCTCAAACACATCATAGGTTTTTTGTAACAACATATTTGTTTAATTTTAGCTTTCAAACTGTGATTTTATTATTTTTCTATTTTAAAAAAATTTTGTTTTCAAAAGAATCTGTTTTCATAGCAATAACCCCATAAACAATTCTTTCAAGATTTGTGCATCAATTGTATAACAGCTTGTCATATTAGAATTTTTTAAGTTAGTTTTAAATAAAGTTCTTGATCAAAATGTTAACTTTGTTATTCTTTTTTTTTAAAAAAAGAATGACAAAAATAGAGTTCGTTTGTAACAAATACAATTACCTACTTCATAAATATACGTTTTTGTTCTAAATATCTATTTAACAAATATCCATTATTAGACAGAAAATATTAAATTCCGATAGTAACAATATATTACCACTTCATACATAGAGCTCCACCTATATTTAAAGACTCGAAGTAAAATTTAATATTTCTTCTATCTGTATGTGTATTGATAAAATATTCCCTTTCTGCGCGTGCTTGGATAATAAAATTGCCTCGTGAACAAGGTTCATCATTTTCCATCGGAATGTAATTAGCGAAGCAAGTGTTGAAACGTGGGCTAGCAGGTTTGAAAAAACATGCTGTCAAAAAGAGAGGTGCAACGGTGTCGACGGATATCATGGCCTCGATAGTTGTTGTATCGACCTAGAGTGACCAAGAAATTTATCTACAGTAGGTGAATAATTTTCAAGTTTACATCCAAATCATTTTCCTCGTTTCTTTTCAGCGCAAGTAAAAAATGTTTATACAGTATTGAAACACAAGTAAAAGTTAACAAATAATATCGAAACAAATTTCAAGTCCAATTTTGAAACGCAAATTTTATGTAAGCATGTAATTTATCAAATTGTGGAGCGATAAATCTTTCGTATATAATTATTATGAAACACAGAAGCACTATTGGTTGTTTGTTGTATTGAAAGTACAAAGTCTTAAATGTTGCTATGCAAGATGGTGGAAGTTTCTGCAGATGTTGTTTTGTATAGAAGTTAAGCCCGTGCATGTGCCAGCCGCGCGCATCTGTTTTTGTAAGTACTCAAGATGGTTGAAGAACTTGGATGCCTAGCAGATTGTTTGTGGTGATTCATCCCCAATTTTAGATCAATTTTCATTTCATGAAACCATTACTTAAAATGTACAAATAATTGTTGTAAATTTTATATGTTTATTTAAATTGGTACACGAAATTCTTCTAAAATTTATATGGTCATTTAAATTAGACACGTAATATTTTATTCAGAATATAATAGTTGGATATTTCATAAATACTCTTATAAACACAAAGAAATTTCTATATGATAATTTTTGAATTTACAAGGTTATACAAAAATGTATTCGTAACTAAACACGTGACACATTGATATTTGTTTGTCACATTATAAAATATAATTTTTTTGCAGTACACCTAAAGCATAGTTTAATTCAAACAATAAGTGTTTTTGACCTTTGATTCCATCAATTAAATCAATTAAAAATGTAGTTATGTAATCTACCGAAAGTCAGAGCATTTAATTTATTGATTGTAAACCCGAAAAAGATCCTATTCAGGTATCATCTATAGATTGTAGAATAATAATGAAAACACTATAAATAAATTTTTAATTATAAAATTCATATAAATAATCGGAGACTAATACTAGACCGTAATAAAAGTAATTATCTCGTAAGTTTCAGTACGTATAAAATTGTACAAATGATGTATATATTTTTTTTAAATCAATAGAAAGAATAATAAGTTGTTTTAAAGCTTTCTTTCATTGAAGTCATTAATAATTTTTCTATAGAAGCAAGCAACCACATTTATAAAATTTTTGTAGTGAAGAAGATATATTATTGGTGTTGAGTTTAAAATTTTTTGAAGTATAATTTTGACTAGTTGATCTTTTTATAATTAATTTTTTTGTGATAAAGTGACTATGCTCTAATGTAGCCCTAGTTCAAAAATGTTTAGAAGTGATTAAATTTTCAGATAGTACGAGATCGTCGTTCCCATTCCAGTTTGCTGAATCATAGGTAAGTATTATTTTTCTCTGTTTTGCTCGTCAAAGATATTTTTTTTCTTTTCGAAGATTTCCGTATCTGATCTTCGAATTGATTCTTATTATAACTATTATTAAGATACGGTGGCGTCCATTAAAAATTCTTTTATTATCGTATACCATCCTACGACCCTAGCTCATAGCTCTGCCCTAAGTTGAAGAAGCTTAGCTGGCTGGAAGATCTCTTTAGACGGTCCTTTTTTACTCAAAGCCATTTACCATCCTCTTTACCCTGGGCTTAAACCTTAAACAGTAACCCCTCATAATCTATCGAGGCTCTGCCGCATATAAGGTAGAGTAAATACACTATATAAATCTACAGAGAAAAAGTGTGTAACACGTTTTCATTAGGTTTTTTGTATAATTATTATTTAAATTAAATACTATATCAACAACTTATCCTATCTACATACAAGAATTAAAAAATAATGGCTAGCATAAGCAGTTTTATTTTCAAAATGCATAGTAATTTAAAAATATTTTTCAAAAAATTGTTGTTGAAACTTATACAGTAAAAAAGAAAATGTGTTATTTAGTTCTCCTGCAAAGTTGCAGGTAGAACAGGAGATTTTGCAGGCTCGCGGTCGATATGACAATTGCATTTTCAGTAATTTTTCATACATATAGTGTGACTTGTGAGATGCAAAAGTTTTTTCTTTCAAAATTCGTTCATGAAACCTACCGACTTCGTAAAATAATTAAATTCAGATAACTTGCACTGAGATTATTATTTCAGGATATCTTAGATATTGAACTTCTCTGATATACCTTAAAATAAGCGTTTCGGCGTAATACTTGAACTATTTATTAAAAGCGCGTAAGCCATACTAAATATTCTGCAGAACAATAGCAATTTTTAAATGTAAGTGAACTTTCGTAAAATTGATAAAATTTCCTTACCATTTTATAAGCATGTCGAGTTGGTTCAAGATTTGTGCAGAACCAATTCCATTTGTAAAGCACACCGACTTGTAATGAAATTAAAGAGAGAGATAAATAAAACAAACACCTATAGGAACGTATACCATTCATAGCTCGTATTACGCTAGTTATTCATGTTAGGTTAGAAATTATTGAATTTTGTTAATACCAGAAGGGTCAGCGTCGCGGCGACACTGTACATGCGTTGGCGCATTATGCCCTAAATTCAAATTTTGTATCGCTTACATAGAATAAATTGAAGTTAAAAAGATGCTTCAATGATTCTCAGCAAAACAATAACTCGTAAAATATTGTTTCTATTTATAGAAAATATAATTATACAAGGTACATAAACGTAACCGCTAGAGGCGTTTCGATCACATGAACACCGACCTTGAATCGCCCTTGTTACCGGAGTATTGTGAATGCTTTTGAATAGCGCGGACGCCCGCGTTTTTAGGACGTACGGCGTCGCGACGTCGTTGAAGTTATTACAGAACGACATTGTAAGCAACACAATAATTCAGGTTTGTTGTTAAATAGGCAAACAACTTCACCGCATGTTACACATTAAAATAGTACTTAACAAAGATTTTTTATTATTAAAATTAACCTAGGTCACTTACTACTGTTAAACGTAATGTCTATCAACCATTTCACTTCATAATACGTTTACCTGTCTCCAGGGCTAATAGATAGATGATCTCGTTTGCGATAGCTTTTGATGAAATAATGTTCATTCATTCTATTTATATAGGACTTTTAATTCAAAACTTAATTTTTGTTACGTAAAGTTAGCGCGGTTTCGTGCATAACTTTAAATATAGCGACAAAACCTTTGGATGTGGTGTGATGCATTTGTACGTCAACATGCTTGACAAAGTACCAAGTAAGAAAACATTGCATTTTTATGCTTAAGTGGTGCAGTTAATATTGATTGTTACAGCTTCATGCGTAGTATGTAATTTAATAATAATTTAATGCAGTTCAGACCTCTATTTGGTGCTTAGTTGCTTCAGTGCATCTTACTGCGCCATACTATCCTATAATTCGCAAATCCAATGCGAAATTTGATAAAACGTAATATTTGTTTAACAATACTAAGCGCGACGAAAACCATATATTTATACCTGATTGTGAAAATAATTGGAATGAACCGGGAGATTTCCGTGGATCCAAACAATGCAGACTTAAAACCTCTATAAGATCTTATCGACGCTATAGAAATAAAATAGTACAAATAAAACCTAATATTTTATCACGTAGAAGAAAAGTTTTTGAATTAGTAATTAAACTACTTCCTTGTTTACAATATTTAAGGCGAAGGGTTTCGTAACAGAGCTATTTCGCAATAGCGACTTGCTAAGGGCAAAGATCTATTTATTATAAATTTGTAATTGAGAACTTTCAGAAATTATTTAGGGATAAGGTTTGAAAATTATGCATATATAGTGCTAGGATCGTGGCAGGTTATACTGATGCTGAGGTGCAGTAAGAATTTTGTCGCCCTCCAAAGACAATTCATATTTTAATAGGGAAATAACGCACATTTGTAAAGATATATTTTTTTATCGGAAACACTGTATATTACAAAAAAAAGTATAAAAAATATAGACTAAAAACTATACAATGAAGCATAACATTAGGAATGAACAAACAGGACAAAACCATAATATAAATATATATATATATATATATATATATATATATATATATATAAAGACAAGTTATTTGCAGTCCGCAATAAGAAATAGTATATAAACTAAGATGTATCTGTAAACAAACTCTTATGAAAATAATAAGAGCTATTGACAAATACAAATCGGGCTGGTAGTTATATAGCCATTAACAAAACATTAGCTTTATTACTTCACAGGGGAGGAAACATCCACTGACCAATGGTTTCGGCTTGTTAAGTCTCATCAAAGTGAAATAGTTCCCAAGAACCCTATGAAGTAATCGAAGCTATTATAATGCTATAATTTCGAAACAATCACTGTACTATGGCAAAAGTAAATAAAACCGCCATCAGGTGATAAAGCACCAACACTACTAAAGTGTGGAAGTACAGAATTGAACCGAAACTACATAATAAATTTTGTAGATGACTATAAAAGTACGTCTAGCCTTTGAGATTTGCGGAATGTTACAGCAAAATTTATTTGCAAACGTAACAAACCTTCTCGTGGCGACACCCGGGTTCATGCCCCAAAGGCAATTCAAATAAATAAAGACAAGTTATTTGCAGTCCGCAATAAGAAATAGTATATTCACTCACAAGTCAAAACCATTGGTCAGTGGATGTCTCCTCCCCTGTGAAGTAATAAAGCTAATGTTTTGTTAATGGCTATATAACTACCAGCCCGATTTGTATTTGTCAATAGCTCTTATTATTTTCATAAGAGTTTGTTTACAGATACATCTTACTTTATATACTATTTCTTATTGCGGACTGCAAATAACTTGTCTTTATTTATTTGAATTGCCTTTGGGGCATGAACCCGGGTGTCGCCACGAGAAGGTTTGTTACGTTTGCAAATAAATTTTGCTGTAACATTCCGCAAATCTCAAAGGCCAGACGTACTTTTATAGTCATCTACAAAATTTATTATGTAGTTTCGGTTCAATTCTGTACTTCCACACTTTAGTAGTGTTGGTGTTTTATCACCTGATGGCGGTTTTATTTACTTTTGCCATAGTACAGTGATTGTTTCGAAATTATATCATTATAATAGCTTCGATTACTTTATAGGGTTCTTGGGAACTATTTCACTCTGATAAGGCTTAACAAGCCGAAACCATTGGTCAGTGGATGTTTCCTCCCCTGTAAAGTAATAAAGCTAATGTTTTGTTAATGGCTATATAACTACCAGCTCGATTTGTATTTGTCAATAGCTCTTATTATTTTCATAAGAGTTTGTTTACAGATACATCTTACTTTATATACTATTTCTTATTGCGGACTGCAAATAACTTGTAATTATTTATTTGAATTGCCTTTGGGGCATGAACCCGGGTGTCGCCACGAGAAGGTTCGTTACGTTTGCAAATAAATTTTGCTGTAACATTCCGCAAATCTCAAAGGCCAGACGTAGTTTTATGGTCATCTACAAAATTTATTATGTAGTTTCGGTTCAATTCTGTACTTCCACACTTTAGTAGTGTTGGTGTTTTATCACCTGATGGCAGTTTTATTTACTTTTGCCATAGTACAATGATTGTTTCGAAATTATATCATTATAATAGCTTTGATTACTTCATAGAGTTCTTGGAAACTATTTCACTCTGATGAGGCTTAACAAGCCGAAATCATTGGTCAGTGGATGTTTCCTCCCCTGTGAAGTAATAAAGCTAATGTTTTGTTAATGGCTATATAACTACCAGCCCGATTTGTATTTGTCAATAGCTCTTATTATTTTCATAAGAGTTTGTTAACAGATACATCTTACTTTATATTATATATATATATATATATATATATATATATATGCTGCGGATCGGGGATCAATCTCTGGAACTCCCTAAAAATCATTCGAGCCCCAACGTTGGGCCGTCCATAAGATTGCTGTGGTATGGGATGAATGGGTTTAACCTCTCTAGCGTCAACAACCGATTTTCAAAAAAAAAACAAATTTTATAAAAATATTCCTTACCCGGATTCGTCTGCTGCAACAAAATATCTTCAGCAGCTTCCCTGGCTAGCTCAGCTGTGCCTCTTTATGGATACCTAAATTTACAATCATTCTTCCTTCCCATTCACACATCATTCAATAAAATCACAAAATAATACAACAATCATACAATCTTTATTTACCGCTATTTACAAAAATTATTCACAGATATGTACATTTCGGTCCTCTAGTTACAACTCAATAAGTGCGATTTTTGTAAAGTCTTTGGTTTAAAATTTTAATTGTAAACACATTTAATACAACAGGAGTAAATGGGCCCCAAATAATTCCCTATATTTATTATTGCACACTGGAGTATGGTGAGCTCATAATAACCCAGTTTAATAATGTATGCTTTTCACCTTGCATAAAATTTCTACAAAATTAATAACCCATGTACCCTTAACAATCTAATTTAAATTCGTAATGAAATTTAGTAAACTTTACATACACCTTTTTTTTAATATTTAAAATACCTTCATAATAGTCAAGTACACGTATCTTTTCCAATACGTTAAAAAAAACATAAATAACCCCGAAAGTTCACTCACACGTTACAAATAATGCCAATAGTTTATCAAATAACAGCAAATTCTCAAATGAGTTACCTGGAAAATGCTTCAAGGCTCCATCTCCTACGATGACGCTATCCAGAACCCCTTTGCTTCGACTGACTATGCGCTCTTCTCCACCAGATATTTATAGATGATGACTCAGTCTACACTGAGCTCCGTGCTACCAATCACCATACCATCCCAGCATCCAAATTCACGTATATTACACTTATTGCTTTAGTAATTTACTAGCTTGACATGGTATTGGTTGGACCTCAGTTAAATTTAAATCACTCGCTACTACTCGCGTTAATAACTATAAGGCCCCAAATACCAAGTTATACGAGCTAGTACTACCTTAGTATGTTACAAATAAATTTTAAAACTAACAAAACTCTACGATAACGTCGGTTTATTGTTGTACGTAGTTAAAGCTATGCGAAAATCAAGAGTAGTAAACAGAATAAAAGAGAGCGATTTTAATTTTCTTTCAGTATTTATACACTAAAACTTCCCCCATTGGCCACTCTTTACGCGAAATACTTAATTGAAAGTAATATTTCTGCAAATTTTGGATATAACCGCTTTAAAACTTCCCGTAATTCAGCTCGTGAATACGCTATATAATCCGAAAACCCGCATTCACCTGTCGCGTGTTCGTCTGTTGTAAAACTATCTATTTCCACAAATGACAGTCCAATGTCGACATAAAACCCCGCCTGTAATATTGTTATCTCCGTCTTATGCATATTGGATGTCGCGTTCCAACCCTACTTGAGTGTTAAAAAATCGATATTGCTGACCGCGTCTTATGGACTCCACGTGGGTTGAATACGTGCGTTTGAAATCGAATGCTTTTATACCCGTCTCTATCTGTGGCATATTATTGATTGTGCATCCCTTCCGCTCTTTAAGAAACACTTGTTAGCTTTTATGCGAAGCCACTGACGGTCGAACAATATTTTCCTTGAAGCCCGCTTTATTATGTTTACAAATACAAAGAAGCTGACTTTTCAAACAGGTGTTCCTAATTATTGACTCGTTTAAAATAACATTTCTTGGAGTTTATATTTCATGGTATTTAACCCAACCGATATACTTGTTTGTTACAACAAAAACTTTTCGTCTTGGAACTATTGATTTTATATCCTGGTGCGTTTTCTGACGTTATTACCCGTTGAATTAAAATTAATCAAATTAATTATGCGTTTCTATTTGTTTTAAAACTGGTTTTCCTTTATGAACCTATTACTTTTCACTCCCTAATTATAAAATACGTCAATACTTGTTCGTTTAAATTAAATACATGAAATAAATTTTGCGCGTACATAAATACAGGGTGTTTGAAATTGCATTGTTTACCCCAAATTTAACCCTTTAAATCCACTACATAATCCCCCTATTTCAATTCTAAGAAAACTCCCCAATGTTTTCTAGAATTTAAATATCTAACTATCTACCATCTAATCTTACATACTATTTCTATACACCTATCTATTCATCTAACCCTACCTATACCTATTTCTCCAACCTATCACTACTTATCTACTTACTTCCATCTATTTCTACACCTATCTCTACTTATTTCTATTTATCTACCCCTATCTTTATTTATACTTAACTATTCACACCTATCACTACCTTCTACCTAACTATTTCTATCTATTACTAACCTTTCACCCTCTTATTTCAGTCTATTTTCTCTTTTATCTTACCCTTTTCGTCATTTATTAACTCTTTAAGTACCTCTTCTAGTAATCTTTTACTTATGTGCCTCTGTTATTTTTAACCTTGCCTACTATCCCTATCTATATCTTATCCTAACTATGTACACTTAATTCTATATCTACATCTAACTATCTTCCCATATTTATCCTATACCTAATTTTATTTTTCTATAAACACCTATCTTTATTTATCTTATTTCTACTTCTACGTTTCTATATACACCTATCTCTATCTCTAACTATTTAAATTTTACACTACCATTCACCTAACTCTATATTTTTATTTATGCACATGTCTCTTTATTTAAATCTAACTCTTTTCTTAATCCTCCAAGTCTTTCTTCTCACAACCCTCACACATTTCATCCCTATTTTTCCTTCTTCTATTTCTATACTTATCATCTCTATTACTTCACATAAAATAAAATTATCCCTATTATCCTGACTCTTAACTATTTCTTCTTCTGTCTCTACATTTGTCTGTTTCTCATTTATTATAATTTCCTCTTCTGCGAACAAACCAAACGATACTACCTCAACATCTTCATCTTTTCCTCTAAAGAAAACTCTTCATCTCTTCTAGATCCTTCATTTACAATATTCATCTCGTAAAAATCTCCTAAATTCGAATTACCAAAATTATCTTTGCCCCTCAACTCACTTATGCCTACTTTTACCTCTTGTATGTCACATAATGCTGTTTTCACTTTTACCTTTATTACTTCTGACTCATTATTCTCTAACAATGTTGCACTCGAATTTACCTCTACTTGTTCAGTCTCTTCGTTCACTACCAATTGTACCTCTTCTAACTTTTCCTCATTATATTCACCTGAGTCGATCTCTTTCACCTGTTCCTCATCTCCCTCTATACTATTAATACATAACCCCATGTCATCTTCTGTGACATCATAACTTGCCTTCCAGGGCAATATCCTATCCCCAATCTTAACTATCTTCTTCTCCATATCCATTATAACACCTAACTTTATGATACAATCGACCTTTAATATCCCTTTAAACTTTAACCCAGATACAATTATAAATTCCTGTTCACAGCTAACTGAACCTAACTCTACTTTTAAAATAACTACGCTATTCACAACAGCAAATCGCTTTTTATTCGGCGCAACCAGGTGACTTGTTTTTATTGGCATTATCCTGTCACACTCTTTATCCTTAATTTCATTGACAAATTTCTCCGATACTAAACTCGCCTCAGCTTCTGAATCTAATAATGCTCCTAAATTTTCTTCAACAATTTTAATATCAATTATGGGCAACCAAATTTTTTTTATTATTTCTGGCTCAACTTCTTCCTCTATTTTTAAAAATTCCCTTGGATGTTCATATTTGTACACAGTGATGTCTAGTGGTTTTGTCCTCGTCTAAAAATCCTGTCCAGGTCTGGTCTCCCTACTCGGTCCTGGTCTTGCTACCACTTTAGCATGTGTCCTAGGTGTTTCTACTCTGTTCATATTGTCACTTTCCCTATTTATTGTTGATGTCCCCCTTATGTCCGGTGAACTGTTCTGTCTAGTTACCCCCGGTCTAGGTGCAGGTCCCCTACCCACACTGTTGCTCCTGAAAAACGTGCGTCTAGATTCCCAGTTCTGTCTATTACATGTAAAATTAGTCCCCCGTCGTGCGTAGTTGTCCCGTCTTTGCTCAAATCTCACAGTATTTACCTGTCGTTCCCTACTTTCGCGAGGTCGTCTACTATTCACGTCATCATACCTTTGCAGGTACTCCAAAAACATCTCTCTGTCCACAATATTTTGCAACGCTACATGTTGCTTCACCTCAACCTCAAAATGTCGTGATAAATATTTTATTATCTGTCTGTCAGTCAGTGGTGGATTAAGTTGCTTGGCTATGCTATATTTCCGTATAGCATATTGCTCCCTACTTCCTGAAAATTCCCCTTTAAATTTACCTGTGATAAGATCGTTTCGTACCTGGTCCTGTCTGTGGTCACTCCAGTAATGTTTAAGAAATCTGTCCTCAAAGTCACTGTACGTGTCAATTTCCTGTCCAATTAAATTGTACCAAGCTTCAGCATGGTCTTTTAGTAAAGTTTTCACAACATTAAGTTTCGCCTGTTTGTCATATAAATTATTTACCAAACCTCTAATGTTATTAATGAATATTTGAGGGTTTACCCTACTATTCCCATAAAATTTCATTTGTTGATCCAGCGACATATTACCTGTTACAAATCTAGGACCGTGCCCCATCAAGGTTGCTACATTTTGTTTAATTCCGGTCACTTCTCTCTCGACCCTACCTACTTGATCCCTACATGAGTCCGTTACTTCAGTCATTTTAGCATTAATCTCATCCTCACAGAAAATCCTTACTTCTGTCCTTAATTGTCCCATTTCCTGACTTAAACCTCTAATATCACGCTCATTTTATCTACTTTATTTTCAACTTCCCCCATTTTTACGGTCAAGCTGTTTTTGAATTCTGAAAATTCTTTCGTCGAATTATCAATTTTTTGACTAATTTGCTCAAACTTCCGATTTGATTCGACACCCATTTGCTCCAATTTTCTATTCGAGTCCTCTCTAACCCCGCTTAATGTCTCACTCACCTGATCAAATTTCCTGTTAGATTCTTCATTCATCCTCTCTAGCATTCTCAAAATTAATTCATTTCCAGCTTCTCCCGATTCTGTCCTTGACTGATCCCTACTACCTCCAGCTTCCTCCATTTTTCCTGCTTTCTCAAACAAGGCACTATCGTCACTTCCAATTTCCACTCTTTGACTTCTTAACCACTTCTTTCTTTGCATACGTTCAAATCACTCTCACACACACTCAAAATTTATTTTTAAATTTATCTCAGAAAGACTCTCTCAGATCGCCAGTTTCCTGGAATAAAATTGCTTAAATTTTATCTGGAGCTTGTGCCGCCCGTTCGGGTCGCCATAAGATTGCTGCGGATCGGGGATCAATCTCTGGAACTCCCTAAAAATCATTCGAGCCCCAACTTTGGGCCGTCCATAAGATTGTTGTGGTATGGGATGAATGGGTTTAACCTCTCTAGCTTCAACAACCGATTTAAAAAAAACATAAAATTTTATAAAAATATTTCTTACCCGGATTCTTCTGCTGCATCAAAATATCTTCAGCAGCTTCTTGGGCTAGCTCAGCTGTGGCTCTTCATGGATACCTAAATTTACAATCATTCTTCCTTCCCATTCACACACCATTTAATAAAATCACAAAATAATACAACAATCATACAATCTTTATTTACCGCTATTTACAAAAATTATTCACAGATATGTACATTTTGGTCCTCTAGTTACAACTCAATAAGTGCGATTTTTGTAAAGTCCTTGTTTTAAAATTTTAATTGTAAACACATTTAATACAACAAGGTATATAAGGCCCCAAATACTAAGTTATACGAGCTAGTACTACCTTACTATGTTACAAATAAATTTTAATGGGCCCCAAATAATTCCCTATATTTATTATTGCACACTGGAGTATGGTGAGCTCATAATAACCCAGTTTATTAATGTTTTGCGTTTCACCTTGCATAAAATTACTAGAAAATTAATAACCCATGTACCCTTAACAATCTAATTTAAATTTGTAATGAAATTTAGTAAACTTTACATACACCTTTTTCTTTTAATATTTAAAATACCTTCATAATAGTCAAGTACACGTATCTTTTCCAATACGTTAAAAAAAACTTAAATAACCCCAAAAGTTCACTCACACATTACAAATAATGCCAATAGTTTATCAAATAACAGCAAATTCTCAAATGAGTTACCTGGAAAATGCTTCAAGGCTCCATCTCCTACGATGACGCTATCCAGAACCCCTTTGCTTCGACTGACTATGCGCTCTTCTCCACCAGATATTTATAGATGTTGACTCAGTCTACACTGAGCTCCGTGCTACCAATCACCATACCATCCCAGCATTCAAATTCACGTATATTACACTTGTGCTTATTGCTTTATTAATTTACTAGCTTGACATGGTATTGGTTGGACCTCAGTTTAATTTAAATCACTCGCCACTACTCGCGTTAATAACTATAAGGCCCCAAATACTAAGTTATACGAGCTGGTACTACGTTACTATGTTACAAATAAATTTTAATACTCCCAAAACTTTACGATAACGTCGGTTTATTGTTATACGTAGTTAAAGCGATGCGAAAATCAAGAATATTAAACAGAATAAAAGAGAGCGATTTTAATTTTCTTTCAGTATTTATACACTAAAACTGCCCCCATTGGCCACAATTTACGCGAAATATTTAATTGTAAATAATATTTCTGCAAATTTTGGATATAACCGCTTTAAAACTTCCCGAAATTTAGCTCGTGAATACGCTATATAATCCGAAAACCTGCATTCACCTGTCGCGTGTTCGTCTGTGGTAAAACTATCTATTTCGACCAATGACACAGTCCTATGTCGACATAAAACCCCGCCTGTAATATTGTTATCTCCGTTTTATGCATATTGGATGTCGCGTTCCAACCCTACTCGAGTGTTAAAAAATCGATATTGCTGACCGCGTCTTATGGACTCCACGTGGGTTGAATACGTGCGTTTGAAATCGAATGCTTTTATACCCGTCTCTATCTGTGGCATATTATTGATTGTGCATCCCTTCCGCTCTCTAAGAAACTCTTGTTAGCTTTTATGCGAAACCACTGACGGTTGAACAATATTTTCCTTGAAGCCCGTTTTATTATGTTTACAAATACAAAGAAGCTGACCTATCAAACATACAGGTGTTCCTAATTATTGACTCGTTTATAATAACATTTCTTGGAGTTTATATTTCATGGTATTCAACCCAACCGATATACTTGTTTATTACAACGAAAGCTTTTCGCCTTGGAATTATTAATTTTATATCCTGGTGCGTTTTCTGACGTCATTACCCGTTGAATTAAAATTAATCAAACTAATTATGCGTTTCTATTTGTTTTTAAAACTGGTTTTCCTTTATGAACCTATTACTTTTCACTCCCTAATTATAAAATACGTCAATACTTGTTGGTTTAAATTAAATACATGAAATAAATTATGCGCGTACATAAATTGTTCCTTTCTCTATACAGGGTGTTTGAAATTGCATTGCTTACCCCAAACTTAACCCTTTAAATCCACTACATAATCCCCCTATTTCAATTTTAAGAAAACTCCCCAATGTTTTCTAGAATTTAAATATCTAACTATCTACCATCTAACTTACATACTATTTTTATACACCTATCTATTCACCTAACCATACCTATACATATTTTCATCGGTATATAACTGTTTTATTCCAGCTCTATATGCAAAACTTAAAAGATAACTCTCGTATTAGGTACCTTACCTTACTAACAGTTTACAGCAGCAGAAGTACTTACTGAACCATTATACTTTCAACCATATTGCCGATTGAAATACACGCGATTGAGTTTAATCAAAAAGGATGATGTTAGCAAAAGATTTCAAATAATCACCTAAAATAAGGGCTATTATTGCTTGAAAGCCCAAGTTCTTAATAACTGAATTAATTTCAAATATCGTTCATTCATTAGTGGGTGCTTATTTATTGGTGATTTTGTTCTACCTATTTGTAGTATTTTTTGTTAATTTTTTGCATATCATCATCATTTTTTTCGACCTTACTTAAGGTCGGTTTGGTGTAGCTCTAACTTTTTTTCTATTCTGTGCTAATCTAAAAAGTCCTGCATACCCTTCACAACCTAAATTTCTAATAATTAGACTAATATAGCTTGGTTTAAGTCTTCTTATACTCTTCTTTTTTTTTATCTACCTGGCTCTACATAGATATTAGCAACCTGATGGTTGTTAAAGAACTCCAACATGTTTACATGATTCCCATTTATAAGGATATGAAATATTACCTGGTTATCCCCTCAAAAAAAGAAAAAGTGTTAAATTATAAGTTATGGTAAGGCTGCCAACATACCAGACCGCTAACTAATTGTGAGTTATGTCATGGTGACGTTTATTAAATTATATGTTATGGTAATGCTTAAGCAACGAATCGCTACCAACATGCCAGACCCCTAACTAATTGTCAGTTTTGTGATGGTGACATTTAATTAACTGATTTTTATTAATTAATTTTTTTTTGTTTTGTTTTCGAACTTACGTAAGGTCGGTTTGACGCAACTTTAAATTCTTTTCTATTCTGAGCTAGTCTAGAAGGGTCTACATACCCTTCACTACCTAAATCTTTAATAATTTGACTAAAATAGCTTTGTCTAGGTCTTCCTACTCTATTTTTCTTTTCTACCTCTTTAATTGTCCAAGTCTCACTACCGTATAATAGAATGCTCCGTACGTACGACTTTAAGAAACTTTCTCTATTATCTAAACTAATACTATTAGTTATCAGTAAGTCTTCCTTTTTTAAAAACATTTTTCTAGCTTGAGCTATTCTAGCTACTATACCCCTTCTGCGCCCGTCTTTTGTAATCATACTACCTAAATAGCAAAATTCATTTACCTTTTCTAACTCAGTATTACTTATTTCTAATTTTGGTTTAGAACTAAGCTGTAACTCACTTGTCATTATCTTTGGCTTTCCTGAGTTAATTCTCATACTATAGTTACTCTGTAGTATCTCATCTAAAATATTTAAAAACTCTCTTAGCTCTCTTCTAGACTCTTCTCTAATGGCTACATCATCTGAAAAACGTAACATATCTATTTTCTGTCCCAGTACACTAATACCTATCTCTTTTCTCCCTCTAGCTAAGTTTAATGCTTCCTCAATATAAACATTAAAAATCAAGACAGATAGTATACAGCCCTGTCTAACACTATTTCTAATCTTAGCTTCCTTTTCTATTTCATCAAATCTAATTACTACCCTTTGGTTTTTATATAGACTGTAAATAATTTTACTATCCCTATGAGAGATTCCTATTTTTCGCAAAACCCTGAACATAACAATTCAATTAACCCTATCAAATGCTTTTTCTAAATCTACAAACGCGAAATGAGTTTTTATTTTTTGTAAACTTTTTTCGATAATTACCTTAATCATTAGTATCGGTTCTCTAGTCCCTCTGTCTTTACAAAAACCATATTGGTTTTCGCCTAAATAATTCTTAGTCAAAACTTCTACTCTATTTTTAATTATTATTGTTAGTATTTTGGAAGCGTGAGAAGTTAAACTAACCGTTCTAGAATTCTCACACCTATCAACTCCTGACTTTTTTGGGATTGGGATAATAATATTTTTTTCGAAATCTATTGAGATATCACTTGTGTCATATATTACTTTTACTCTTCATATATTCTGTCTAAAGTTTTCTGACTTGCATATTTTATTAATTCTGCGGGTATATCGTCTATCCCCGGCGCTTTCTTTAGATTAAGATCCCTAACAGCTCTAGCAAATTCTTGTCTTAATATTGAGAACCCTATTTCTACATCCACTTCTTGGTCGTTCTCTAACTCATTCATATCGTCTCCCTTATATAAATCTTGTAAATATTTATCCATCTATCTGCTACTTCAACTTTATTTATTAGAAGCTCATTATTCTCATCTGTAATACCACTGCAATTTTTCCTATCTTCCCCGAAAAACTTTTTAACTGCCCTGTAAGCCCTGTCTGTTTAACCTGCTCTCAAATCGTGTGGTATTCCCTTACAATTCTCCTCCATCTATTTATTTCTAGCTTTTCTACACTCATGCACTATCTTATTTTTAACTCTATTATATTTTTGCTTACTTTCACTATCCAATTCTCTGAAGGGTTTATACTTTCTTCTATTCTCTATTAAATCTCATATCTCCTTTCTATCTATTTTCTACGTTCCCTCCTATAGCTATCTCTTTGATGTTATTATCTAATACTTGTTTAGATTCCTCTTTTACCTCACTATCGTTAAGCTTATCTAAATTCCATCCCTCCCTTTTAGTCTTTCTCAATTTTTTTAATTTTAGATTACACTTCATTTTAACTAAGTTATGATCGCTATCTATGTCAGCCCTTGGATAACCACGACAGTTTTTAAGTTGGTTTCTATATCTTTGTTTAACTAAAATATAATCTATTTGGTATCTAGCCCTATCACCTGTCGCTTTCCAGGTATATCTTCTTTTAACATGTTGTTCGAATAGGGTGATTACAGTTACTAATCTACGTTTCTGGCAAAACTCAACCAATGCTCCTCTATCATTTTGTCTACATACCCAAATTTTCCTACCATTATTCCCTCACTAGTTTCTCCCACTGACGCATTAAAATCCTCATGACTATTAAATTCTTATCTCCCTTTGCTCACTATACTATTTATATCCTCGTTTACCTATCCTACTTCCTCATCCTCGTACTGAGTTGTTGGTATGTAAACCTGTACTAAAACAGTGTCTGTGGGTTTCGTACTCAATCTAACCATAACAATCATTACTATCTGGCCACCTCGCCTCACTAATACCTTAAAAGTCCAGCTTTCCTTTTCTCATTTTGACTAATAAACTCGTTAACTTATCTACTCTTAAGTAGTGATCTTACATTCCAAGTCCCTATCACTAAATCGAACCGCTGTTTTAAATTCTTACGATGACGAAGCCCAAGTACTCCCTCCCGGAGATCCGAATGAGGGGGTATTTTACCTCCGGACAAGAATTTTACTTGTGAGCTCTTCATCATACATAGTTCGTGTTTTAGGCCACGCATACTTGGGAAATATTGTGGTAAGTTTCTATATCTTTCCACAGCGCAGTTTTTAAAGATTTTAGCAAAAAGCCGTATTTTTTAATGTGGCCCGCAGTCAAATTTTCATTTACAATGTATCCTGAGAGTTAAAGATTTGCCCACTCCTGTTTTAGCTCGCTTCTCTTCGATTAAATTTTCAACTCGAACAATAGAAATTGCATCCGGTTTAGCAGATTTTGTCCTTATCCCGATACCTGTTTCAAAGTTTTTTTGTCCTGGACATTGTTGTGATCAAAATCGAAGCAAAAAGTCAATAGTAACAAATGCAACTTATTTAATCTAATAACTGCAATAAAAAGACCAAGAACTCTACACATGAGTTTTATTTATTGTTAAAATACGCGTACACATAATGTGTAGGTAATTTTGTTATCAAAGTTATCTTAGGTCACTGACTATAATGGTTCACGTAGTTTGGTTATCGCATTACTTCAAACTACTTATCAACTGTTTATATAGATTATCTTATTGATGTAGTCAATTTGATAAAATAATGTACATTAGTATAATCCTAGAGACTTGATTTTTCATTAAAAAATAAAACTTTCTGTTACGCAATTGTTTTACCGGTCGCGTGATATTTTTTTCTTGCTGTTTATACATGGGGATTCATGACTCATGCGCTAAATTTAAAAATTGTGCATTTCGTGTTAAAGTATAACAGACGTCTTGATAGTATTTTAAAATGGGCGGTGCACAAATATCAGTTTAAACATACATCTCATTTTATGAACCATATTTTTTAATGGATGCACTGAGCTATTATGTAAGTATATAAGATTAAATTTTTAATAATATGACTATTTATGTAACAATAACTGTTTTTGTTCTTATCTTCGTAAATGCATGATCGGAAAATTAACAGTAACGTGCACGTAATTTCTACTTCATCATCATTTTGTTTCCGACCTTACTTAAGGTCGGTTTGACTCAGCTCTAACTTCTTTTCTATGCTGTGCTAATCTAAAAAGTTCTACATACCCTTCACAACCTAAATTTCTAATAATTTGACTAATATAGATTGGTCTTCCTATACTCTTCTATATTTTTCCTATCTACCTGGCTCTACATAGATATTAGCAACCTGATGGTTGTTAACGAACTCCAACAGGTTTACATAATTTCCATTTATAAGGAAATGACATATTACCTGGTTATCTCCTCCAAAAAGGCAAAAGTGTTAAATTGTATGTTATGGTAAGGCTTAAGCAACGAATCGCTGCGAACATGCCAGACCGCTAACTAATTGTGAGTTATGTCATGGAGATAAATTAGTTTTTCATATTTACGGATGCGGATGTTTTTTAAGTGCATACACTGAGATATTTCCTGCTTATTAATCAATAAATAGTAGTTACAAAGAGAGTATTATAGAAACCAATATTTATAACGTCTCCATAAGACTGTCATGTTATTATAAAACAAAAAGTTTACTTGCATCTAAACAATACGTTGCAATCTTTTCTGGACGACCACCCCATAAACTAGCAAAAAACCAACGTTCCCTTTCCCAAAATAGTTCCTAAAGGGAGACCAAGGCAAAATGATTTCCATTAAGTATTTTCATATAATTTTCCCCGTTAATTGTTAGCAGGTTGGGTTCTTGTACAAATTATAAACAATAATTATCCTTTCAATCGTCACTATATTATACATCTTAAATAAGCCTCAAGTGGAGAGACATGCTATTTAAAAAAACAAACCCCGAGTGCAGGCAGGGGTAAAACTATTCCAAATACCATTTTCTCCTGTTTGAATTTTTATAAATACAGGTCACGAACAAATGTGTGCATAATCTCGTCAACAGTGGTGCATGTGTCGTGGGCCCATATACCGCAAAGTAGTACACGCGTCTACCCCTCCCCAGATGCTGAATCTCTAAACGATTCGCCACAAATGAAACATTCTACATCACCTTCGTCTGAATTATCATCTGAATCGATTATGTTCATTTTTCGTTTATCCTTCTTTGATTGTTCTTTTGCTCCATCTACTTCCCAAAAGTACCTTTTTGCGAGTTCCTTCTTTTTACCAGTCCAGATTTTTTTTCTTCTCAGTTTTTTTTTAAAATTATACTTCTAACTCATTTGATTTGAACTACTAGTTAATATAATATGTTTGGTCTCTTTGTCGCACGTTTTCGTGCTTAATTTTAAGTCGTTGTAAATTCGTAGTTGTAAATAAAATAACAAAGCTGTCATCCCTTGTCTTGTTATATCCTGTCATAAAACGTTTTGTACCTGTGGAAATTAAGTTGGACTGAAGGGGTAGTGATCGACACTTGCTCATAGACATCAAAGAGAAACGTTTGTTGATTCGGTAAAGTGAGTTAAGTCATTAGTGTTTTCGAATGTTATTTTATGGATAAACTCTAAAAAACACAGCGATAGTACGTACGTAACACGTCGAATAAATAACCATACAGTCCACTTCGTTGAAGAGTAGAAACGACACTAATAGAACAATAGAACACGGCTGAGATAAGTCGATATATAAAATTATAAGACACCTCGCGCGTTAACATGACAGAAGGGTTTGAAAAAAGAAACTGTGTTTTGGGGGTTCCATTTAAAGTTGACGAATTGCTGCTTGACACCATCCCACAGTTGATCTCTGAAGAGGAGCTTTGGCTAGTGCTCGGGATAGGTGAACTATTTGCGTTTTCATTGATTTTTGTATTATGGATTAAATTTGTTTAAATTTCTGATTCAACAATAATTTTTATATTAGGTCTATCTGCATTAGTTACTTCGGCTGTAACAAAATCAATATCTGTAAAAAAAACTGTCATCCAACGGAAAGATATGTTTTCTTAAATCTATCTATAGCATTTTCAGGTGTGCAACCTTTTAAATAAGCTTCGCAGAAAAGTGCACTCATTTGGAAAACAAAAACAGTGCGCCCTTGATGATTGTTCATCCACTTTTCTAGAGCTGTGTCCAAACAACGACTAAAAGTAAACTTGATTCCTCCATCTAGTAGCTGGAGTTTGTAGATGGTATGAGGTGGAAGGCAAATTATAGTAACAAAATTTGTTTTTTCTCTGTCAATAACATTAATATTTTAGTATGAGAGCTATGCTCATCAAGTACTAAAAATCACGGTATTCTTTACCGTAGACTTTGTTAGGGCCAAAAAATGATCGTATCATTGTGTGAATACTTTAATATTTATCCATCCTGTTTCTTCGCAATCAATATTGACCTAAAAAGGGGGTCTTTTAATTCTTCTTTCATTCTTTTCCTTGAGAATATAATTAAGGGCGGAACAAAATTGCCTTCTGCTGAAGTTCAAATAATAGCAGTGGTTGCTATTTTTTGATCGACTGATGTTATAGAAGTTACTTGTTCCCGACCTTTTTTAGCAAGAACTCTTCAATTATGGCCTGGAACAGTGTTGAAAAATGTTTTATCCACATTGAAAATACCATGAGCTGCGATCTTTTTATCGATTTCTTCTGGCTTAAATAGACTATAAAATTTTGTTAAAACTAGATTTTTAAGTGCGCTAGCCGTTGCTGTTGAAGTAGATTCTAGTTTTCTAAGGCTTAATTTTGAATGTCTTTTTCTAAATGAAACAAACATCTTCATCAGCTGGCTGTTTAATTTTTGAAAATGGATGTTGTATATGTTTTTTCATCTAACTGAAAAGCAAAACAACGAACGTTACGCACACTTGATCCATACATTCGAGCTTTCATTTCAAAGATGTATTTAGTAAATTTCATTCTTTTTAATTTTTATTAAAAATGCAGTCGAATAGACCTAAGCTATTCTTAATAGAAACATCCTTTAATCGATGTTTCCATGTCATAACGAGTACGCTAAAATCTCTAGCTGCAGTTGTTTTGCCACCTCCGTTTTGTACAGACGGAAGTGCTCAGTCCATAGTTTCCACGCTCCAGACTTCGATTGATTTTCCTTACATAATTACGCACCATAATGATCTGTAACAAAATCAATTATACATACTTAACATTCTATTATATTTAGGTATTTGCACAGTTCATTTTTACTATAAAGAGTCGCTTAAATATTAATATCGTGCCAGTTCACCTAAGTATAAGCAGTATGAATAATGTAACAGAAAAGGAAAACACTCTATACACCATATGAGACAAATTTATCCCTAAAATTGTTTTACCTTGCGTATAAGAGAACGTTTTGCTTTAATTTGGTACTAAACTTTAACATAATCTCATCATCACTAGGTCTTCAGTCCTGAAACTGGTTAGACGCGTACCCTCATTGTTTCCTATTCTCAACTAACCTACACATTTGCCTGAAATTTGCACAGTCTGCATCTATTACTATCTGATTTAAATCTACATCTACCTACTTTCTCCTATCTCTGCTTGTAATATATCCCATACTATTCCTCAAAAATGCCTTATAACGTTTTCTGCCCATCTATTACTGCTATTTTTTTCCACAGATATCTATTATTTCTATAACCTATTTGTTACTATTTTTGTCTGTCCATGTTATCATCCTCATACATCTGAAGCACAACATTTAAAGATTCTGCTATCGTTTTTCTGTCTGCTTTTCCTACTGCCTCTATTTCATAGGCATACTGTGCTGTGCTCACACAACTATTTAACAATTTTTTTCTTGTTTGTATGTTTGTTGTCTTTGATCATAAGCGCTCTTCCTTCTTGTTAGATGCAGTTGGGTCCCCTTCTACTAGGCGGCTCCGTGGCGTAGTGGTATGTGTGTGACTACTACGCCCAAGGTCCCGGGTTCGTATCCCGACACGGTCCGCTTGAAAAATGTTAGGCGAGCATCTTTCACAAAATACACCCTCGTTCGGATGAGAGGTAAAATGGAGGTCCCGTGTGTGAGTGTTGTCACGCACGATAAAGATCCCTACCTTCCTTGGAACAGCAAGGGTTCGGCAACATCACAAATTTTCCAGGTAAAAAAAACTCGCTTCCTGGCCAATGTAGTACCTTATGGTGGAGCATTGGAAAAAAATTACATGTAAGGTCCCTTTCTACTGTTTTACAAATATATATATCCTATTTCTCCGACATTAAGTGGTTATGAAGGGGGGTAAGCAGCCTGTAGCTGCCAAGTTCCCCCAGTACTTGAACATTTGCCGATTTAATATTTTTTCCAATATATCTTTTCGCACAACCAACACCTGTAGTTGTTTATAATAATCATCAGATTTATCTGCGCTTATTTTTTCGTCATTAGGTTTTCCGTCTGAAAACTGGTAGGACACTTACCTCCACTTATTTATATTTTGAGCTAGCCTACACAGTTCCCTGAAATCCCCACGCAGCCTATATGCAGCTCGGTTCCCCTTCTATTGTTTTTTAATTATATGACCTATTTTACCGAGATTCAGTGGTATGTAAGTGGGGGGAGGGCGGTGACGTAGTGGTATGTGTATGACTACTACGCCCAAGGTCCCGGGTTCGTATCCCGACACGGTCCTTTTGAAAAATATTAGGCGAGCATTTTTCACAAAAATACACCTTTGTTCGGACGAGAGGTAAAATGGAGGTCCTGTGTGTGAGTGTTGTCACGCACGTTAAAGATCCCTAACTTG
Organism: Platerodrilus igneus; assembly: GCA_036346225.1. Taxonomy (NCBI): domain Eukaryota; kingdom Metazoa; phylum Arthropoda; class Insecta; order Coleoptera; family Lycidae; genus Platerodrilus; species Platerodrilus igneus. The sequence continues at coordinate 2,891,339 of JARFIW010001146.1, forward strand.
CTTGGAACAGCAAAGGTTTGGCAAAATTCCAAATTTTCTAGGTAAAAAACTCGCTTCCTGGCCAATGTAGTACCTTTGGGTGGAGCATTGGAAAATCACGTGTAAGGTATGTGAACGGGGTTAAGCAGCATGTGGCCGCCAAGATCCCCCAATACTTAGACACTTGCCGAATTAATAGTATTCCAGTAAATCCTTTCACACAATTAACATTATTTGAGAATACTTGTAGTTGCTTATAATAATCATCATGTTTAAGTTCAGTTACTTTTTTCGCCATTAATTTATCCATCTTGGGACTGGTTGGATGCGTACCTCCATTGATTTCTATTCTGACCTAGCCTACACATTTCCCTAAAATTCCTACAGCCTACATCTTTCACTATCGGTGTGCATTAGTCTAACCTAGGTCTACCTCTACTTCTCTTTTCTCCTATCTCTGTTTCTAATATATTCCGCACTATACCCTCATGCCTTAGTATGTGGCTTATCATTCTATTTATTTCTATTTGTTACCGTTTTCCACATATTTCTTTCTTCCCCTACCATTTTTAGTATCTCTTTGTTCTTAACTGTGTCTGTCCATGATATCTGCTTCTCCTACTGTCCAGGCCTAACAGCCGTACAGTGCTGTGCTACACACATATGTTTTAAGCAATTTGTTCTTTGTTTCTATGTTTGTTGTTTTTGAACCCAGTTGTTGCTTTTCTTTGTTAAATGTAGCACGACCTTATGGTAATCTTTGTTTTATATCTTTTGCGCTTTTCCCATCTTGTGTTATTGGGCTTCCTAGGTAGCAGAAATCCTTAACCTCTTGTAAATTCTTGTTACCTATTTGTATTCTTGTTTTTGGTTTATTTTCCCCTCCTTTTATACTAGTACTTTAGTTTTATTTTTCTTAATTTTCATACCGTATCTCTCTGTTAGAACCGTTTCCATTTCATTAAGAGCTGCTTCTAATTCTTCCTTGCTAGATGCTAATATCGCTATATCATCTGCAAATCTAAGCATATCAATTTTTTGTCCCTGCATAGTAATTCCAAATGTTTTCCTGCATTTGACAGTATTCATTGCCTCTTCAATGTACAAGTTAAAAATTAATGGGGATAGCGCTAAAATAGCCTCCTGTGTTCCCCTGTTTCACCTAAACGCAAATTGATCTTCTCCTAGTATTTCTTCAGCTCGTTTTTCCATTCGTCTTTGTACAATTCTAGTTTGCTGTCAAACTTATTGTTCAAAAATTTTCACATAATCTAATAATATTTTTTATAGGAGAATTTTATACCAAAAATTGAAAACTCTTTACAATACTATAACTATACTCGTGTTCCCCGAATAAAACGTTAATGCTTTTTGGATTTTCTTGATTTAGGACGTTATATGATCTTCTTACCTTATACCCAAACAAAACAAAACCTCTTTTATTCAATAACACAAGAATATGCACAGACAACTCAATTGTGACCAATGCCATGCAGGGTTAATTCCTATAAGATACTGTTGTATATACTTACGCATAAATGGAACTCGCGGCAGGCAGTATACTTGGGAGGATCGTTTTATCCCTAGGGATCTTTTTACCCCTGTCTCTCCTATACCAGATATTAAAATATCATTGCATATTATTTATTTACATAAAAACATAAAGTATAGATTAATTAAAACGGCCAACAAATGTAGTAAAAAATTGTTTATTACAAATTTAAAAATAAACTCAGATCAATAAGAAAAAAGCAATGAGATACATAGCTAGTTGGAGTTTTAACAAACTTGTTAATGTTGGGTTACGATTTCGTCAACCTTAGTCGAAAATCACCACGTTCAGTAATGTACAGCCTGTTCCTTTTTTAGACAGTAAGTTAGTTATTGCACTGAACCTACGCTCGGCAACTTTTCTGTACTCTTGTCCACATGTCAGAGTATTGACTTTTGAAGTGGAAACTCCCGGTGTCCATTTCTGAATTTTACTTTTAGTTCTCCGTTAGTTGTGGTTTCTAGGAGTTAACTTTTTTGAATTTGGTTTTTATACTGTATCTGCATTGGGGAGGCTCCGTGGCGTAGTGGTATGTGTGTGACTACTACGCCCAAGGTCCCGGGTTCGTATCCCGACACGGTCCGCTTGAAAAATGTTAGGCGAGCATCTTTCACAAAATACACCCTCGTTCGGATGAGAGGTAAAATGGAGGTCCCGTGTGTGAGTGTTGTCACGCACGTTAAAGCACCTTGCTTGGAACAGCAAGGGTTCGGCAAAATTCCAAATTTTCCAGGTAAAAAAAAACTCGCCTCCTGGCCAATGTAGTACCTTCGGGTGGAGCATTGGAAAATCACATGTAATGTATCTGCATTGGTCATTGTAATACTTTCAGGTGGAGTATTGGAGACGTGACCGCAAGTGCAGCGGCCCTTACTCAGTTCATATTGTATCTGCAGCTGCAAAAGGGTCTAAAAATCCAACTCCGCACATTCATGTTTAAAATATACGGGAAATACTTAGTACAATCAGCATAAAGAACATCCATGTTTTGGCAGCACGTAAGAAAGTCTTTTCGCTTTGTAGAGGCTGCTGACAATATAGGAAAGTGGTTGTGTTCACCTTTGCCTAGACTTCGTTTGAACAGAAGTTTTCCCATAAAAGCCGCTATTTTTTATTTAATTAAATTCAACTCATCATTTTGCAATTTTAAATTGACTTCATTAAATGTTTTACACAAGTCCGTCAAAAAAGCGATTTCTTTTTGCAAATAATTAAGTTTTCCCGCACTCTTTCGTCAGTTTTCAAGCAAGTTAGTACTGAGTTAAGTAGTTTGAAAGAAGTATTCAAAGTTTGAGAGCAAATACACTTCTGTGTGCAGCAGCAAGCGATTGCACTCGTAATCCGTCATACAATATGCATTGTGTCTAAGTTTATTGATTGTTCTAATAACCCAAAGGACCGATTGCAAGCCTTTAATATGATTTTTTCAACCAAATGCTGATGATGAATAATACAATGTATAGGGAGTACATTTGCTATTGCTTGGTCAAATGTTTTATAAAAGCGTTTTGACGCCCCCTTATTGACTGGAGCACCATCAGTAGTAGCTGTTGTGTTACGCGTTAGAAAGTGCTCCACAAAGTATTTTAGTATAAATGATTAATTGTATGAGATCTTTGTATAATTAATTTAGGTATATTACACATACTTGTGTAATATAGTTTCCAAAATTAGGATATTACGTATATTAAGTGTGGTCTTGGTGTTCCTCGGCAATGTTTTAAGGGGAATAGCTCTTTATAATTGCGTAATTTTGTAGTAATGACGGTTCTCACGGATCGTGGAAGGAATATGACTTTTTCCGATCAATTAGGACGCGTACGAACCAGCGGTGATGGTGGAGAAATTGTTGAAAAAGAAGCCACCATTTTTATGCCAGTCGTAACTATCTTATCTTTACCTGCTTGCACGGTAATTGAGCATTATAGAATGTAGTAAAGTGATACCTGTTGATTCATATACCTATCCATTACCGTATCTGGTCTTGTATAGGTTTAATGTTGTAGGAATTAGCAACGAACTTCGTTACAAGAATATGGACTAAAGCACCAACCACACCCACGCGGCAACCTGAGATAACTTAGAAGGTAGTGTGCTAGGCACGCCCGGTATACATAGTCTATTTTGTTAAATTATAATCTTCCCTCTTCCTAAATTCTGTCCTTGCATCAAAAACAATGTTGGGTTCTACGAAGTAAGTTATATCTAAGTCGGTTACATTTGTTAAGCGCATCGTGGGGTGAGAATGAAAGCAACTTGTATAATCCTGCGGGTTGCGGGCAGATACATAATCAGTTAATTGCGCCTGAACGGTCGGCTGAGTAAGATGTCAGGCGAGATATTCATTAAGAAACGTGGTTTTTAGGTGATTATTTATGTTTATATTCGCGTTGAGAATTTAATGTGGTTCCGTTGTAAAAGTGATGCTTTATAAATTAAAGCTTACAGAATAACTGAAAAAGTGACGCAGTGCTAAGTTGGAATTCAAAACCGAAAACAATTTGTAGGTATCGTATTATTTTACAGTATTAAGCATGCTCCAACTTTTGTTATGAAGAAATATTAGAATTCACGGTTTGTAGATAGTGGTGATCTGGTTACAGATATTATCCAGCACTGCTTTCAACCATCACGTGTGTTTTGTGAAAAGGTAGTTGTTGGCCTTGAATGACGATGATTCGCTTATATACAATCAACTTCGTACAGGAAGGGGCCCCTATCTAACATTATTTTATCTAGGTTTGGTGTTATGTTTTACCTCGCCGACGTTACCAAACCGTGGAACCTGTGGAAAGAACTATATTAATAAACTTCAGAGGCGTGTGAAAGTGAAATAGTATTGGCGCGGAAAATACGAGTTACGAATATTAGCATAATTTAGGATAAGTGATTGCTAGCATTATTATCAATACCTAAGTTTATTCTACCTATGCCCGGTAGTTCTTTGAGCCCGAATAGTTAAGAATATTTTAGCTAGAATAGGAGGGATGCAGTAAGGTTGTTTTGTACCCTTTTAGGTTTTTGTTTTTAGTAGTGAGTATAAACGTTAGCTAGGATGTTCATTTTTCTTTATTATTGTGGAGAATAAAACCACATATCTGGAATCCAGTAATTTTTCATTTCATGTTTTTAAGTAACCCACGAAAAGAACCTGTAACTACAAGTCCACACCCCCCGAGTCTAGTTCAGTAGGCATGGTTATAATTAATTTGAAACGTAAATTATGCTACCTTATTTGTGAATTCTGCGTAACCTAACACGTCCTTTGTGTAAGCATACGAGTAACTACCGTACCTTTGTTTGTAGTGAATAACAAAATATTATATAGGGGAATTTCTTTCTTTTGAACAAAATTGCTCTTAGTATTAAATATCAGTTCTCCAACTGTATCGGTTACAAATAACTCTTGATAAATTTTTCTTCTTTTACGAATGCAACGTGTGACAAGAATACTGCGTCATTATTTGGTAAGTGGATTCATTAAATTGAATGAAAAAATTGCAATTTTTTAAATAAATACATAGTAATATTCTATCGTTTTTAGCCATTTCTTCTATTCTCTTTTGCACTGAAGTATTACTAATGCATTTTCTTGAAGAAGAGTTTTTATTACCTCTTTGCCTGCCGTAAGCTAATTTATCTTCAATTGTGTGTCGTTTTCCCACTTTTCTAATTAGCAATGAGATATTATATGAAACTGATAGCCTATTACTTTCTTGTTTAAACGACTAGGTAAAAAGTAAATATTTCTTCTCGAATCCTTGAAAATATGACAAATCTTGGTTAATTTTTTCCGCATTTATTTTATTAAATGCCCTTTTAGCCTAGAAGGCTTTATGGTTTCATTTGGAAAATCTTTTGGGGAAATTAAATGAATGGGCAGACTAGTTTGTAAGTGCCTAAATCCATATTTAAAATGAATATTACATCAAATTACTGTTGCTATTGGTGTACAATGGTATTTAACAATAAGTACTACAATACGGCATTTCACTATTATTCTAACAAATAAGTGTTGGCTTTAACAGTTTCGAGGCCTGGATAAAATGCTGCCATCGCAGAATAAAAATAATAAAAAGTGCTAACATAAATATAGTGATAATATAAAAGATACATTTCTGCTTATACAACACAACCATTTCTCTATTTTAATTCGGAGTTGTTTGTAACTCATCTAATTTAATTCTTATTTTATAATTTCTATATTTTCTTCTTGTACCTCCTTTTGTAATCAATAATTGGATACGTACGGTGCGTGTTAATTTTTAAATTGTAAAATATAACGCGCACGGTTTCTGTGATTTACTTTTTTAATTCCAGCAATAACAAGTTCTGTTTCTCCAGTCTTTGGCGCTTTGTAATATGTACACGGCCTTTTACTTCTTGCATTGGAATTTCATCCATTAATCCTACCCCGGACAGTTGATAAAATCCACTAAATGGTTCCTTATCTGTTTGTTAATACATGGATTTATTTCCTTGGCGTATAAACTTGTTATATATTTCAACGCGACTATTGGAACTTACTCATGTTAAGCAGTCTTTGAACGCTATTCTATCATTGCCAAAATTACATTATCGTATTCTGTAAGTCCTGGATGCAGGTAAATATAAAATTATTCGTTAAGTATTCGACCATTTTCACCTTGTTAAATATGCCAGGAAATTCTGGGTTATATCCAAATCCAGAAAATATAAATTAGTTTATTTCGAGATGATCCAATATATATCCAACATTTTCTTCAACAAATTCTCCAACTTAACATGTGTGAGTTCCACCCTGTAGGGAATACATATATGATTTGTATACTTCTTGTTTATACTTTCCAGATCTTCTTTCGCAATAACATATTTTAATCTTTGCGTCATTTTGTTTTTGCTTTGGAGTAGGAATAAAAGTTTAGCTCTTACTCCATACCTTGTAGATAAAAATATTGAGAAATTCCCATGTAGGTAGCTGCTAAAAAATATTCCTCAACAAGAAAAGTTTACTATTGTTGTTTAATTTGTTGGTTCAATCCACAATATCGCCTATTTTAATTAGCATTATATTATCGGAAAAAGGGTTTGTAATGGGTTTGGGTAAGTCGTTGCCCTCTAAGAGTTTTCTTCTTTGGTATAGTTAATGTTTCCAATATCGGTGATTAAGTACCAAACACATTCGAACGAAATTATGGAGTAGTTAGGGGAAGTAATATGAAAGATAAATCCGATAGGGTATAAACACATATGGAAAAGCTACGGTATCTGTACCTTCTAGAATCAACCGAAAGTTGTCGAGAACACTTCCAAAGTCGACTGTATTTAATACACATACTTTATACGAGTCTTCTTTATTCGTGCTGATACATTTTCGGTAGCTACTCCAACAAATTTCTTAATTAACGTGTTTGTCGCCTTTTACGCGAATCTGTTACATTCCAAATTTGGAGATGTACACTTTTAAATTTGCGAGTGAATTCCCGCCATTATTTTTAAAATAGACTTGTTAATTTCCGTCATTTCGGACAGTTGCGTTTGCGCAAAAGGAATGCGCAGGCGCGGAGTGGCGTAAGTGCGCGGTTTGGACACGACAGGATTATTAGTGACGAGAAGTCGAACGGTGACGTTTGCTTGTGTCGTTCTTTTCTCTTTTCAGAATGTAGGCTTCCCTTTTCCTGTATATTCAAGTATCTTTACCTTTATTCTTTCGCCCTACCTACGAACAAAAAAGGAAGACGATAAATTTGGTTTCAACGATGGCATGACGCGCCCACACCTAAACGAGATACCCTGAGATTAGCATGGCCCCTGCGCCAGGATGACACGCAAAATCGTGAAGCGTTCCACATTTTTAAGTGAGTACTTTTTATCTATTTAAGGTGCAACTTGTATCATTGTAAACGTATTTGGCATGTGATACAATTTGACACGCAATTATGTCATAATATCATTGTGCAATATTGTGTACGTGGATAGTATCAGTGTTGCCAACTGTAGGAGTGGCGCTGAACACGACGCCGGGGTTATAACAAATCATGGAATGTGTATACTCCTCGTTAATATTTTCTAACCCTTATATCTAGTAATCTGTGTACACTCACATGTTTTGACACAAATTTTTGAGAACGTCACACATAAATAACTATTAAAGGCTCCATATATCTTTTTCTTTACAAGAAATTTTCCATTTTGTGTATTAATTTAACCCATATATCTACAATTTTCATGATTTTACCAACCTTTGTTTTTCTACGTGTTTACCATATTTAAAAAGTAGAATATTTAACATAATTATATTTATTTTTAAACAATGTTTATTTTCTGCATAACAATCTTCTTATTACAGAGGAGTTATATAATACAATAAACCGGCTTATTGTGATGAAATAAAAGGTAGAGTCTGGGACTGTTTTTTTCAATTATTATGTTACTGATTGTCACTGTCATATTATATAAGCTTGTCTTTTAGTTTAATATAGCCTACATTTGCGGGTATATATTTACTACAATTTATTAAACTAAAAGAGAACGAATGGACAAATATCTAAGGCCAGAACGATTTGATGGAGATCCTTAATCTACGGTAGATTCTTTGTTGGAATGGTTACACTGGAAATGTACTTTCGAGAGCTTTCTGAAAGCTACCGCTACAACTGAACAACCCCTGCCCGATGAAATTCAATATAGATTACTAGTAAACCACCTATCTTTGAGCGTATACAGTAATATTAAGGATTGCCCTGATTATGCTAAAGCGATAATCAGGTTAGACGACATCTTTATAAACCCTCGAAACATATATGCGACATAAATTGGCTAAACGTCCACAACAACCCGGTGAGACAATTGATCATTACCTTCAAACTCTGAAAATTCTAGCTAAGGATTGCTATTTTTAAGCTATCACGGCGCAACAAAACGAAAACGACCACATACGTGACGCTTTTATTACTGGTATTTCGTCTATGCATATACGCCAAAGGCTTTTGGAAATTCACGAACTAGAGTTGGACGATGCTCATAAGCAAGCTCGCTCGTTGGAATTGGCCCAACTGAACAGTGAATCCTATCAGAATTCTGCTTCATTCGCCGCGAACCAATTAGTTAACGTGGCGGTTCACTCCAAACCGACAAAATTTTACCAGAAAGAAGACTGTTATTTTTATGGAAATAAACATCATCGGCGCATGTTTTGTCCGGCGTTAAACGCTACATGTAGTTCTTGCGGAAAAATGGGACATTTCTTATCTTGTGTCATGTCTTCTACTAACTTAAATAAATGCACCGTGCCTATATTCGTAAATGGTTACAAAACTCGTGCATTGGTCGACACGGTAAGTACCGCGTCGTTCATAGATGAGAAAATCGTGAAACCTACAATCTGAGGATGGAAGCCTGCTCACAACATGTTGCGATGGCCAGCAGCGAGTACATCTCGAAGTAAGTGTTTGTTGTGATGTTGAACTAGTTATACAAGGATGCAGTAGCCGTGCCAAGCTACTCGTTTTAAAAAACCTCTGTGCCGACGTTATTTTAAATCACGACCTGCTGGAATCCCTTTTCAGACATAAAAATTCACTTTGGTGGTCCCAAAGAACCCCTCAATTTATGTGCTCTTTCGACTGCAAACGTTAAACCGCAACGTCTGTTTAGCAATCTTACTGCGGAATACAAACCAATAGCCATCAAATCGAGAAAATACTCTGAAGAAGACATGTTATTTATCCGAACTGAAATCAAAAAGCCGTTGGACGACAAAATAATAGAGAAAAGCCATTCGCCATGGCGAGCCTAAGTTCTTGTCACTAAAAATGCGCTGCATAAAAAAAAAGGTAATTAATTACTCCCAGACGATTAATCGTTTTACTCAATTAGACGCTTATCCGCTACCGCTCATTGAAGACATTATTTTTAAAATATCTCAGTACAGGGTTTTCAGCAAAATTGATCTACAAAGCGTTTACCATCAAATACCTATCACTGAAGAAGACAAACTCTATACAGCTTTCCAAGACTGTGGCCGTCTTTATCATTTTTGCCGTATACCCTTTGGGGTAACTAATGGTGTAGCCTGCTTCCAGCGCGCTCTAAATTCGATTATACACAAGAAAGTCTCGAAGAGGTTCATACTTATCTTGATGATCTGTCTGTGTGCGGGGTGGACCAAGAGGATCACGATTACAAACTTAAAAGAGCCATGGAAGTTATCCAAAAATACGGACTATCCATTAACAAAGCCAAAAGTTTATTCTCTTTAGAGGAAATTAAAGTGCTAGGATATGTCTTATCAAAAGGAGTAATAAAATCAGATCTTGAGAGACTTCGTCCTTTAATTGAGTTACCAGTTCCTGTTGATTCCGCGGAGCTACAGAGAGTGATTGATATGTTCGCCCACTATTCTAAATGAGTTTCCAACTTCTCCAAAAAAATACAAGCACTAGTTAAGAACAAAGCTTTTTCTCTGACTGAAGAAACCTCGATAGCTTTTAAAAATCTAAAACAAAAAATTGCGAAATCTGCTGTAAACGCTATTGGACCAGAACCCTACACCGTAGAAACTGATGCTAGCAAGTACGCGATAGCGGCGTCTCTAAGCCAAGAAGAAAGACCAGTAGCCTTCTTCTCGAGAAGTCTCTTGGATACTGAGCGTCATCATTCCTCCGTTGAGAAAGAAGCGTACGCTATTATCGAGTCAATAAAAAAATGGCGCCAATACTTGGCGGAAAACCGTTCGTATTAATCACCGACCAACGGTCGGTAGCGTTCATGTTGGATCAAAAACATACATCTAAAATAAAGAATGAGAGAATTGAGAGACGGAGATTAGAACTTTCTAGCTATAAATTCGACATTGTCTACCACCCCGGCAAGGACAATGTTGTTGCGGACGCATTCTCCAGGGTTCGCCATCGAGTAGCCACTATTAGCACTGATCTTAATGAACTTTATCAAATTCATCAATCGTTATGCCTCCCTAGCGTTACCCGAATGGCACACTGGGTAAGGATGACATTAAAAGGGTCACATCCGCTTGCAGATACTGCTCCGAAGTTAAAACCCGTTTTTCTAAAACCGAAGGTGATCTTATAAAGACTATTAAGCCTTTTGAATGAATTTCTATGGACTTTAAAGGACTTTGCCTAGTGTCACCTCTAACAAGTATATTCTTACTATAATTGACAAATACTCCCGATTCCCATTTGCTTACCCTTGTAAAGATATGTCCACTAAAACTGTAATAGACTGCCTAACCGAATTATTTTTAACATTCGGAATGCCCTCTTATGTGCACTCGGATAGAGGAAGTTCTCTTATATCGGATGAAGTAAAACAATTTTTACATACAAAAGGAACTGCTACGAGTTGCACCACGGAAATGGACAAACTGAGTGATATAATGACATCGTTTGGAGAACTATTTTGTTAGCTCTAAAGACGGAAGGCATTCCCGTAACTAAATGGGAAACAGCTTTAAACCAGAGTCTCCATTCAATTAAGTCCTTGCTGTGTACCGCCACTAACTTGACTCCTCACGAACGGGTGTTTACACATTGTTGAAGATCTGCTTACGGGCAATTCATTCCTTCTTGGCTAGCGCCTGGGCCTATTCTTATTCGGAAAAACGTTCGTACTTCGAAATACGACTCCGCCATAGAAGAAGCTGAACCGCTTAGTGCCAAACCTTGTTATTCGTTCGTAAAACTATCGAACGAGAGAAAAATAACCATCTCAAATCTCCATCTAGCTCCCCTAGGTAATCTGGGAGAAGTAGTCGAAGCTGAAAGTACTGATTCTTCGACCCTACACTCTTCGTATACTGAATCTTCGGTTACTAATTTGAACCGTGAATTGGTTGACGCACTACCTGCTGTTAACCCCTTTCGCATTTTTCCAGAATCTTTACCTAACGTCCATTCCTCAAATAGTTATTCAACTCCCGAGTCTGTAACGCGATTACCTGACACGCCGATGACTCGCAAGTCTACTAGAGAGACTCGTCCACCGAAGTATGTTGTTGACTACGTGACTAAAATTTAAAGAAACGGAAGAATTTGATGAAATAAAAGGAGGAGTCTGCGACTGTTTTCTTTCAATTATTATGTGACTGATTGTCACTGTCATATTATATAAGCTTGTCTTTTAGTTTAATAAGGCCTATATTTGCGGGTTTATATTTACTACACTTATAATGCTTTAAAGGCTTAACTCGTAGCGCTACTAAAACCAGCATATCCCATTTTTAAAAATTCATACCTAAAACAATAAAAAAATATGTAGACTTTACAGTTGCTCACTAAGTCAATTACTTGGTTTATTAGCGCAGGTGGTACAATAGCAGAGATCAACTATGTTTTCGGGGCCTCTCCGAATACATAGACGCATTTCGGAAGTATAATTTCCCATCTTCCAAATGAATATGAGTGTATAGGAATTGGGATTACGCTCGGGCATATGACCGGGGTGTGGAGGGTAGGATCAGATTTTAGAGTCATTTTTGGCTATTTTAAAAGCATTTTATGCTCATGTGTAAATTTCTCTTATTCTAACAGCCGTGGTCTACCTATACCATTAGTATTCCTTTTAAGAGATCCAATTTCTACAAGAGGCTTATGAATATTCGAAATTATTTGTTGATCAGGTATCATTCCATTGAGATAGCGATCCATGTACATACATCTGGCTTTTCTTGCATTTTCAATCGCAAGGTATTATATGAAATGCGTCTAGGTCGTTTCAGAATTTTTAAAATTTGGCATTGTTATGATTTATGTGAGTAACGAGTATTTAAAACGCTTTTACACTGTATAGTTTAAAACTCAAACCTTCAATTTTATAAACATATGCAAACAAAAGTTACGATTTCAAATGCAAACTGTCACAATTAATGAAAACAAGAGATTATCTACAATCGAGCCAGAGCATACTAGACCATTTCAAAATTTAAATTTTATCTACTGATTTACAGAAAATGTTTTTTTAAATTTTTTTCCTCGATAACGTTCGCAGATAAGAAAAAACTGCAAGCGACCAAAAAGTATTTAAACAAAACAGAAAATTCATTATGTATTTTAAAATCTACTTGTGGTGCACCGCGACGAAGTTTGGGGGGATAAAAGGGGGACATGGCCCCTGAAAAAATATCACCCTGTAGATTCTCACAACCATTTGACATGCTTAATGATGTAAGCCCTAGAGCGTAACCAATATTATAAATTAGATCTAAGTACCTTAAAAACTGAAGGGGCTATATACAAAACACTAAAAAAATTTGAAATATCAACACCCTATAGATCGGTAACGAGGCGATTGCGGACCTATGTTTATATGAATTTTTAGTCTTGAAATAAGCCAAAGAATTACACCCTTCCGTATGTACAAGATATATAATTACAGAGAATGTCAATAAATCACTTCGGTTTTGTACTACTACACTACTTATATGCATCTCCGTAATTTAAGCCGACTTATTTTATTTTACTGTCATATAGAAAAATTTCTTTTGAGGCCCTTTACACGCACACTACAGAAATGTTAACCAGCTTGACATCAAATTTTCAATCCACACATTTATAATGAGAAATAGTGTAAATTAATAAACAATTTGGGAATTTGGAAAATCACTATTTTATTTTTGTAACCGAATGTTAATTATATCATAAATTACAATTTATGTACGTAATGAAACAATCATTCTGAAAGTAGTAACTTTAAATGCTGTTATTTCTTTCACACCTTACAATGCCACAAAGTACTAGAAAATAGATTGTAAGCTAGAATTGCCATTACATTTTAAATATGCTCTATATATTCAGAATTCTATTTGCATCATAGAAAATTATATACCATTTTCAGAAGATCAGGTGCATAGAAAAGCTTTGAATGTCATATGTGAAACTGCCGTATTTATTATTGAACACTAATTAATACGAGTAAGTTATGTAAACGTCTATTTATATTTAGATGTAGTAATATTATAATTATATTTAGGATTTGGAATATACTACGGCAGAAATTTTCAAGTGATTTTAAAATAGCTCCTATCGTCATATAACCTTTACTTTAGAGAAACTTTCTAGACACCACTTAAACTATGCACTTTATGGGCTGATGGTATAATTTTAGATTACTTTTCTGGAACCCTTGTGTTTTCCTGCAGTACGTCTAGACAGAAGTTATGTACAGAAAGTCTTTTAACTTATCTGCAAAAATAAAATATAACGGGTGTCCAAGATGGCCGTGGAACCATGCGAACGTCGATTCGCATTTAATTCAAAATTATTGAACCTAACATTTGTAAAATGGGTATTAATTCCGGCGAAAGACATATAGCTTGGGAGCTGGCAAACTTTTTTGTACTAATAAATGCCACTAGGTTCATTTGATTAATTACATTCCCGTGAATAATAAAATCGTTTATTGTCGGAGACTTTTACGGCAGAAGTCATTATCAATATTTATGGTTCCGGGCTGGGACCGTGTCATTTTATAAACCGACGTTTCGCCTACTTCATCAGGACAAGAAAAGAAAATAAACAATAAAAGTATTAAAAATAAAAAGAATAATAAGGATAAGAATGATAATATTAAGTAGACAAGTTAAAGTGTAAAGAGTGTGTAAAGTTACTTCTGAACTAGCAAACTCACCAGCACATTTAAGCCAATAGGTGTCTTATGGCAAAGTAACTGATGAAAGTAGCGAAAGTGGTAGTTTATATAGGGCGAGAACTTGATATATGAGTGATCCCGAATAGAGAGGAGCGTCTGTCTTTATAATAGGCGAAATTTTACTGTTGTTATACTCATTATAGCTTCCTTTCTTATCTATAGTTGAAATAATAATTACGTTACTCAAACTTATACTTCTCATGGTTGAGCAGAACTCACCTTCAGTAGGACTTTTATACTTGTCTCGTTTTGTAAAAATATCAACTCCTAATACATTTACTATCTGGTTAAAAGTTATACACACAACTGCCATACAACAAATACCCTTGATGTCCCATACAAATCTACCTTTGCTACGCAAAGTCCATCCTTAGGTGCAGGCACTTTGACGAAGTTTTAATAAAATTTGAAGAATTATAAAAGTTCATTTTCAATTTTTTTTTTATTTTAATATTTTATTCCTTCTGTTCGAAAGTAATATAACATTTATTTAATTAATACTCTTGGATATGATTATTATTTTACAATTCCGAATATAACAAAAACTAAAATTAAATAATTGTATTCAATACATTTAGAAAGCAATTACAATTTTTACCTTATAACTACTATCCAATGCTTTCTGTATGTGATTTATTTAATTTAATTATTCCCAAGAAGTACTATCAAGCTGAATACGCCTTGACTTCTACGTATTTAATAAGTTAAGTATTTATTTATAAATTAATAACTTGACATTACGTTAAAAGTTATGTTGCATATAGATTGAATCAAGAGCTTTATTGGCCTGATTTAACGAGCCGTCTAAATAATGTTAGGAATTACATTGTACTACTATTAATTCATACAGATTTGAAAGATGAGTTATTATTGACTTTATTTGATTTCAACTATATCTATGAATGTGATTAAAGGTCATAGCAAGATCTTATATATATATATATATATATATATATATATATATATACCCTATATACCTCCCTAACTGCTATAATCACAACCCCTAAAATTTTTATTGGCATGATAGGACAAGTAATACTTCGCATTTTTTAAAATCTTAATAACATACAAAAAAGAAAATTAAGATTAGTCAATTAGTTTTTGAAAAAGTCAAAATCAAGCATTTAAAAGTATTTATTTACGTTTAAAACGAGCAATTTAATTTGGGAAAAACGAAAGATGATACAGAATGTAGTTGAAATTTAAAAATAAATTAATTAAATTTATTAAATGTTTGAATTGACCACCATTTATTTCACTACAATAAAACAAATTTTGTTCAAAACGACTTCTTACACTTTCTAAAGTTGAGGAGTTAATTGTCTGCATTCTGCGATTATTCTTTCTCGCAATTCTTCTAGAGATCTTGGCTCACTAGCATAAACTTTACTTTATAAATATCTCCAAAGAAAATAATCAAATAGACTAAGATCTGCAGATCGGGATGGCCGTTCCAAAGGAACTCTACGTCCAATCCATTTCCCAAGAAACGTTTCATTCACAATGTCCTTAATCGGCATATTATATTGAGAAGGTGCTCCATCCTGTTGAAATATCAGCTGATCTTCTAATTAGTGATTTCGTTTTTGACGATGTCAACAAGATTTGGATACATGATGTTTTCAAGCATATTAGCAAATTAGAAAAAAGAAACGCAATAATTAAATTTGAGCGAAAACTGAACTTAACGACAGCAACGGAAAGCCAAACTGGCAAATTTACTTAATTTAACAAAAAATGCACAATTGTACAATTTATGTACAATTTATAACTGTAAGTAATAATGCAAAGACGTAACAAGTCTTTTTTAACAAATAGTTATTATTGTTGTGATACAGTTGGCGGTCAATTAGAACATTTAATACTTTAAATTAATTTACTTTTAAATTTCGCCTGTATATTCATTTGTTTTTCCAAATTAAATTGCTTGATTTTCATTATTTCAAAAACCAATTCACCGACTTTAATTTTCTTTTTTGTATGTTATTAAGGTTAAAAAAGACCTTTCCAACGAATTACCACTTACACAATTTGTTGTTCTAGGAATATAAAAAAAATTAAAAATGTCTTGAGCATGTCTTAAAACAGGGTATTACACAGTGGTACATTGCAGGTTACACAGAAATATTTTGATTAGCATCTTTTATTATTTTTTGCGCAAACTATGCATCGCTTTAAAGCAGATTTCTTTTGAGCAGTGGATGGAGCAAAGTGTCTTTGTGTTAGACGTAACTCAGCATTCTGACCCAACACTCTTCTGCCTACCGTACGAGTTTTTATAAGATCTGTATGTAAACTCGCCTCTTTCTAATGTTTCAGTAAATTTTTGGAATATTTTTGCGAGTCCTTTTTACTGTACCACAAGCTGTGGTTTTGCTTTTATACAAGCTACTGAATAAATTAGGACTAGCATACCAGTTATCGCCGAATAACGTATGACCTTTATTCAGGTAAGGTTCAAGTAGCGTCATTACTATATTTCCAGATTTACCAACATCTGCTGCGCCTTCAAAATTCTTCGCATTTGTGGATGCACCAGTGTAAACGATGAAATCAAGAATGTAACCGGTCTCGCAGTCACATAGTAAAAAAAACTTTACACCAAATCGGTGTCGCTTAGAAGGGATACTGTCTGAAGAACTCACGCCCTCTAAAAAGCACCAAACTTTCATCGATACACAAATTTTTAAACGGATAAAAAGCTTGTTTAAATTTAGTTTTTAGTTGATCAACAATCATTCTTGTTTTTTGTATTGAATCTGGTTTGTCAGGTGGAAGAATGTCTTTGTTACTAAAATGCAGCAATTTAGTAATAAGTAAGAATCTGTCTCTCGTCATGAGTCTACTAAACTTAGGAGTATTTATAAATTCATCAGTTGACCAATAAGAATTTAGTTCATTTTTCTTTGCATGTGGTATTAGCAAAACAGCAAAATAGCAGTACAGCTCTTTATAATCTACTATCAGGATTCCCCTGTCTCTCTAATTAGTCATAATATTTGTTTGTCTGGTTTACAATTTCTATTATTAGCTCTTCCGTGAAAAAGAATTCAAAGTATCTTAGGGTTGAATTATCTAAATTACCGCCAATCTTACAACCAGAGTTTGATTCATCAAAACTGGAAATTCTTGGCTCAAAAGCATTTGCTCTTTGCTCAAAATATTTTCCACGTGATGAAGATGATGTTAGATCCATGCATTCTTCACTGCTATCATCCAAGTCTTCGTCATTTTCGATATCTGTTCTGTTAGACACAAATTCCGCAACGTCTTCATGCGGTTGAATTTCCTCGTCCTCACTTCTACTATCGCCATCAAACCATACGTCACCACGCTGAAAAAAAAATAGTACTAAGAATTCACATAAATAACAATAAAAAGGTATGCATGCAACAGATTTAAAACCAATTTTAACAACGGCAGGCAAACTTACAATTCGCTAAAAGTCTTTTCATGTTTGCTATCGCTTTTTGCTAATATATCTTCTAATTCCTTTGTCGTTAGACCATGATCCATAAATATTTTTCCACAAAATCAACTCATCAAAACAATCAAAAACGTGGTTTGGAGGGTAACAGAGAAACACGTGCCATATAATACAATAAGTGCACAACAGCCATAAAAATAAGAATAGCATTGTAATGAAACACGCAGTCTCTCAACAGTCAATCCCTACTCACATGTTTTTGTGCTGCACGCCCATCACTTGTAAAAAAGAAAGGGAAGTGAGCGAGTATTTTCGATTAGAGCAGCCTGATCTTATTTTCCAGCGAAACGAATATATTCGTATAGAGCAGTTTACTGCATGGCGAACATATTTGTCAAGAGCAGGGAAAGGGCTAAGTGAATTCGATTGCAAAGGATGTCCTCGAATATAAAATTTTAGAAACTTGATATTTCGATTGGCTTAGTGTTGAGCGAAAAATTGACATCAACCAATTGATATATTTATCATTTCTTTGTAATTTATGTAACGGATTTGCATTTTTGAATGCATAACACCTTATTTAGTGCAGCAAATTGGCAGAACTAGGTTGAAAAATTGACTATTTAAAGGAGTTTTGTTTTAGGCATTTTAAACCCCTTTGTTCTCGATGCCATTAGTAGCCTAGGGTGAATTTAACTTAATTTACTTTCTTGCTTTCGATGGTATTGATTTAAACTTGTACGTACTTCGTGCAATTTGTGCGCAAAAGCAGAAGCAGAACAAAAGTATATTGAAACAAACTTGTTTTTAGTTGGCGTTGAGCTTAAAGTTGACATTAACTTCTTTGATGTCCCTTTACGATTTTTCATGTAATATTTAGCGGTGTTTATTAGGGTGCATTGGGGAAATTTTTCGACGAAAGAGGTAGATTTGCATTCGACGTTGTGTTAATAGAATAGCTTCGTGTACCTGTAAATACTCTAATACAGGTCGACATCAAAATTTTATATACAATGAATGTTCCAGCTTTGCAAAATGGTTCATTTTAATGCACAGTAGTTTTTTGGGGTTATGTGTAAACTTTATAGCTTTATAGCTCTTCATAGTCCAGAATAATCAATGTTAACTGTATTTTTATTTTATAATATTAATAAACATCAAATTAATGAGATGTTGTAATATTTGTTCAGTGAGTGAGTGAATGCACACCATTTAGATTGCATTTATCGGCTAATAATACGAAAAAAAGTGTTTCATATTAAACAAACAAGTGCGTCATGTAATTTATATTATTTATAGAATACTTTAAATCATCGTAGGTCATGTCATGATTTTAGTGGGATTCTGCTTAAATCTATAAGGTATTAAAAAAATAAATAGTAGCAAATATGAACTATTGCGCCATAATTGTACTATGCTTGGTTTCAGAGGTAGTCTATATAGAATCACTCTGATGAGTTTTTATTATTTATGACTAACATTACTAATAAAGCATACAAAAATTGTGTATCGTGATTAACGATGTTTACATAATCACAATTCATTGATAACTTATTGCTAATTATTGCTGGTTGGTATAATATCTACAGTCTAAAATTATGCCAGCTCTACAATCTCTATTAGGAAATTTCTCTTCTACGGCGGTAAGTAATTTAATATAGACTAGAAGGACAGCGTAACTTATGTGCATTTTACCTTATTTATTTACGGCATGTCTTTAAAATTTATTTTTAGCTTCTCGAGGTCTAAGTTCACATTTGATAATAGAAATATACCATCTTCTTAAGCAGCTTAAAATTAGCTTTCGAATGAGCTCATGTACGACTTTAACTCGAAAATTTTGCTTAATTTATAATGGAGCCACTAGGTGCATCGCGCAAGTGAGATGGTTGTTTAAGGAGATATTATATAAAGAGACAGAATCACGTCAAGTCATAGAACTGATTTAGTTTTATTTAAAAAACTTTTTCTGTTAGGATTTGTGAAGAGTGAGGATATATATAAGTAGAGGATGGCAGGGCTTCACGGCCAAATCCTCCTTACCAGGATCCTCACAGCACCACTAATCATTTTTCTCAGCTACCTGAATTTCTAGGATCACTCCCTACGGCAGTACCCCAATTTTAAAATTTTTTTACCGGTAGCGATTTCTGACCATCCTTATAAATTTTTTTAGCCATGCGACACATCAAATTAGTCTAGAATTTTACGCAAAATCTGAATCTGCAAACAGATTTAAAATCCGATCACCCCTTACCGTTTTACACACATACCCTCTAGCGAACATATAAAAGATTATTTTTGTTTCTTTTAAGATAAATATATTTTGTATGGTATGAACTAATATTAGATTTTTTTAGAGAGTCCAAATCTGTAAATAGATTTTAAATAGGCCCACCCCTTACAAAGTTACACTTTTAAAAGCCTCCAAACCTCTAAATTTTTTGCTCATCTATATTTAACTTCATTTTAAAACCTTTTTTTTTGCTACCCAAGACATATGCTTTAACCAACCATTTACCGAAAATGTAAAACCTCTGAAATTTTAGAAATGAACCCTTTATAAGCCATAAGTGTTTGATATTTAAAACCACTTTCAAACAGTAATGTGCTGTATTTAGAATAATGTAAAACATTCCAATGTAATGTGTTTTTAATGTATAAATGGGAAGGTCGAGTTTAGCAACAAGAACCACGCTCTTTAATTAGAATTTTCAAAAACACGACTTTTCAAATTTTAAACAGGGTAACAAAATTTTATCAATTTTCTGGTTTTACATTTGGTTAACTCGATACTAAATAGGTACTTTGGAAAATACAATTCGTATCTGAACTAATTTCTTGTCGATTATGGATTACCCAAATTACATGTGAAAGCGGTGTATAATTCCTATTCAATGAACTTTCTATTAATTATCTTATTGACTACATGTTTTGAGAAATACAAGAAATATGTTTCAATGCCGTACATTAGAAATCGACGCATAATTGCTTCTGGATTATTAATTACTCAAGGTACTAGAAAGTGCCGTACTTTGAGTAGTCATAATAGATATTAAGTAGATCAATTAGTATGCAATTATGACAAGTGTATATAATCCGGTCTAATTTTCAAATTCTAATCATATCGGTATTCCGTACGCTATTATTACTTTGTGTAAAGTTACGTTGAAATTTAAACAATCGGTTCGTGTTTGTGCAGTGATTTTCGTTAATTTTTTTTTTTAAAGATTTAAGGTAAGTCTGCTTTTTTTTATTAAAACAGAACTGGATTTATTTGTAAACACCAATTATCCTGTATTTTACTATTATTTCTGATTGTATTTTAAAAACATTTAGGATTCGTTTAGAAGTATTCTAAATTGGGTGCAAGTTCTATTTATTTAAATATTTTATATACAGTGTCTGCAAATTTATTTGGTTTTTTTTTTAAATTTTACATTGGCTAATTTATTTGTCGCTATTAATTTTTTCAAAGTAATGCACTGTTTTACATATATATTATATTACGTTTTTCAAATTTTAGATAGTCTTTTAGCTAAGATAATAAAAAACAATTTCCACAAATATTTTGTTAAAAATGAAATACATTAAACATAAACAAAGGGCTGCAACAGTATAACATTTTCTTTTGAGCAACTTAAATTATTCACACAGTGGTTTAAACAGTGGTTGCACCTATCGCTGAATCTTCTTAATTTTTCGAGTCTAGAGACTGAGAATACACCTTCCATGTTTAAAATGTTGTTTGATAAATATTTCGATAATAGCTGCTTCTTTTGTTCTCCTTTAACGTAGACAGTGGCCCTAGGAGGTATGACTTCTTTTAGCAAATCACTCACATTTGTATAACCACTCGTAGACTGCTCGTCCTAGCAGAGTCCATGGATTTTTTCCTTTAACCACTTAACTTGCTTTTTGGAATCACCACTTAGGGAGTTATATTCAACCGTCATGTTCAGTATCTCATGCCATATTACATTATTGGCTATATCCAAAATGGCGATCTCCTTGCAATAGAAGTCACTAGTTTTGTATTGATATCCTTGTAAATTGATTATGAAACACATGCTTTCTGCTTCAAATCATAAATGGAAATGGGCATGAAAATGACAATGAATTTCAAATTGCTTTTCATAATGCTGAACTTTGTCATTGAACGTATTGTTAATACGATTATAATAGTGAAAGCGGATGACTCCTGTTGCATTCTTTCTTGATATCCTTTATTTACTTTTATTTAATTTTAAAAACTTGATAAAGTAAAAACGATGTTTTATATCATGCTATTGTCTACAGGATAGTTACTAATAAAACAATTAAATTTTAAATACTTCTACGTTATATTTTTGGAATTTATGATTTGTTTAGTTTTAGGCATATTACCGAGGAGAATGCATTTCATTGTTATTTAATTAACGATTGGTTAAACGCAAACCACTGATAAGCGTATTAACATTGTTCACTAACCTAGGAATAATTAATAAACAAGCCCAGTTTTGTAAATACTTTATAAAAATAAAATGGTATTTTTAAAATACAAACGTTCTGCTTGGCACAGTTCAGAAAATTTTTCAAATGCAATAAACAATGGTTAGATTGGCTATCTTTTCGCAACTGCTTCAAATTTGCAATACCAAACTGTTTAAGATTCACAACTTTGTTAGCTGAAAGGTAGCGGGTGATGATGTTTTTTTAACAACCCTTTTACATAAACGATCCTATGTACAGGTACTATTTCTCGCAAAAATAAACTTAAACGTTGAGCTGATAATTCATTGATCGCAGGGATGTCCCAGTCTAACCCGTGTAGGTGATTTTCACAAAATCGTTATGTCTTCAGAAATTCTCATCCAAGTTTTCACTTCTTAACGGCATATGCAAAATTTCGTGCCATAATTCGTCCGTTCCAACATTCAGTACAGCTATTTCTTTCACAAAAAATTCGCTTGACTTGTACTGTAACCCCTAGATATCCAAAAAATACATGTTTTCCTGGTGAAATTTTGATGTAAATTCACTTAGCGCATAAGTAGTCTTATCTACTAGTTTGTCGATACCTAATGGTGCTCTTACATCACTTGTAACGTCAACACCAGAAAAATCCATCTTTAACTTGTAATTTTGATCAACTCAACGGTACTTTAATAACTAATGCTCTGGAACATGGCTCCCTCGTCTTTTATGCAGACGGCCAAGCGCGCGCAGTTCCTTATTTTGTTAATCAGTGTTATATGCAAGTCTTGACAGGAAAAGTGACGTTTATAATTGTTTTTTAGCGGGTTTTACCTATTTGTATTTAACCACCAACACATTTTTAGATTTTTTTTATAAAAAATTGATCTTAGCGATATTTTTAATATAACTCCGTCATGTAAGATATCAATTATTATTGTGTTTTCCTCAGCTTCTCAAATCTTTCGGAATTTTTTCAAATCGAACGACTCCTTTTTTATTTAGATTTAACTCAATAATAGAGTAAAACTAAAAAAATATTTATTAATATTTAGGATTGTTAAAATTTTCAATTAGTGCATCCACATTCAAATAATTAAACCAAAAGGTTAAGTACATATTAATTCTGCACGGTGGGCTAGAAAGTAGTTCGGTAATCTATTTTAAATGTAGTTCAAAATAAGACGCATTTTCTAAATAAATTTAGTGAAATTATAATCCTCAGCCTTGTATTGTTTTGTTGATGACGTCTGACTATTAATTGTGAAAGGTACTTTCGTACAATTCTAGTTAATATATGGTAATACACATTCAAATAATTTGACTTAAATTAGGTGAGTGTAAGGACAAATCATACTTATACTTTCTCTATGTGCATAAATACGAGGAAAATTATGCTAAACGTTCATTTCAAATTTATTTTTGTAAAACGTAAAGTCGTTCAAAGTGTAATAGTTTTGTAGAATTTCCCACCTTTGAACATTTCGGGGTAAGATCACATTTTAAAACTTGCATGTTTAAATAAAATTAAATAAAAACCCTTAACCACAAAAAATATTTAAATTACTAAATACGTATTTCGACCACTATGTGGCCATCATATTTAAAAAATGTTGTTATAGATAGTGATATTGATGATGATAAAGTTGAGGACTATATCAAGCTTGTTTCGCATTGCATGTCCCAGAACTGTTTTCAATTCAACAACAAGTTGTACGAACAACATGAAGGCACTGCAATGGGAAATAGCTTATCACCTTTCATAGCAAATTTATTTATGTCTCGTTTTGAAACCGAGTTAAAAGAAAACTCCAAATACTTCCCAAGAATATGGTTAAGGTACGTGGATAATATTTTTGACACTTCTAAATCAAATGTTGATGATTTTCTTAAAGAAATGAATTCAAAATTTCAAAGCATAAAATTTACGTATGAACTAGAAAATAATGGACAATTACCCTTTTTAGATACATTAGTAATTAGAAATGGTAATAAATTAGAATTTGACATTTATAGAAAAGAAACCAATGTAAATCGCTTTATTTTGTCTTCCTCTAATCATAGCATACAACATAAGTTGGCTTCATTTAACTTTTTAATTAATAGATTATTGAATTTCCCTTTAAATAAAAACAGATTAATAAGGAATTTGCTCTTATTAAACAAATAGCGAATTACAATGGTTTCTTTTCTGATATTATAGATAATATTTTTAGAAAGTGTAAAAATAAGATCAACATCCGTAAATCAACGACTTTGCAATCAACCACCTCTAACGATAATGTTAAATATGTTAAACTTCCGTTTCACAAAACCACAAAGGGTCTTGATAAAATATTCAAACAGTGTAATTTCAAAATTGCTTTCACTAATACTAATAAAATTAAAGATTTGCTAGGTAATCTAAAAGACAAGGGGAAAAATTGCAAAGTCGGGGATTTATGAAATTAGTTGTGCAGGGCCAGGGTGTTTTCAAAAATATATTGGTCAGACCAAGAGGAATATAACAACAAGATTTAAAGAACACATTGCTCACTTCAAATATGGTAAATATGAAAGGCCTCAGGTCGCCAAACATATATTTGAAACCAGCCACCCCGTTAAACTAGAAAATGTTAAATTGTTAAAAGCGGTACCAACGTTTTCCTCCTTAAATGCCTATGAATCAATTAAAATTGTTAAACATAAAGGACCCCTCTTAAACACCGATAAAGGGCCAATAGAGTCATCTGCTTTGCTTTACCTATTGGTCAACAACCAATGAGAAAGCAAGATTAAATTGGTTCCGCTTCAGTAGGTTTAGAATTAGTATAAATTAAGTAGATTTAAGTTATAATGTCACAATTCACTTGTTTGTTGTTGAGAACACCAGCCTGCGGGTGAGGAGAATATCCTCGATAGTGTTTAAAGCAACAATATAGTAAATTATAGGTTGGGAAGGAGTGGTGAGGAGAATATCCTCTGAAGTGTTCCAGAACAACAGCCTTTTTTTTTTTTTAAATTACAGGTTTTCTACTGATGATGGCCACATAGTGGTCGAAATACGTATTTAGTAATTTAAATATTTTTTGTGGTTAAGGGTTTTTATTTAATTTTATTTAAATCGTGCCACAGTGTTCCTATAGATTATTTGCATGTTTAAACTGCCATTTTCTATTGTTATTCAGCAACTTTACCTGCAAGACACCTTTTATATTATCTGCTTGTAAACGTTGAAGATATTAATATTTACATGTATAATTTAAAAACTGTTAATCATTTTTTTTTTTAGAATGAACATCTTAAGTATGTCATGCAGTGTGTGTAAAAGCGTTTATACTGGAGGTGACGCCGTAAACAAACACAACGAGAAGCACATCGAGATGGTTTATTTCCAGGAGGAACTAAAAATTACAGACGATGAGTGGGAGCAAATTAAGGATTTAGCAAAGCAGTCGACCGCAGCGTACGAAAAATGTATAAATGCGGCAATTCAGCTATAGCGAACCAAGTTGCTATTTGAAAAACCATACGCCATAACAAAATCTTCTTCGAAAATTATAATTGTAGGCCTGAACCTGTTCGACGAATATAAAATAATTTTCAGATTTGTTGACATCATTTCGCAGACCGTACTTGATGTATCCCTCAACGTATTTAGGAAGTTCATATCAAATCTTCCATACATTATACACACTATGGAAGTTGGTATGCGAAATCAGATATGCAAATTTGACAACTTGCGTTTTTATTTAAATAAGAATTGTTTAGTGAAGATGGTGACATTTGATGAGAATTATATGTTATTTACCAAAGGAACTTTACAACAATTTTTAGGGATATCTCAGATCGTTCTAAACTACGCTAATACTTTAAGAGAACTAACGGAAAACCGTACTGCTAATATAGATCTGTTTCTATTAGATGTAGCAATGGAAAGGTATAATGGGAATGATGTTTTACAGAATCTCGCACACGGTATAATTAAAAGCAAATACAGTAATAGGTTAGTTGGACTTGTATGGACTTAGGTTAGATAACAGGAAAATTAATAAGTTAGGTCAGCGCCGCGGCGCTGACGTAACCTATTAATTTTTCCTGCTATCTAACCTAAGTCCATACAAGTTCAATTAATCTAACCTAACTCCAGACAACACTAGCTAACCTAACTCCTAACAAGTCCAACTAACCTAACCTAACTCCAGACAACAATTAAAAGCAAATAAGTAATAGCGATATTGTGATCATTTTCTACGAATTTATAAAAACCTATCCAAGATTGTTTGAAATTTGTAGACAAGTTGAGTAGATGGAAGAGTACAACAGGTTTCCATTCCATGCATTTACGAGCGATATTTAAATTTTAAACTATAGATTTTATAGAAATTTCTGTTACTATAATCCTGCATAGTACAGTTTATTCTCTTATACCTTTCTAAATTGTTATATTTCAACTACAGATATTAATAGTTGTAAATAAAATTATGTTATAGTTTTAAATAAAACGATTTTGATTAATAATTTTGTAAAACGTTTATAGCACCTTTTTAATAAATAAACATCTTTGTTATAATTCTTTTCATAAGAACTTAGATACCCATTTCAGTTATGTGGATAATTGAAGAATTAAACAATACCAAAGTATACTTTATATTTTATAAAATAAATAAGCTAATTATTCAAAAATAATTTCTAAATTCACATCATTAATTTCTTATGATAATAGTTGAGGTGGTTAAATTCTTGCTTTAAAACTTACAATTTAGTATATATTTCATCTAAATATCTGCCAACAGTTTTATAAACCCCATCTCCTCGATCATTTTTATGAAATCATCGAAATCCTCTGCCATTACCGACACAGCAGTACAGTGCCGAATTTGCTTCCTCGAATGACTGACACATAAGACATTTTTCTCCTTCTATCGAAAACCGTTGCCCGCATTCTGATTTTTTACTCGTAAAGCATTGTGAAATCTTCGAATAACCTCCCCAAAATTTTTATACATATTTGTTTCATTTGTTTAAGTGGGTAAGCTAGAGAACCTAAAATCGAAATGAATAGGTTATCATGAGACAGTAGGGATCAGCGAAGTTCGGTGGCCAGAGGCGGAGGATTTTTGGAGTGGAGACTTTAGGGTAATTCATACAGGAGCCGAGGAAGGAAATTTGGGTGTGGGGATAGTTATGCGGAAAAAGATAGGATACTGTGTAGAAAATTACTTACAAAAGAACGAAGAGTACTCATGGTTAGATTAGAATCTAAACCGGTAAACACAGTAATAATACAAGTATAGATGCCCACCTCTAGCTACAGTGACGAAGAGGTAGAAGCGATCTACAAAGATATCGAAAACATATTAAGACACGTAAAAGGACATGAAAATTTAATAATTACGGGGGATTTTAATGCAGTGGTAGGTGAGGGTAGGGAAGGAGCGATAGTAGGTTTATTTGGTTTAGGCACTAGAAACGACAGAGGAAATAGGCTGGTAGAATTTAGCGACAAGAACAATTTAATCATTACAAACACATACTTTTTCAACATCATGCTAGAAGACGATATACGTGGAAGATGCCAGGAGATATAGGAAGATATCAAATAGATTACATTCTTGTTAGACAACGGTTTAGGAATCAAGTAAAAGACTGTAGAAGCTACCCAGAAGCAGTTATAGACACTGACCACAACATCGTAATTATGAAAGCCGCACTTAAATTTAAAAATTTGAAAAAAAGAAACGGAAAAAGGCACTTGGACCTACAGAAACTAAAAAAGAAAGATATTCAAGAAAGATTCGAAAAAAGGTTAAATGAATTGCTCAAAGATATCGGGAAAATATCTGATACTAAGGAAGTAGAAACAGAATGGAATAACATTAAATCCAGCCTCGACATGGCGGCCAGAGATATTCTGGGGTATACACAAAAAGTAAATCAGAAACCATGGATAACAAAGCATATCCTGAATTTAATAGAAGAAAGACGAAAATACAAAAATAAATCAGACGAAACAGGAAAACAGAGATACAAAGCCATAAAATGGGAAATTATTCGAAAATCCAGAAAAGCTAAAGAACAATGGATTGATGAAAAGTGCAAAGAGGCACAAACTAAGATGGAAGTAGGAAAGACAGATGAAGCATACAAACTAATTAGAATCAATTTTACGGATATAGAAACGTATAGCAAAAATATAAGGGACGCGGGAGGAAATGTCATTATAGAAAATGTAGAGAAAGTGGGTAGATGGCAAGAATATATAGGGAATTTATATGCAGGAGAAGAACTAACTGCATTAGAAAAGGAATCAGACATTGAAAATGATGACTTGGGATATCCTATACTTAGAGATGAATTTGAAATAGCATTAAAGGGTCTGAAAAATGGTAAGGCGCCGGGCACAGATAAGGTGCAAGCGGAGATTCTAAAAGCCGCTGGTCAAGCAGTAACAGAACGTCTCTTCCAACTTGTAAGCTATATGTATGAGACAGGCGAGATACCCAAAGATTTCAAACATAACATCATAGTAACTATACCAAAAAAGAAAGGCGCAGATAGATGTGAAAATTTTCGAACAATAAGCTTGACAGCACACGTATCAAAAATATTAACTAGAATTGTACAAAGACTAATGGAAAAACGGGCTGAAGAAATACTAGGAGAAGACCAATTTGGGTTTAGGCGAAACAGGGGAACACGGGAGGCTATCTTAGCTCTGAGGGTAATAATGGAGAAAACAATAGAAAAAGGGGAAAGCGTGTATATAGGGTTTGTAGATCTGGAAAAAGCATTTGACAATGTAAAATGGAAAAAAATGTTCGAAATACTCAAAAAGATTAGAATGAGATATCATGGACAGACAAAGTTAAGAACGAAGAGGTACTAAAAATGGTAGGGGAAGAAAGAAATATGTGGAAAACGGTAAAAAATAGGAGAGATAGGATGATAGGCCACATACTACGGCATGAGGGAATAGTGCGGAATATACTAGAAGCAGAGATAAGAAAAAAGAGAAGAAGAGGTAGACCTAGGTTAGACTACTGCACACAGATAGTGAAAGATGTAGGCTGTAGGAGTTTCAGGGAAATGTGTAGGCTAGCTCAGAAGAGAAATCAATGGAGGTACGCATCCAACCAGTCCCAAGATGGATAAATGAATGACGAAGAAAGTAACTGCACTTAAACATGATATTTATTATAAGCAACTACAAGCATTGGAGGGGCAATATTCTCGAATAATGGTAATTGCGTGAAAGCAATTACTGGAATACTATTACTTCGGCAAATGTCTAAGTGTTGGGGGATCTTGGCAGCCACAGGTTGCTTAACCCTCTTCAATAAATCTCAGTGATAAAGGGCATAATATTAGAAAACAATAGAAGAAACATGATATTTATTATAAGCACCTACAAGCATTGGATGGGCAATATTCTCGAATTATGGTAATTGCGTGAAAGCATTTACTGGAAAACTATTATTTCGGCAAATGTCTAAGTGTTGGGGGATCTTGGCAGCCACAGGTTGCTTAACCCCCTTCAATAAATCTCAGTGAAATAGGGCATAATATTAGAAAACAATATAAGGGGAACCGAGCTGTATTGCTGTGTGAGAATTTTAGGGAACTATGTAGGTTAGTTTAGAAAAGAAATAAGTGCAGGTACATGTCCAACCAGTTTTGAGACGGGAAACCCAATGACGAAAAAACAAGCGCAGATAAATCTGATGATTATTATAAACAACTAGTTGTTTGTTGTGAAATATCTGCAACTAATGTTGACTGTGCGAAAAGATATATTGGAAAAAATATTAAATCAGTAAATGTTCAAGTGCTGGGGGAATTGGGCAGCCACAGGCTGCTTACCCCCCTTCGCAACCACTGAATGTCGCAGAAATGGGGTATATAATTGTAAAACAATAGAAGGTGACCGAACTGCATCTAACAAGAAGGAACGGCGCCTATGATGAAAGACAACAAACATAGAACAAAAAGTTGTTGAAAGCGTATGTGTGGAGCACAGCACAGACAGTATGCCTACGAAATTTGAGCAGTCTGAAAAGCAGACAGAAGAACAGTAGCGGCCTTTGAAATGCCGTGCTTCAGATGTTTGAGGATGGACAGACAAAGGTAATAACAAATAGGTTATAGAAACAGTAAGGGAACAAGGATATCTTTGGGAAAAAAATATGAGAAATAGAAGGGCAGAATACGTTCTAAGGCATTTTTGGGGAATAGTATGGGATATATGACAAACAGAGATAGGAAAAAAAAGGTGGATGTAGACCTAGATCAGCTAGTGATAGATGCAGACTGTGCAAATTTCGGGGAAATCTGTGGGTTGGTTCAGAATAGGAAACAATGATGGTACGCGTCTAACCAGTTTCAGGACTGAAGACCCAATGATGATGATGTTTAATCGTCTCTTTAAACTGTATAATCAACAAGTTATAACGTCTAGACGAACTGTCCTTTTATATGAGCTACTCTTGTTCGGATATGTTCTGATTGTGTCCGATTTGTGTGTACGCACGTAACAACAGGTAAGAAATGTATCTTATGAACTAATTCATTACATTCCTAAGAAAAATGTTAAGGACTTTAAGAAAATAATTATAAGTCTTGTTAGACCTCTAGTGTCAGGATAAACGCTATACCTTTGAATTCTTGTTGAGAAGTAGTATATCCTTTTTTGCGTTCCACAAACTTCCTTCGTGCGGCATCTTGCATAAAATGAAGTTTACGTTTATTTGCAATAAAATCTTTAACGTCCATCATCATTAAACTTTGGAGTGGGGCTAACCATTAACGTCTTCTTCTATATTTATATACTAGTCGAAATTCTTCCGACACCGTCCTTTATCGATATAAAAATCTTTCACAGTAGTTATAAAAATTTTGTTTTGAGTCACCCCCACCCCAACACTGCAAGCACATTTCTTTAAATTTAAGGTATGACACATCACCATTTATATGATCAACAAAGGTAAGGCGAAGGTTTGTGTCATCCTATTTCCATAATGCGATTGCATTGGCGTTATCTCAGAGTCTATGTTTTAAGGCACAAGCGTAAATTTGAGATAAATAAAAGGAATCAATGCTCTTATGTCGGAGACACTTTCACCATATGAGGCAATTTCACTCTATAAGGCAATTTCACTCTAGGAGGGAATTTCACCCTATAAGGCAATTTCACCCTATAAGGCAATTTCACCTTATAAGACACTTGCACTTTATTCTGATGGAGATAAATTTAAGAAACTTTACCATTAAGGCACCACAACCAGACCTAGATCTGATTATGCAAATAAAGGAATAGTTCAATATTATATAAATATCACAAAAGTTATACGCAACAACTAACTGTAGATAAATTGTCTTTGAAATTAAATGGATGTTATGACTAAGTTTTATCTTTACAGTGGTACTATATCTGATTGAATCGAAAAACAGTGTAGTTAAGGTGATGACGAGGACAAAATCGTAGTGAATTGGTGTAGCTCTGACTCCCTGCAGGTGGGGTTAAACCTGTCTGACCGCAGAGTCATCATAGTAAGTCCCTAACTCAAAAGTACGACTTCGTAGAAAGTAATCAACTAGGTCGGTTCATCCGACCTAGGTCGGATTCATCCGACCCAGGTCGGATTTAGCCCGAATGTTGGACATATGTCGGACATATGACTGGCATGGCGGACATATGTTGGACATATGACGGATATACCGGATATATGTAGGATGTATACTGGACATATGTCGAATGCATGTCGGATATAGTTTGGGTGTAAGTCGGATGTATGTCATACTAATGCGAGAGGAGAGAGAAGAACAAAGTAGGGTGGAGGAAGGAGGGTTTAGGTTAGTTTACGTTGTTTGGAGTTAGGTTAGTCGGTGTTGTCTGAAGTTAGGTTAGGTTAGTTGGATTTGTCAGGAGTTAGGTTAGCTAGTGTTGTGTGGAGTTAGAATAGGTTAGTTGGACTTGTATGGACTTAGGTTAAATAGCAGGAAAATTCATAGGTTAGGTCAGCGCCGCGGCGCTGATCTAACCTATGAATTTTTCCTTCTATCTATCCTAAGTCCACACAAAAAATCTTAAAATTGGGATACCGCCTTAGAGAGTGATGCTATCTAAAAAATTCAAATGAAGTTACACTAGCAAGTCCACTGGATTTCCTGCGATACAGAAGAATATAGAATATATGGCTTAAGGTTACAAACATTATGCACACCTAACGAGAGACTACTGGTGTCGTCTCTCACTTCATAAGAATTTTGCCCACGGTTTGTTATAATGGTTGCTGGATCAGCATAGAGTAGAAATAATTTTTTAATTCTTTTTCAGCACTTACAAAAACAAAAGAGGACACATGATTAGTTTAAAATCTAAACCGGTAAATACAGTAATAATACAAGTATACATGCCCAACGCTAACTTTAGTGAGGAAGAAGTAGAGGCAATCTACAAAAATGTAGATAATTTGTAAAAGGACATGAAAATTTAATAATTACGGGATATTTTAGTGCAGTGGTAGATGAGGGTATGAAAGGAGCGGTAGTAGGTTTAGTTGGTTTAGGCAGGAGAAACGACAGGGGTATAATTTTGCAATAAAAATAATTTAAGCACTACAAACACATTGTTTCAACATTATGCTAGAAGACGAAACAGTGGAAGATGCCAGGAGACATAGGAAGATATCAAATAGATTACAGTCTTGTTAGACAACGGTTTAGAAATCAAGTCTAAGACTGTAGAACCCTTCCGGAAGCAGATATTAACACTGACCACAATATAGTAATTTTCAAAGCCGCGCTTATATTTAAAAATTTGAGAAAATAGAACGGAAAAAGGCACTTTGACCTTGAGAAACCAAAAGATAAAAATATCCACAGAAGATTTGAGAAAAAGCCAAAAAATTGCTGAAAGACATGCAGAAAATTGCGGATACTAAGGAAGTGGAAACAGAACGGAATAAAATTAAATCCAGGTTAGACATGGCGGCCAGAGATATTCCGGAATATTAATAAAAAGAAAATAAGAAACCATGAAACAGAAGATATTTTGAATTTAATAGAAGAAAGACGAAAATACAAAAATAGATCAGACGAAACGGGAAAACAGAGATATAAAGCCATAAAATGGGAATTAATTCGCAAATTCAGGAAAGAAAAACAGAGATACACAGCTATAAAATGTGAAATTATTCACAAATGCTAAAGAACTATGGATTGCGAGAATTTCAGAGAAATGTGTAAGTTAGCTCAGAATAGAAATCGATGGAGGTAGCGACCAAACTGGTTCCAAAATGAAGAACCTAATAATGAAAAAGTAATTGTATCTGAAACTGATGAATATTGTAAACAATTACAGAAATTCGTTTATGTTGATTGCGCGAAAGGATTAATTGGAAAACTATTAATCAATAATAACAATAATAATAATAATTATTATTATGACAACAAAGATAAATAGCTACAAAATAGTGTAGAAGTAGACTAAGTGTATTGGGGACACCACTTAAAAACTTACAAATTCACTTTCAACCGTTGTTGAATGAAATACTCGTGGATGTTGGATCCAGCACCTAATGATTATCAATAAAGGGGTAAAAATTAATAGTAATAATAATAATAATAATAACATCAATATTCGGTAAATGGCTATGTAATGGGGACATTAGGAGAAGCAGACAGGTAATAGGACGCAGGCTTTGAAATGTGACGCTTCAAATGTATGATGATGATAGAATGGACAGACAAAGGGTTTTAAAAATAGGAAGATATTTGTGAAAAACAAAAAAAATATGACAAATAGAAGGACAGGACACGTTCTAAGGCATTGCTGAATTGTGCGGGATATATTACAAGGAGAGATAGGAAAAGAAGAAGTAGAGGTATACGTAGACCTATATTAGACTATTGTACGTAGATAGTGATATATGTTGGCTGTGAGAATTTCAGAGAAATGTGTAGGTTAGTCATAATAGGAAGCAATAGAGGTACGCATCTAACCAGTTCCTAGACTGAAGATCTAATGATGATAATGATGAGGATGATAAGACACACACTAAGGGATGCGGGAATAGTGCAGCATATATTAGAAGCAGTGAAGGAAAAAGGGGAGAGGTAGAGGTAGACCTAGATTAGACTGTTCCACACAGATAGTGCAAGATATGGGCTGCGAGAATTTCAGGGAAATGTGCAAGGTTAGCTTAGAATAGGAAGCAATCAGTTCTAGGACTGAATACCTGACGACGAACGACGATGATACAATAATGATATCATCTTCACCAACTAGTACAGTATATTTTTAGCGCCAAGGTTGTTAAAATGTAATTTTGTAAGATTTTTTAAATTTTCTTTCAATGGAAGCTTTCATGACATACCTTGCGTAACTTAACCTTCCATAACCTATCTTAATGTAAATATTTTGTGACAAATTTGAATAATACGTGTAAAGTTGTGTACCAAAATTAAAATTGCAAGGTACTAACTACTATAAAGGTTAGTATCGGTCAGTTACTTGCTAGTCGATGTCATTGCTAGTATATCTTATCATGAATAAATATAATGATAAATATTCCAGAAGGTAAAAGCATTAAATTAGAAATGGAATATAAAATTTAATTGATAGCTGCTTGGATATGTTTACAGGAGCTATCAAATTTGAGTTTTTCAATTTTAATTTTCACCAAGTTCTAGATAGGGGAAGAAGTCACTTATGGGGTAAATTACAGAACGCTTAGGTCCCTTTTGACAAACGGATATTCTTTTATCACATCGAATAATTTCAAACCATTTTTCTAAATAGTTTATAACAAATATGTTTTCACATTATCCAACGCATATTTATAAAGAGCTAGGGGGCTAGGGGCCGGTATAAGAAGGATAAATTCTACAGTTACCGAGTATTTCTGCTTGAATATAATATTAAAAAGACGTTATCGCTATATAATTTTGACGCCTAATTAATTATACCAAGTTGTTTACGTAAACTTTAAGAAAAGGCGTGCTGTGCTCGTGATTTCGACTTGTTTCTCAAAGTATTGCAGTATTATTTTAGTTCACAAATGCTTCAGTTGAATTAGGTTGCTTGCCATTTACATAAACAAAACAGTGTTAATTAAGTTCAAGTCTTCATTGTTATCATAAGCAAGATAGTGTTTGTTTACTTACGGATTTTATTTGTTGTTATAGGTAATCCTTCACAGATTTTGTTGCCAAGATAAAAATGAATTTTTATTTCTTAGGTCACTGTTTCATAGCATGATTCCCAAGCTATTTTTAATAAAGTAAGCATTAAAAGCTATTTCTTTATGGGTCATTGACGGAAACCTTGTTGATATAGATTGTGAAAACGATTGGATCTTATTGTCACAATTATTGTTTATTATTATTGGTGGAAGGGACACAACACCAATAATACGTATCTCGTCTAAATTTGCACTGAGTTAGTTGCCAAGTGCTACACCATTGGTCGTTTTGTGGATGGAAGTTTATGCAAGGTAAATAACGACAGTTATGTTTGTTTTAATTAGTTATCTTAGTTAAACAAAAAGTGTAGTTGCCAAGTTTAGAGAGAACGAACGAACAGACCACAGATAAAAATAAATTGTTAGATGTTCCGTTTATATAAACATTGATGACATTGAACCCATTAGACTTATCATATATTTATTAGTGAGCAAAAACGCCATGCATTTCAATAACACTTATACTTGCAGATAATGGGATTTACTGGGTTAGAATCAGGTTCATAAAACATTGTTTAGTAACAAGAAGATACGTAAAACTGCATAAGAAAAATAACTTAATATAATTTATAATTTGCCAAATTTGACTAGTTCAAAAACTACTTTTTGCAAGTATCATGCAGTTGAAATAGTGCTTTAGATTCTTGAAAACTGGATATTTGCCTTCTATTTACAATTTTATATACGTGTGTATAATTTAAGATGCAGCGCATGGCGATCTTGAAGCACAATAATAAAGGTGTCTCGGATCGGTTTTCAAATTTCTAAATTTTTTTATAGGTTACCAGACATACGTAAAGAATACAAAATTGCAGATTTCTTTATTTGCTCGTAATAGGCTGCTAATTAAAATAGAATGCTCAAATTTTGTACATATGGTAATTCACCATTGCGTTTCATATTGTGTACTTAGATTTTGTCTAAGGCAAGATTTTGCGTGACGACGTTCAACATTTTATTTTCGAATAACTGCTATATTGGATTTTTACATTTTTCAATGCTGACAAAAATTTTCAAAGAAGTATAACATGACTATGTTTGATTGAATCAAAACATTCAAAATCACGAAACTATGTTTTGGTGGTAGTAGACTTTAATTTCCATTATGACAAAAAGAAACAATTTCTGTAAAAATTTTAAACTCGATTTGCAGTGGTAAGTAAAGTAATTACAAATTAACAACTATGAAAAACATAAAAGAACAGACACGCATGAGTTCATTGATTAATTCAAATGTTCAAATAACCCTCCATTTTGTTGCACACACAACTGACACCTATAACGAGCTCCGCAACACTGTCTTATCATAGCTGGTGTCTTGGACTGCTTGCCATAATTGGGTTACACTTTCGTATGGTCTTGTGTACACACACACACACACACACACACACACACACACACACACACACACACACACACACACACACACACACACACACACACACAAACAAACACACACACACACACACAAATATTTTCAAAAGAGTGAATTACCCATTAATTTAGGTCCCGGTGATTTTATTAGTGCTATAAAATACAAACTCTCCCCTGAACTTAATGTAATAAATCTAAATTTAAAAATATTCTGACATTTGACAAATGTCAAATAATCTTCACTACTAAAAATTATTTTTAACTGTTAGTGTCCGTTGTACAATGGAAGAAGATGTAGATGAACAATTTAATAATGCTTTACAAACTTTATTACAGGTTACTGAAAAGAGAGGGAATCTAAGAAATGATCTAAAAATGATATTCAAAAATCGATGTGTTTTAAGAAACCTTGATAATAATATTAGGAGTACCTTAAGCAAAAATATAAAGACATTTGAGGAACTAGAGCAAGAAAATATGACTTGTCACAGGCAAAAAAGCTACTAAGTATTTTTTTAAAATTAAAAATACAAAATGGGGGCAGCCTGTAAAACAAAAATTAAAGGGGGTCACCGGCACTAGCTAGCGGAAGGTCGTGGAACGTTTAGAGGGTTAAAATGTTGCAACAAAAAAAATTTGGCAATTACCTTTCATAAATATTGTGGCTTAATGACAATTACCAAGTGCGCCAGACAAGTCGAGAATGTCCAAATGTTCATGCAAAACCTTGAGAGACTTGCCATCCCAAGGAGGACAATTGTTTCTTCTAATCAATTCTTACCTTTTTGACTACTTATGCAAATTTCATGAGCAAAAACAAAAAAAATATTCACTTAATCAACGGCAAACAAAAACTATTTAACCAACAGAGCAACAAACGTGAACTTCTTACATTAGGAAATTCATTGATTTTAATTTAGAAATTTACTTGACTGGATGATATGGAATTCTGATAATTTTATGTAATTTCCAAATACTTTATATAGAAGAAAACTTATCTTATAAATTTTACACTAAATTAATCTTACGGTTTATGGCCAAAACGTCCTAACAAATAAATTAACTAAAAATTTGTCATGCTGGCTTAACTATAAAAATTTACTAAAAATTATCAATTGTTTGATTGTTTGCCTTCCAATCCAGAACAGCTCTTAAATTGGGGGAAACTCTCGTTTGTTCCCCTTATTCTTCGCAACTAGTTAAATAATTCAATGGCACACGTAACCGGCAAGATCTTGTTGATAGCTAACTTGTGCACACACGCACACAAGCTTTTTATTATATAGTTTAATATTACTTATAAATCCGCGAACACACGGGCATAAACCCTCGCGAAATGGATGAGTTAATTACTCCTTTCCACTTTTACTAACGTGATACTAAGTTCGATATCATATCTGCTACGCCGGAGAACGCAACCAGCAAACTTCTCTGGCTACGTTTCTTTCTACGTTTTTAAAACTGAAAATCCCATTAACTAAAGCCTTAAGTTATATATGAACCCTACCCTTAACCATTATTTACGTCATATTTCTGTTATTCAACGACTATTACCATACCCTCCCAGAACAAGATTTCAAAAACCAAATCCAGCCCCTTTTAAGATGAGTGCCACGGATAGCAATTATTTTTCTAACGGGTTAAATATGTTGTACATTCTTGGAATTTTAAGTACTAAAATTGTTGACCATATGTATTGGCGACAGTTGTCTGCCATTGACAAAAGACAGGGTAACCTAACTTGAGCCGAAATGGATTTCAATACAATGGTCGTCTCCAGACTAATTAAATTACTTACAATCTTTGAACAAATCAAATTGGAAAATAGTTTGGCTATTTGTAATGTTTCGTTTTCTATAAACCCTTGTCAATTACTGAAATATTAAGAAAACTAAGTTCTACAACTGAAAATTGCTTTTCTTAGTTTACGTTAAAAGGTAATATTCTATTTAAATTCATCAGGTTCGTTAGTCTACAACCGACATAAGTTTAAAAAGGGTATTGTATTCTGTATGCAAAGTTGAACCTTTCAAATATAATGACAGCCGCTGAAATTTATAATATTTAAGGGTAAAGCTATTTTTAAACCTGAGGTCTTTATTATAAGGGATATTAGAAATTTGTGATTAATGCTGCGGACATTAAAGTTAGAGCGGCTTCGTGGCGTAATGGTATGTGTGTGACTACTACGCCCAAGGTCCCGGCATAAGCATACGCTGCAAGTAAATACTTGTTTTTTTGTTGTCCGCAACAATTGTCTGAATATAAAATAATAACAAG
Organism: Platerodrilus igneus; assembly: GCA_036346225.1. NCBI lineage: Eukaryota > Metazoa > Arthropoda > Insecta > Coleoptera > Lycidae > Platerodrilus > Platerodrilus igneus. Next base: position 2,930,277 of record JARFIW010001146.1, read on the forward strand.
ATCAGATTTCCTTGCCTTTTCTGCCATCGTTTTAATGTAATTAAGAACACAGGTACCGATTTCCACGGCTCCACGTTTCCCTTCGGTCTCATTCCAGAAATAGCATTCGACATTTCTGGCCCGCAAATCACTTATGGTGAAGTTAAAACAGTTCATTTTATTGCGTAATAAAAACAAGAAACCAAACCCTTTGGAATTGGCATCACAGCTTGCAAGTCGTATACAGCAACACACAAAGCAACCTGTTATTTTTATCCAAATCTTTTTCTTTGCGACACAATTCTTTTTCTTTCTGGTGTAAATTGTAGACATTAACTAATTTTCCTTTTCCTCGTCATCTGCATTTTTGTAAGCTTCATACAAATCGCATTGATCTTTCTTTGGTATATAGAACGAGATATTGAATTCACCATTAAATATACGATTGAACATAACAAAGTTTGCAAACGGCAGCTCTTGTAGCTCCCTCTGTTTCTTGTAATCACGATAAATGTCAGTCAAACTCTTTTCTCCTTCAATATACTCGCATTTACATTGAGCCTTTAAATAGTGTGATTCAATTCGGGGTATAGAATTAATGAATTTTCGAACGCTCTCTTTTATCTCGGTATTCACTGTTGGTTGTTTCCCATGTTTTTCTCTCTTATTTTTATCAACAAAACCGGTATAGGTTTTCTTCGATAGAGCGGTCCGGATTGGTCGGTCATTAATATCCAGTGTTGCCTTAAAGAATTTCTTGCATACTCTTATCTTATTGTTGTCTATTTCAAAGTAAAACGCAGAATTTAGATGTCTGAAATCCTGTGTGCTTGAGTACCGATATTTGGGTTTGATGGTTTCTGTATTTCTAACGATGAATTCTCTTTGCTGTTGTAAATTGCTAACTTTCCAAAAATTACTGAACAAGACTTCTCTAATGTTTTGGTCAATTTTCAGATTGCAGTTTAATCGACACTTATCTCCACATGGTGGCCTGACTTTTCTAGCAGAAATCTGTTTCTTTGATTTAGATGTTGATAAATAGGCCTTTCCTGAATTTCTGAGATTCTTGGCCCTTTTTGTTATCCAATTATCTGGGGTTATCTTCCTCTTCTTTCCTTTTTTTGGTGATGCCAGAACTTCAAGTGATTCTGCACCGATCCCTTGATCACTACCAGAAGCACTTCCTGAACTTACACTAACTTTAAAATTTTTTATCAAGATCGGTATCGTCGACAGCACTTTCGTCACTGTTGATAGGCGACACGTAGTGATTTCTTTCATTTAATTTAGTAAGCCGCAATTTCATAGTACCCTCGGTACCGCATGAGGACACTGCATAAATATCTGCATCACGATGTCGACCATCATTCGCCTCAGCTGTAGTATTCATAGGTTCTTTAACGAGTATTTGGCATTCAGTAGTGGATCTTGGAGCCACAAAATTATGTTCACAAATTTCATTTGTTCCACCTTCTACTAAAACCAAATTTTCATGTTGGTCGCTCGATGTAGATTTATTGTCTGTCCCTGCGCTGTCACGAGTTACATTTAATATTGAAGACTATTTGGTTAGCGCTGCGACTTTATCAGGTTGATTAAGAGTGTTGGTATCTCCAAATACCTCCTTCGTTGTAGTCATATGGCTCGAAACCCTTGAACATCCGGTCAAAGCCATTATGCTCTCCGCGCGACTTTGTTTCCCAAACATTATTAAAACACCAGCTATTCATCAAAAGTAAAGTCAATCAACATAAAATTAACAACTTAACTTACCTTGGTCTACTAAAGTGACACAATTCGAAATGCTCCCAATACACGACTATCTTCTTATCAAAAGAAGCGACACATCATGCAATGTTTCTAAGGAAAACCACTAAATTATCAACAAAAACAACACAACTCAAAATAATAGAGTTACAAAGAAAAATCTACAAGCGCACTTCACGGCGGTCATGCAACAACTATAGATGCCACGCTACTAAAAACATCAGACTCATTCATCAAAAAGGGCGCAAACTCTACCTGGTGGCCAGATTTTGACCTTAAGTTAATACGGTTTTGTAGACTGATAGAGTAGTCTTTAAGATATTCATTTCTGATTCTAACTCAAAAATAAAGATTTTTGAGTTGTGTCACTCGCAAGGGTGCGATATGTTCTTCATCAAAAATACTTTAGCTTCGCATAAGTAATTCAATAATTTTGTTCTCCTCTAATTCTTTGTTTCTAGGAATAATGGATAAAACTTTGACTAACAGCCGCTCTTATATGTCTCTTTCAGTACCAGGATGTTTGGGTTTTGGCAATCCATACTTAAACAGCTGCGTAGATAGAAATTTGTGTTTAAACAATTATCTGAAAGGTATTTATAAACCAAAGTATTTTTCTCTTGTAGTGCATATGATACTTGTATAATATCTTTTAAAAACGGACTCGACGTAGACTTAGAATATTGTAAATTTGGGAACTTCAGTGTCATACGCTGTTGATCTGATGATGCCTTTTTTGCTAAGAGGAATATGTCTAAGTTTTCTCTTTAATCGTTGCATTTACGTTCACATTTTAGTTTTTTCAAAGAATCTACATTGACCGTGACATATATCTCTGAAAGCATGTTTCGAAATTTTTGCTATGATCGCCTTGTTGCACATACATTGTGTTGAAGCTAACGTAGTTGCTTCTTTCTGCAACTTTTTGTTTTGCTTTTGCGACACCAAGAACTGGACAATTGCAACTAGATCTTTACTATTGGCTTAATATTCATATTGAAATATATTATACTTGCCACTATTATTATGGGACAGGGGGTGTATAGTACTTGAAATTTATTTAAAATTGCACAGAGAGTAGATTGCTACCAAACAAGGGTCTATGTAGGCCTTTCTAACAGTGCTGATATAATAAAGAAATTCCAAAGAGGATGAGGAAGATTTTATTGTAAATGTGTCTCATCTGAATTAAATATATAACAACTGTTCTATATAACTAATTTTATGATACGGTTTACCTAAGTATATGTTGTAAGTTTTAACTTAAATATGCTTAGTCAACATAACCCATACGTATTTATTATTGCGAACTGGACATTTTAACTAAGCATGTAAAAGTTTTTGTAATTTTAGTTTGCATTTAGAACAAACTTAAAGTATTGTAATGTTAGGATAGGAAGCAGATAAGCTGATGTAATAAACAACTGAAATGCCTTAAGTAAAATTCTCAGTTTTACAGACAAGACATTTGAACTAAGCAGGGCAGATTAGATATTAACAACAAAGTAGGAGATTGTTGTAAAAGAGATTGCTGCTTTATTTTAAGTTTTGATGTATGAATTTTGTGTATCTGCTGTTATTTTATTGTTCTCAATGTTTTCGAAATTTGTTGTTCATTGTATAATTTTGTCTATTGCATATTCTATTGTTAATGATAGATTTCTAAATGTAATAAGATTATCATATTTCATGTACAATACATTTGAATATAATAATGATACCAAAGTTGTATTTACGTCTTCTCAGTGTTAAGTATCATGTTTTCCACATGAAAAAGGTAATATTAATTAAAGAACATTACAAAACCGTTTCTTTTTGTTCAGATAAAATACTATTCAAGAAATGGTTAAGTTCCATGCTTTATAGTATTTATTTTACTATATTTTAAACATTAAATGATTTTAAAGTTCAGAGCATACTTATATAAGTAATCTCGGCATTTGAACTTGATCAATTTTGTAATTGTATTTCATTTGAAGCGGTAGTTTTTAAATGTTTTAAAATTTAAAATTAGCGCCATGTCCGCCATCTTTAATTTACTTTTCCTCCTAGACGTATAGATGGTGTTTTGCCTTGTCATTCTTATTAACATGGAAGATTACATTCTATCCCGTAGGGTTATAGATTGTTATCGTTCAGTGGGCGGTGTCTGAAAGCATGTAGGCTTGGTTTGATTATTCGTTTAATAATTACAAGCAAAAATAATTATAAGTTGATATATACATGAAAATAAACATGAAATAGTTAATATTTGAATGGTTTTAATAGTTTGAAGCAGTTTGGAAGTCTTCGGTAATCTTCGGAAGTCTTCGGATGGCTTCATGGTTGCTTGTGGAACCAGAAATAAACTTAAACACTGATTAAATGAATGTATGTACAGTTTAACGGGTTGTATAAGTCTTTGGTAGTCTTCGGATTTCTTCGGAATGCTTCGGAAGTTACTTATGAGGCCCAGTGTGAACTTGAACAACGATGATTAGGAGATATGTACGGTTTGAAGAGGTCCAGACATCTTCGGTGGTCTTCGGAAGGCTTCGTGTTTTAATTGTGGGCCAACCTTACGTTACAAAAAATTATGATATGAAATTAAAAACTACTAATTCACATATATACAAGTATAAAGGGTGTAGAAGGTTTTCGGTTGTCTTCTGAACTCTTCGGCAGGCTTCGTAGTAGTGATGCCTCTACGGGGATACGGCGTTGGACAGCGCCACCGTCGGAGGATACGCAGGCTATGGGGAGCACTGCGGGTTGTAGTATAGCAGGCTATGGAGAGCGCTGCTCGTTGAAGGGGTTGTAGGTTATGGGAGCACTGCAAGGCGATTCCTTAGGCTATTGTGAGCACTAACGAATGTCTTCTGCATAACTTGAAATTTTATTTATACACTTCCATTTCCTATGCTTCGTTTGTTGAAAAACGTTATGATGTCTTTAACCAATGAAATTGTGTATCTCGAGTTTTGAATGTAAAAGAATCACCAAATTTAGTTTGTCCAATGAAAGTACAGATTTTTGGGTAGCACAAAAATGAGTTTGGAATTTCTCGCGATTCTTAGTTTGTTCTATTTCCAGCTCGTGTACTTTGATATAGTCAACTGCAATTCTGTCAGTCTGTTCTTCCCCCCTCATCATGACAGCCGTGTACTATGACGAGACCGCACCGATGAAGTACAGAAGACCGAGGACGGTAGTTATAGATTAGCATAGTTAATTTATAAATAAAGTATGTTAAGTCGGCTGGCATTAGGACAGCAATATAAGACTAAACTCTTTCGCACTAAGACTAAAAATGTAAAATTTTTTCCAAATTTAAATTTCAAATACCAATTAGATTGAGGGTAGAGATTTGTAACTGTGACTCAGTAAAGAATATGTCAATGTCAATGTCAGTCTATTCTATGCTCAGCTCGCGTGCGGTGATATAGTTTCTGATAACGAATTATTATGCAACAATATTTGTATAACAATGAGGTTTGCATTTATTTTGGCAGTTCGAATAATTAGATAATATATATATATATATATATATATATAAATATATATACAGTACTTACAGCTAATCTAGAACATACATATAAACAGTGATTACAAGCTAAACTAGAACATATATACAGGCGTGAAGTACATACTAGCGTTACAAGACATTGCTCGTATTGCGTCGGTCCGCGGCGTTTCAGTACGCCTTCCTCACAGCGAACTTCCTGGGGTAGTCCGGGTGGACGAGTGTTGGTTCTACGCCGAGGCGTCGCCGATACAGCGTTGTAGCGTCGGTGTTGACTTCGGACGGCTTTGGGCTAGGTGAAGCGCTATGGCGTCGTCGTGCTGCTTCGGGCTCAGAGCAGAGTCGAGGTCTTCTTCGACGGGACCCCGGGCTAGGACAAGCGCCATGGCGTCGTGCTGCCTCGGGCTCAGAACAAAGTCGAGGTCTTCTTCGACGGTGCCCCGGGCTAGGAGAAGCACCAGGGCGTCGGCGTCAGTAGTTCCTCAGGCTAGGAGAAGCACTGAGGTTTCGACTGTTTCTCTCTAGGCTAAGAGAAGCGCTAGATGCCCGAGTCCAGTCACGGTCTGGTCGTAATGCAGCTGGTTTTATACTCTTTCTTAATGCTGGTGGGGTGACGCGCAGCCAATCAGCGTGCGCGATTTTTATGTTGGGGGTTGTGGTCATCGTAAAAGGGACGAGCCGCGTTAAGCTTAACGGGTGTTGTGGTCGCGCGCCTTTCTTATAAGATGTGGATTGTCACGAGACAAGGTCTCTGACATAGATATTCTATACGCCAGACTGAATGATTAGTGCAAGAGGGCGCGCGGCATTCGGCGAGACAGCGGGCATGAAGCGCGTAGACGGTTGAAGTAGAGGCACAGTAGGAAAAAACACCTATGATTTATAGATAGGTGTTCAACTCTTTATCTACATATGCGACTTTCGTATAAAAAATTTGTAAAAATGGTAAGTAGGTAACCGGTTCGGTATCTACGTTTATTTCATGTTAAACATAATTTATAAATATGTTATTTTCGTGCTCACACTTTACGTGCATTTTCAGATTCATATTTCTGATTAGTCATTTTTACATGGGGTGCTCCACACTCACTATTTATTTTTGGTGGGTGGTGAAGACTCCGAGCACCCACGGAGTGGGCGCCCCTGAATGTTTATACCATCATAGTGAGTAAAATGTTATAATTGTTTACAACACTCTGCTGGTATTTTTATATTGAAACTATACAGTTTTCAATGCTCTGACATAAAAGTAATTACTAGTTGCTCTATAAAACCATAAATATACTGTTAAGTTGTTTGTTTTAACTGATTCGTTGACTAATTAAAATTTTCATTACAGGACCCTTAACATATATTGCTACATGTCGACAACAGAGAGAGATAAGTGCAGCCTATCTTCATTTTTACCTTTATCGTGTCGCGATGGAGCTGACGCATTCACGAGGCACTTGCATAATCGTTTACGATCTCTCGGATCTGAACATGGAACATCAACAGCAAGTGAAAGTAGCTGGCTAGCAACACATGAGGCGTCAACTGCTGTTTCACATCAACCTCGACATTCTGCAGATTCAGATTCATATTTTAATAACTTTAATTTTACTGTGTTTGAATCTCCCGGAAGTCCCGAAGAAGAAATTAATGAATCAGAATTGCAAACACTCATTAACAATGAAGATAATTTAAATCCACATTGCAATAAATGCTCTTGCGACAAATATTCTAGTTTATTACCAAATAGTAGCAAAGTTGTTTATAATAATGTTACGAACAATCATGAAAGTGATTCAAGTGATGGGCCTTATTATGATACTGAATCAGATATAAATGAAAAATTAGTAAACGGTAGTCCCGAATACAGTAGATTATCTCCTATATTACAGAATACTGGCGATTCTTCAGAACATTCTGAAACAACAATAGGTGCTCTAGACGCAGAATATCAACCTTTAGAAACTAAAGACTTAGATTTAACAAGCAACGATTCCGATGATTTAGACTCCATAAGCACCTTAAGCATTGAAATTGAAAAAGATGTTGAAATTCACATACCTGCTCCTAACATTGAATTCACAAAATACGAAGCGCCAGATAAAGTTCTCCAAAGCAGTGACGATGATGAAAAAGAAGAACCTACACCTAGAGTTCGACGATGCTCATCGTTAAAGACGGGGAAAACACCCCCCGGCACTCCTGGCCAGAAAAAAATAGTAAGATTTGCAGACGCCCTAGGGTTGGATTTGGCGGATGTTAGAACGTTTTTAGATGAGATTCCTAAAATTCCTTTATCAGCGTACAACGACTTATCTGACGTCGATCTAAATACGTCCACTTGCAATAATTTACTGACGGATCTTCAGCTCAGTACCACAAAAAAACCTGAACGGTTATTATTACCTTTATTTCAACAGCCTGGAGGTTTAGTAGAATTTTTAGACACTGTAAGAGAGCGAAATGTGTGCTTAGAAAACGCGGTTGTGAGCGATCCTATTGATTTGTCAATTAAAGGTACTGTACGTGTAAGAAATTTGGACTTCCATAAATCTGTACATATCAGGTATACTTTGGATTTGTGGAAAACGTACGCTGATCTGCAAGCTAGTTACGTTGAAAATTCTTGTGATGGATTTTCAGATACCTTTAGTTTTCTCCTGTATGCACATACTTTAAGTATTGGGCAGAGACTTGAGTTTGCGGTACGCTTTCATTGTAAAGGATGCCAATATTGGGATAATAACAATGGAGCAAACTATTGTTTCCAGTGTCTTCCGCCAACAAATACAAGTTTTCTTTCGAACAGAAATAGTTATGACGACAACTGGGGAGCTGGATTTTACTAGTAAGTACAATAATTGGTTAATTAATTAATTTTAAACAAATAACAATAAGGTGGAATGTGTTAAAAATTTGTTCTATCATACCGTGATACTAAAAACTTATATTGGTCAACGGTGCTCACTCTTTCTAGAACACACACATTAATGAGAATCTACAGTTCAGTTGCTCGTTAGAATTTCACATGCTTTTCCATTGAGTTGTTTCCTACTTTAATTGGCACCAATGACTTTTACAACTGAAAACAAAACGTATGTGCTTAAAGCATATTTTCGCACTAACGTGCTAGTTTGTGGAATTTGGGAACTATAGCCAACATTTATGTTTGGACAGTGTGGAGAACACTTCTTAAACTTGGCAACGATACGAATGATTATTATGCGCGCATTACAAATTGTGTTATAGTATTTCGCAAAACTGAGACTCAGGAAACTTCAAAACGTTCGAAAGAAAGACTACTGCCGGCATTCATGCAACGTGCAATCAAATCATGTTTTTTTGCTAAACAACCACCCAGATGACTTCTGTGTTGCCAGTGGATTACCAATAATTAAATGAAAGACAACTTGTTATTTTTAACATTCCTTTTGTAATTAACTACGTGCCTTTCTTGCGTCTCATGTTTAGTGACTGCAGATTGTTTTTATTATATTTATGCCCATTTGTACGTTTATTTGAATATTGAATACTCTGGCAAATATATACATTGTCATAACCGTTTTGGCAGGGTATCTTATACACTGCATGCGTTTGCGTATTATTTTGGGTTTTGTTCTTTACCTTGATATACCAACAGTTACGTGCTGAATGACAGGTAAAATATGATGGTACCTTTGTTTAATTGGATCACCATTCACTTTAATTTTATGTTCTATCAAATTTATCTTTCGTAACTTTTGTAAATTGTGAAAATAATTGGTGTCAAAAATCAGTTACATGATGAATTGACGCCAATTACCTGAATTAATTTTTTCTATAAAAGAGAAGCGACATAGCAGTGAAATAGCACATCAGCTGGTTTTCAGTGAGGGATGGGTTCTATAAAAGTAATTGCAAATTTTTTTAAGGGCATACAAGACCGACATGAAGACAAAAAAAAGCCTGCCCGAAAGATGGGTTTAAGAGACGATTTGAACATGTTAAACTGCAGTTGAAGGCCTTATACCTTATATCCTTATTATTTCTTTCTACTACTTTATTTTAAACACAAATAATAAAATAGAGACTACATTTGGCACACCTAACCTATATTAGCAAGCATGTTTATCAAAGTAAATAACAACATAAAACAAAAAAAAATTACTAAGATCTACCCATACTTTGGCCAAATATGCGTATAACTAAAAGAGAACAACTTAAATTTATCAATGATATACAGTCAACCAATTTAATTTCTAATTGCTATTTCGCCTCTACAATAGTGCGCTTTTATTTATGAAAAATCATGGTTCAACCATCCGATTTAAATAAGCGTGCATCAACGTAATCACCCTTTTTAATAATAAGTTTTGCATATTCTTCTTATTACCATCAATCGCAATAATTAAATATCGGTATGTAATGTGTATAAAATAGAAAGGCAAATTCAATAACTTACAGTATTGCTCTGCAAACGTTCTGTCGACTTCTAGTGTAGGGAATGGTTGCAGCAAATTGATTTCTCCAACCTAATGTGGAATAAAAGCGTCCCACAGGTCATTTTTACGTTATTTTAGCCGGTATTTCTAATCCGCGCTATTACTTGCGTATGAACACCTGTTTGCACCAGTTTCACCTTTTAATACCATCCATTCAATTACCTGCTTAGCAACCTCAACCCACACGGCGATGATTGCGTGTTATTGGACTTAGAAGTTCTGTTGAGGTTGATCTGATGTGTTGTGTTGTAATATGATCTATCCCACTTTTACCGGTATTCCCCAATTTTTGTTTTCAGGGATCGCACGACTTAGGTCGAGGTAAAAGTTATTTCAGTGTGTATGAATGGTTATACGTTCCAAAATCTTTCATTTAATTCCGGCAGCCGCACCATTTGTTGATCACTGCGCATTACTTCTGCAAGGCTGCAAATTTTGGTTTTATGATTATTGAAGTTATTTCCATGGTTGGGGATTTTTCGACTCACGTGATGGGTTCAAATATGCAGGGCTATTTACCGAGGTTTATCTATACTTTTCTGATTTCAATACGAAGACTGTAAAGTCCCGATCGTTGTTGCGGTTTGTATAAAAATGTACTATAGCCTTTTTTTAAATCGGAGGAATCATTTAAAATTGCCGCTTAAAATTATACATCTCTGATTAGTTTCTGGCAAGGAGAACTTACACCGCTCACAAGTTTTATAACACATACTATTTAGCAGATGTTTTGACGGCCATAATAGTTGTAACAGTTGATTAATTCTTGAGTGTTTGCTATTATAAATTTTGTTTATATTGGCAGAATTAGCCGTTCTTGTCAAAATTAATTATTCTCTATCTACTGCCTATTTTATAAATACGTAAATGTGGATGCAGCACCAAGTGCAAGTAGTTCACTTGTGACCCCTAAAAAATTATTTGTTTAGGTTTAAATCATTTATCCATTATATAAAAGCAAACTGTAATTAGTATGTTTAAAGGCTTTAAACTTAGTTCTCCAGAAATGAGTACTATTGCCAGATTGCTTGAAATAGAACGAGTATAAGGTATGACATGGAAAAACTGTAATAAGTGCTAATTTATTCATTAATTTAACAGCTGGATGTTAACATTGATGTATGATTATACAGATAATTCAAACATTTATAATCTCACTTTATGCCCTGTCCGCATTCTTTATATGGTGTATATTGTTTTGTTACAATAATGCAAATAAAGTATATTTATGCCTTCCTTGCGTCGCCAATCATTGCATTACTCTGGGTGTAAAGTATTACGTTCAATTCGGCTGCAAGTGTTGTCGTCACGGTTAAAACCAATAAAAATAAGAATAAACCAGAGGATTGCCTGGCTTTTCACTAGTCCTCACTTCAGGGTTCTATGCGGGTGGATTCTTTTATGCTGGTTCAAATTTTGGGCGGCGAAGCGAACATGCGTATACTATGGCAGAGCACAGAGATAGTTTTTTGCAGTTAGAGGAAGAAGATACAGTTATCGAAAGGAATCACCTCTCCAAACTAATCGCACACACGTCAGTTCTCTTCTCAATACTACAATGTAATCTTCTAAATTACTAACAAAGCACTATAATTAACTATCAATCATTAATTATTAATTTATATAATCACTAAGTAACTAGCATTAACAAACAGTAATTTATATCCATAGTGATTTATATCACGTATGTATCACTACTTATTTCATACACAATCAGAGTTTCAATCAGAACTGTACCTCAACATCAACGAGAGTAATTTATACGCATATTCAACCTTCTAGATTGTTTTGAAACATACAGAAAGTATGCAAATAACATCTCGAATGTACCTACTGTAATCTAAATACTCTTAAATACAAAGTCTTGTACCTGTGAATCAAAATCATTTGAAAGATGAGGTTTCGCCGCCACTTATCAATAATCTTTTGTATGCAAACACTTTGTTTACGTTCTAGTGTAATTATTCTGGTCAGCGGCAGACAGATAGGCACCACAATAGATTGCAATTAAATAAAAAAAATTGACATACAACTAGCGTATACTAATTAATTGAATTTGCCTTATAATATTCATAATCCAGTAATTCATCTGTAACAGCAACTTCACAAATACTTGTCTGTAAAAATTGTTTTGTTATTTACTTTGTACAAGCGTAAAAATAATTTTATGCTTTTTGATCGATATATTTTCTGATTATTTAGGTAGAACTTGCGCAATACTGGGAAACATCAATCTAAAATTTATGCACTCGGTAGATCGTAACAATTAAATTTACTACAGGTGTTGCCCATGACGTTGATGCATTTAGACTGTATGTTAAAGATGTTGGCAAATTAATTACATAATTCACGTTGTCAGATTCTTAAAGAGTTTTTGGTTCAGGTTGCGCAATTACTTCCAGAATACCCTTTGGAAGGTTTGGACATTTTGTCTACGAAACATGACATCCGTTTAGATTACAAACAATTTAAGTTCAGCATACTAAAATAAGATTCTTCATTCAATAAATTATAAAATACGTGCCGTTGCTGACTGCAAAACTTCCGATATTTTTTCTGTTCTTATCAGTAACAAAGCTCGTTCGAAAGGGACCATTAGGAGCATCATGGTCTTTACATCCACATTTTTGCTTCTAGAACTTTGTGTTCATGAAATTGTTTATAGTCATTGCTAAACACACTATCACTAACACGGCATTCAAACTTATATCGTTTCGGCGTCATGTCAAACCATTATACATAAATATACAAACAGCACACAATACATAACATATCATCACACATTATAATTTCAATTTTTTTTTTGATAAGGTTTGTAACATTATCTTATTGGATTTAAGCAATAAAAGGAGTATCTAATGATAACTATTTAATAACTTAAAATTGTATTCAACGATATCCCCACGATGAGATGCTGTTATAATCCTAACCCTTGTGCAATTACGAAACCAAAATATCACTCCTTTTACAACTAGTAAAGCACAGTTTTAACTGTAACATACTGGCTCTACTCCAGAAAAGTAATATATATATGTTCTTCAAAAATTGTTCTGGATTGACAACATTCAAATCGTGGCTAATAAAACTCTTACTACAACACGATTGGTTTGCACTAAAACCACCCACGCAATACAATATTCTGTGCCAGGAAACACTTTGACGATGCTTCCCATATTCAGTTGTAGGGGCGAAACCTTATCATCTTTAATTACACCACATTACCAAGCTTGATCAATTGTTGTCCTATTTGACGCCATCTATGACGGTACTGAAGCTCAAAAATATATTCAGTTGACCAGCGACGTCAGAAATACTGAACCATTTTTTGCATGTGCTGATGTACATTTAAACGATTTTCTTTAATGTGTATTTAGGACTGTATCCGGCACCGCCGTTAATTTTCGACCAACCAAGGAATGGGTAGGTTTTAAATGAAGAACGGGAATTAAGCCCGGCCTCTATTTGTATTAGTATGGTAGAAAACGATTCGTATGTTAAGGAAACGTGACCTAAAACTCTAATTAAATGTGATTTAGTGGACTCTATCCCAGTCTCCCAAAATCCCTCAAAATTTGGCGAATATGGTGCCAAGTAATACCTATATTTGCAGATTTTTCATTTAGTTGATTTTGATTTATACCATTCGACAAACATTTTGTCAACCTTTGCAATTCCCTATTTGCACAGGCGAAATTGGTGCCATGGTCACTGTAAATATGCGAATCCCTACCACCAGAAAAATGCCTTAATGAAGATATGAACGCCTCTGTGATTAAATTTGTCACGACCTCTAAATGTATGACTTTGGTTGCCATACAAACAAATAAGCACACATATGCCTTGAAAGGTTTACAGCCTCGGCCTTCTTTGTAGCTCAAATGGACCAGTAAAGTCTACTCCGCCATTTTGAAATGGATGTGGTTGTCTTACCCTTACTGCAAGTACGTGAACCATTAAGTATTTTATTCCCTTGAGTTTAACTCTGAAACACTTAACACATGATCTCACAACCCTCTAGCTTGATTTTTGCCATTAGTAGGCCAATATTTCTCAAGCATAGAAGCCAACAATGCTTACGCACCAGTATGCAATAATGACATGTGCTAATCAAGCATTATTTGGTTAGTACATGCTTATTAGGTAATGTAATTGGATGCTTTTCATCGTAATTATACGATGAAGAATATAATCTTCCACCTACTTTTAACAACTCATTCGCGTCCATAAAGGGATTTAACGACACTAGTTTGTTTAGACTTGAAATTGGCGATTTTTGTTTCAATTTTGTATTTTCTTGGGCATACACTTCTTGTTGCACTAATTTTACTAAACTAATTTCGGCTTCTAGAAACGCTCACACATTAAAAGGCCCAATGTTTTTGTTTTCAACCTCTGACCTTATATTATACACGAACCACTACAATAAGCTAATATATATTTAGCCTTGTTAAATGAAGAACGTTTTTTTAAATGGAATGAATAATTCGTTTCTTCACGACTATCCAGGAATGCACTTCTTATTCATTTAAAAATGAGTCAGTAATGGTACTCATTATTCTGTAATATACAAGAATGCATAATCTAACACCTTCAACCAATCAGGAACATTCAGGTCATGGGTTATTATCATAATCCGATACCTATAATCGATCAGTTCAAATCTTAATTTTTCATAATCCACGAGATATAATTTTTGTGTCAAGCGAAGTAGGCTGTTAACTTTGATAAATAAATTTTTGCTTGTCAGTATTTGTAAAATTTTAGAAGTGGCAAACGCTAATACTATAAATTATCTATTTGTCAGTGGTGAGAAAAGTATAGTATTCTACTCGCGAGCTATGACCCATTGCTCATTCGGGTAAAGCCACTCACCAAAGCATGCTCGCGGCGCAAACCTTCCATAATGAGTATTGGTAATCATAACTCGCTCCTCGAATAATATATTATAACCAATAAGCAGATCACGCCCATTATTTCCAATGACTCTTTGTTATTTTGCATTAATGAAATTGGTTTTATATGGGCCATTCGCACTGTGGGAGTGAAAGCCAAAGTGGACTGGATTATTAACTATCTTGGTGCAAGATTTTTTGGTGCAACAGCACGAAATGCTAGATCTGCAGAATTATTTCTTGAATTAACATATAACCAATCATTTACGTTTAATAACGACGGAGATATTTGATTTGCAACGAATGTTTTTAAGCGATTAGGTCCGCTCTTAATCCATTAAACCACACCAATAAATGCATTTGTCGATATTTATATCTATTTCTTTAATGACTTTATCAACTAATTGCGTCAAAATTAATGCACCACTCAACTCTAATATAGGGACTATAATTAGATTTACAGGTGATACTTTAGTTTTTGAGCATAATAACCTAATTAAATTATTTCCACTTCCCTCAACTGATTTAATATAGATAGCTGCGAAGCGTCTGAAAACCCAAGCAATTCAACTTCGATTCGAAATTATAACTTGTCTGAGTATACGAACTTTGTTTTACATTCGAGAGGTTGTCCCGAAAGCTTTTTCACCTCGTGTGCAACTCTGCGGGAATAGATTCACCCCAACTCAATTTATATTGTCACAATTTTTGCACTGTGTTTTGTGCTGTAATAACTCAGGGTGCTGGTAATCCCAACAGATCGAAAAGTTGTGAAATAAATAAACTTCGTTGAAATGACTTGATTTACTCTATATGTCAAATAATCATCATTTGCTGACCAAAACAATCCTAAAGTCTTTACGCTTTCCGAACTACCAATTTTTAAGTGTTCTTCAAAAGGGTTTCTGATCTTAGTAAAATAGAGCGTTCGTTTGATTTTTTGAGCTCAAACTACCCCGTCCATAGAACTTTTCCTAATCCTTTTTGAATATTTATTGATTTTTTATTCAGTCAATACCCACTTAGAAACCATCTATTTAAAATAAATTTAAAATGATTTTCGAAACGTCCGGCTTTGTCTGTTTACATTCATGCCTGATTTGTTGCAATGGACGAATTGCTAAATAAAACCCTGTCATAGTAGCATATGTTATGGTGTTTAAAATATATATATTTTCTGTGACGGGAAAAAATTTGACATTTAATGTTTCTTGACAGGTAACAAAATGTCACTTTTTATGAATTTACTTTTTTCCCCGGGAAAAGAATGAGTACTTTTTTCCGGGGTTTGTGCAAATAAGTAAGAACACGAAGATATTTAATTTAAAGCCGGGTCCACACTTATAACATTCTGGTGTATCAAAACATCGTATCATAACTTCGTCGCGTTCAAAACAACCGATATAAACTACTTAAGTAAGCAATTTTTGAAACCACTCCCAGAATTAAATTGACAGGTATTTGATTACTTTAATGGTTTCCTTAGCAACGCGTCTAACTGTCCCATAAGTACAACAACCTACTTGTTTGAAACTTCAAATTTGACACCGATTGATTTTTTGACTTTTTCAATATTAAATCATCGTGTTGCCTGTCACAGAAAAAATAGTGTATAATACACGGGTAAAAATGTAAGATTTTAACTCTCGGTGCTTAAGCTAAAATCTAGTACTTTTTCCCTTGTATAATAAATAACTATTTTTCTGTGACGGAAAAAAATTGACATTTAATTTTTCTTGACAGGTGACAAAATGTCACTTTTTATGAATTTACTTTTTCCCCCGGGAAAAGAATGAGTACTTTTTTCCCGGGTAGGTGCAAATAAGTAAGAACGCGAAGATATTTAATTTAAAGCCGGGGCCGGGTCCACACTTGTATCATTCGGGTGTAACAAAACATCGTATCATAACTTTGTCGCGTTCAAAACAACCGATATAAAACTTAAGTAAGCAATTTTTGAAACCACTCGCAGAATTAAATTGACATATATTTGATTAATTTAAAGGTTTCCTTAGCAACGCAAGTCTAACTGTCCCTATAAGTACAACAGCATACTTGTTTGAAACTTCAAATTTGACATCGATTGATTTTTTGACTTTAATATATTGTAATGAATTTATTGATCATCAATTCGTCCTAGACATTCGCCTTAGGTGAATCTCTAACATGTTTCTTAACAACATGTGGATTTTCTGAACCTCATATTCTCAAATTGTACCTATTCACTTTTGCAGCTTAATGAACGCAGCCTCGTTTAAATGACATACGCTTAAGGTAGTCATTGTTCTTAATCGATTCTGTGCAACAATCTATTTGCAAAGGCTGCACGACAAAGACCGTCATTTGATTTTAATGCATGCGATATCTGAACTTTATATGCATGCAATTGCAATCTCTTGTAGAGGATTGTTTTCACTGTGGAACGAGGAATTTGTTACCGGTGTATGAAGCGTTAAATTATTAAATTGAAAATTGCCTAAGAGGGGCGGGAGTCCGTTACAAGTTAAGGGTACACCGCATAACTATAGTGTTTCTAAAGTAGGTCCCTATAGAAACAATTAAAGAAATGAAACATGAATCGAAAAAGGTAACAATTGACTAGATTCAATTTCATGCTACGTTACTACTAACAGCTACGTTACTACTAACAGCTACGTTAAAAGGCTTTCAACCGATTTTAAATTATGGGAGATATATTGTCTACTATAATCTAGTGATCAACCTATGGATGACAAGTATTCCTTAGGATTTTAAAATTACGTCAACCTCCTGGTGGAATGGAGTTCCTTTTACAAAATGTTACTCTATAAGTTTATTTAGAGAAAACCGCACTTTTAGGTCACTGTGTCACCTCAATCTATTTTGATAGAGTATCTGCACACAGGTATACCTACCAAATTTTAAAGTTTCCTAAATCAATTTAAATATCGGCGACATAACGATATTTCAGTAAATAAATACACACATACACACAAATGTGGAATTGTATAAATCAATTCATATTGAATTAGCTATAGCCTCGATGAGCCAACTATCATAATTTACCACATGTCTCAAATTTTTAATTAAATTTGCAATGCCCATTTTTTATATCTATAATAAAATCAACTCTCTACACTACTGGTGGTCGTTGTATAATTTCATCAATATGTATTCCAATGAGCGTCATGCATAAATGTCCCCAACAAAATAATAAAACAAATTTCTACTTAATTATTAAACTTACAGTTGAATCTTATTTTGGATAAAGCCAGAATTGAATTAATGTTCTATCGGGTTCATCGTTTCCAACTTTTCTTGCCTTGAAACCAAGTCCTTTCAATTCCATCAGTGATGTTGGTTTTGGTCGAAAATCCGTGATTAACTACCAAAGGGGTGCACTCAAGTAACTTCTCAACGGTTATCCTCACATGCATTATCGGCTATGACTCGTGATTAATTAATTGTTTTCCTGCGGCTGTTTA
Organism: Platerodrilus igneus; assembly: GCA_036346225.1. Lineage (NCBI taxonomy): Eukaryota > Metazoa > Arthropoda > Insecta > Coleoptera > Lycidae > Platerodrilus > Platerodrilus igneus. The sequence goes on from JARFIW010001146.1 coordinate 2,948,356, forward strand.
ACTTGCGCCATTTTCCTCCCAATCTTCATGAGTTTGGTTGAAGGGTTTTGCCATTGAATAATCATTCAATTGAGCTTGTATTGAATGAATCATGTGAAAGATGCATACAGTCATATGGTTTATTTATATTAACATTATGCGCTCATGTCTTTAGTAATATAAACAAATACATTATATTGCATTATCAGTTGGCGGTCTGGCATGTTGGCAGCGATTCTCTGCTTAAGGTTTACCATAACATATAACTTAATAAACGTCTCCATGACGTAACTCACAATTAGGTAGCGGTCTGGCATGTTGGCAGCGATTTGTTGCTTAAGCCTTACCATAACATATAATTTAACATTTTTCCTTTTTTGGAGGGGATAACCAGGAAATAATTCATTTCCTTATAAATGGGAATCACGGAGTTCTTCTACAACCATCAGGTTGCTAATATCTATGTAAAGCCAGGTAGATAGGAAAAAGATAGAAGGCTATTGGAAGACCTAGACCAAGCTTTATTAGTCAAATTATTAGAAATTTAGGTTGTGAAAGGTATGTAGAACTTTTTAGATTAGCACAGAATAGAAAAGAAGTTAGAGCTACGTCAAACCGACCTTAAGTAAGGTCGAAAACAAATTGAATGCATAATATGATTAAATGATCTCAAATTTGATATTTGTGAGTTTTACTCAATAGCATCTGTGTTTTTAAGTAAGTAACCACATTTTATGAATATGCTCATTATATTGTCTGGGGATTACTTTGTATTCTAATTACACGTTTTACATGTAACGTTAATTCTTCTCAATGCTGCTACAAAGCGTAAGAAGCTTTTCTATATTTAGAAATTTTATAATATGGAACATGCATATTAATAATTTTACGGTTATTTACCTCTTTATTCTAAAAGCTTATTTAAAATGATATGACCACGTTATGAAAATTTACCGTTATAATTGTCTGTTTACACATTAACTCGGTTAATTATTCATGCTTACAACTTTTATATTCGACTTCATAATACGCAACATTGAAATACGCTTTCCCTTTTTGCGGCTTATAGAGTAATTTATGAACCTGAGTTACGTTCAAATATGTATTACACAGACAAAGCTATGGTTTTGTTGTTTTAAGTATATGACCTGAATACCCTTTAATAGAACTAACAATTTATCGAAATACCATGCTTAGCGAACACTACTATTCATGAAATCAGAATACACATGGTACATCAATATTAGTTTTGTCCGTTTAAGACTAATGTTCTCCTTTTCAATCCGGTTTCTATTTAACGTAACGCCAACGCGTTACAAATTTCTAGTTCCAAAGATGCATGACGAATAGATTTGAAAGGGTTTCTAGGAAATTGTTATTGCGCGGATGGTCTACCTGTACGCGGACAATCGACCACACGGTAATACTTTTATTATCAGGTACAAAGTGTCCATAATCCCTCCTAAAATTTTGCTACCCAGTAATCGGTGACTTGGTCTCGTGGTACCAAAGCCTTTTCTTGGATTGACGCCATTTCACGTAACTGAAATTGCAGTGTTCTCTACTTAATCATTATCTGCTACAAAAAAAATTGAAAATGATTTGAGTTTTGATTTTGATTTTGCCTGTAACCACAGAGTTGTAAGTGTTACAGTTTTTTCGTAATATATGTATGTAATTACGGTAAGACTTTATAGCCACCCTGAATAATGGAAAAACTATTAATAAAATAATACTCCTCTTAATTAGAAATATTTTAAAAATGCTTAGATGGATCAATGTTTATCGTAAAGCTTTCATATGTTTACTAAATGTAAACCAAATACATCATAATCAGTCTATTAAATGGTACTCACCTTTGTGAATAATTCTTAATACGCCAATTTCAATAGCAAGCGTTACTATGTTTGCAAACAAAAAAAAGTTTCTCAAAAGACTGTTTATCATGTACTTTAATTACCGATTCATTACAGAATTGGCAGTGGGCTGTGCTTCAAAACTTGAAGTGTTCATAGAGAGGATATGTACTCTTCTTCAATGTAAATATAATAATACATGTCAAATCGGAAGTCAAGGTGTCAGGTTTTAATCATTCTCAAGCGTTGTAAGGTGGCACAAGCTTTCACACTTGGAATATAAATAATGAATCAAGTAGCTTCAATAGTACTTGACCTGCTTTTATTTTGTCTAAGTATAGCCGATTCATATAGCATGTATTTTGTATAACTAAATACTGGCCAAACATAATACTTCTTGTCACAAATAAGAACGGTTTTGTAAACATATACCGATCCGGAAGGAAAGGAAGTATTACTTTTGAAGGGTTTTCTAATACAAGTAGCCTAGAAATTTAAATCGATTTTATAAAATGATGTTATTTATTTTTGGGAATTATCAACTCGTTCAAGTTGACATTGAGATTGGATCCTGGTTTACAGTTAACATTATATTCATGTCTAATTTTTCGAGGAACCGAATTAATATGCAAAAAAAGGGCAATATGTTAGTTCATAAAAGAATACGACTTTTTCCAAGAAATTTAAAAAAATGCAAATTTAATTATTTTCCTAAAAAAACGCAACGCTTGATTTCAAGATGTTCTCAAAGTTCATAATATGCAACTTCTACTTTTGAGAATCCTATGCTCAAACTAATTATTATCATTTAGAAATTCTACAACCGAGAAAGGGAAATTGACAGGAAGACAAACGTTTGTACACATTTCTAATAATATGCTAATTTCCTTGCATAGAAATACTCTCCTCCCCCAAGCTTACTGAATTTAATCAAATATACGAGGACCAAGAACTCAAAGTGTATTTATTCATAGATAACACTCACCGCCACCGCTTGCTGCAAATTTATTTTGGAAATACTTAGAAGTCGTCAAATGCTCAGCTACGCATTTCTCATCATTAGGTCTTCAGTCCTGGAACTGGTTAGACGCGAACCCTCATTGTTTCCTATTTCCTTCACATTTCTCTGAAATTTGAACAGTCTGCATCTATCAGCATCATGCAGATGCCTGCGAAAGTCTGATCTCGGTCTACATATACCTTTTATTTCCTATCTCTGCTTGTAATATATCCCGTGCTATTCCCCAGAAATGCCTTAGAACGTATCCTGTCCTTCTACTTCTCCTATTTTTTGTTTTCCACAGATATCTTTATTCCTCTACTATTTCTATAACTTATTTGTTATTAACTTTGTCTGTGCATGCTACCATCCTCATACATCTGAAGCAGAACACCCCAGAAGGCTTCTATCTCTTTCTGTCTGCCTTTTCCACTGCCCCTATTTCATAGACGTACTGTGCTGTGCTCCACACATATGCTTTGAACAATTTTCTTCTTGTTTCTATGTTCGTTGTCTTCGAACATAGCTATTGTTCTTTCTTGTTTGATGCAGTGCGGTCACCTTGTATTGTTTTACAGTTATATACCCTATTTCACCGATATTCAGTGGTATGTGAAAGGGGGTAAGCAGCCTTTGGCTGCCAAGTTCTTCCATAGCACTTGAAACTTTGTCGAATTAATAGTTTTTCAATATACCCTTTCGCACAATCAACATTAGTTGAAAATATTTCACAACCAACACCTGTAGTTGTTTATAATAATTATCAGATTTAATTGCACTTATTTTTTCGTCATTAGATTTTACGTCTTGAAACTGGTTAGCTAGCCTACACAGTTTCATGAAATTCTCGTAACAGCCTATATACAGCTCGATTCCCCTTCTATTGTTTTCTAATTATATGTCCTATTTCACTGAGATTCATTAGTATGTGAAGGGGGTTAAGCAGTCAGTGGCTGCCAAGGATCCTCCAACACTTTGACATTTGCCGTATTAATAGTTTTCTGGTAAATCCTTTCTCACAATTAATATTAGTTGATTATATTGCAATACCAGTACCTGTAGTTGTTTACAATAATCATCATGTTTAAGTACAGTTATTTTTTTTCGTCGTTAATTTTTCCATCTTGGGGCTGGTTGGATCCATACCTCCATTGATTTCTATTCTGAGCTAGCTTACACATTTCTCTGAAATTCCTACATCCCACATCTTTCACTATATGTGTGCAATAGTCTAACCTATGTCTACGTCTACTTCTCTTTTTTCCTATTTCTGCTTCTAATATATTCCGCACTACCTCCTCATGTCTTTGTATGTGGCCTATCATCCTATCTCTCCTATATTTTACTGTTTTCAACATATTTCGTTCTTCCCCTACCATTTCTAGTACCTCTTTGTTCTTAAATTTGTCTGTCCATGATATCTTCATCATACGTCTGTAGCAACACATTTCAAAGGCTGTTACCTTTTTCTTGTCTGCTTCGCCTACTGTCCGCATATCTATAATAGTAATAATATTAAATGATGGGAAACATACAAAAATTAAAGCTGGAGATGGTTTTAGATGAACATTCTAAAGCCCTCCGAGCGGTTGTCGTATATTCATCGCGGTCTCTCCGCAACCCCGCTGTTCATGCTCCGATATATAGTTGCACGATGCAACCAAAATAAAAACAAGACGAATTTGCAAGCTGAGGTCCGAGCCTTAACAGATTGCAGCGTAGTACCTAACTATTCTACCAAATACAACACCTTGCGTGGTACTTTAAGTCATCTACAAACAAGTCCGAGTTCTTTGAAATCACACCTTAGCTGATCACTTGGAACCGGACAAAAATAGCGCGATAGATTCTGCTGTCGACCAAGTACCTAACACGGAAATAGGGCTAATGCTACGCTCGCCGAAAACAAGGACCATCTAGTCCTTAAAGGTGCTTCATACACTAAGGATATGGCCGTAAATGTTTTCAGAACAATCTCACGGATGTTTACTTAGCATTATGGTCCGCTTGAGCAAGTGCGTGAACTGAACATCACCTGTAGTTCCGCTTGTACTTAGTATGAATAGAGTAAAACTAACTTGTTTTATGATGATCTCTCTCCCCCTGGTTCACGTTTTTTATTGGCGGATGAACATTTCTAAGCTTGACAATTTTTACTTCGCGATGCTAGGATGAGCCAACATGAAAGATTAGAAAGGACCTCGCTATGAGCACTTGTGGAAACAATTTAATCCATTCATTAATTAGTTAACGAGTCAATTGGCTATTTTGTATGTACGAGAATGTGATACAGTAATCAATATAATTGATTATATGAAACCATTCATACCGGTCGAATGTTGCAACCGTTCCCTTAATTACATCTCTATTAATGTTAATCATATTTGTTCGTAGCCTCCGCCGATGCTCTTAATTCTCACAGTATAATGTAAGTAAAGACCGTTACACTTGTAGCCACGTTCCAAATGCTCCACCCGAAGGCAGTACATTGGGTTTAAGCGCGAAAAATTTCGTGCTTCGAATTAATTAAATTTTAAAATAAATTAAACGATCAAAAAATTTAAGGTGGGTTTAAATAATGGTACTCATAGCGTTGGCTTTGGAACGTTGATCAACAAGACACTAGCTAAAAGTAAATGGGGAGAGATCTGCAATACTGTAGAGCAGTCGCCAGCTCTGCTTACTGGTGCGACCGGAAGGGTAGACTTAAAACTATCCAAGTCTTGCTAAATTAGTATTTACCAATGTATTCGAATTTCTAAGCATACGCAAATTTTATTAATAACGAATCCAGCTATTTTTTCCTACTTTATAAATTTAACAATATAGTCCGCCCTAGTCTAAGTAATTTATTCTACTTTAGCCCAAATTTGTTTCTAACGCTCCCTATCATTCTCTAACTGACATTCTAATTTCAATTTTCCTTCATATAGATAGTACGACTAAAATAAACAAAATAAATCAAACGTCAAAAATCCCAAAACAAACATATAAATACAAACATAAATAAATATAAATATCTAAATAAAGCATTAAAGCAAATAACAGCGAATAGAACAGCAAAAGCATAACTTAAATTATCAGGTGCATTCGCATAAGCATTGTGTGGACTAGCCACTAAAACGTGCTCGTTTAAAATTAACTGCAATATTTACTTATAATACAAATCATTAATTATGTGTGTACAGCCACTACAATATTTATAAAAACCTAGAATATAAATTTCTCCAGGATCGGAAAATCTGGTCGTCTGCCTACATAAATTAACTTCTAGCTGTTAAGTGAGATGGATATGCACAGCCAATGTACTGACGGGTTATGAACTAAATGTTCTGGGAGTCACAATCACAGTCATTTTTAAGTCCTGAGGGGTGCGCGCAGCTTCACTCTATTTTAACTTTCTAGTTTAATTGATTTATTTGATTGCTTTAATTAATTAGAATAATTGATTTAGTTGTTTATTTATTAGCCCTTTTAAAGTTTTGATTTAATTAGCAGGTGTTTCGTTCCGTGCGTTTTAGGCGAGACATTAATTGTTTTAGTGTGGCATTTATCGTGCATATTTAAATATTTAGGTGTTTTGTTTTTGTTTTTGCTTTTTGTTTTTTCTTTATTTTCTATTTTTCTTTTGTTTTCTCTAAGTTTTCAAAGTTTATCTTGCACAAATTTTTGCGTTCCAAGTCAACTAACTCCATCTAACTCTACTTTCTATTCCAAATTTCATACTCTCTCATCTCGGTTTACACCCGGTTCTCAGCAGCCCCTCCCGCAAAATTTTTCAAAGCTACTCAGAACACCTTTTTGTTAACCACTCCCTGGACTTCTTCAAAGCTCTTGGATTATTCTAGCCCCTCGACAGCTAGTTTCCTGTCCGCCAACCTTCTGTTATCTATCTCGACCAAAAATTCAAACAGTACGTGCTCGGTCGCAACGGTTACTCTCGTTCAAGCCAAATAGTCAGGTAGGCTTTCAAGGCCCTCATACACAGTTAGTAGCTGTAAAATCTCCAGGCGGTTTTTAAATCCCGACTTACAGTGCTGTACGCACTATCCTCCAGACGTATCATTAGATATCCGTTAAAACTGGTTTACTATTGTTGATAATAGAATACTCATTTCTACCTTATAGCTAACAACTCGCACTGAATCATGGTGCTCCAATCCTCAAGTTTAGTTTGGAATTGGAACACTTCCTTCTCCTTCTTAAACACGACAAACGCAGCTCTTGCCTGCTCATCATCCCTTCACGAGCTATTTGTATAGATCATGACTTCCACAGCGTTTTCATTGCCCTCGATAAACTCGATTCTTTTGATATCAGCCGGGTGCTTTTATTCAGAAATAACGATTTCCCTCTAAACCTTCCTAGTTTCGTGGTCAATACTGTTGAGGGCTTTCTATCCTGTTCTTATATTTACAAATCTCCGATCTCTAATATCTCTGACAACGAATTCAATTGGGAAAGTCCTACTAATCAATCAGATCGCCTCCGTGGAAGTGATGCTATACATTCTTGAAACTTCGACCGCAGTTATGCACTGAACAGTCAGTTGCTGAATTTTCCTGCTCATGCAATCCTCCGCTCAAACAAATGCCATATACAACATTGCCGGTTTGATTGTTCCTGCGTAGACCGTCCTTAAGGATGCGCTTCTGAATCCCCAGTTTAATTTTGCTGCCGCCATCATTCTGTTCGTTATTTCGCCGCCTTTGTTGTTCACAAAGTGCACTTGCGTCTTCCAATTCAATTTATTATCCAACTTGACACCGATGTATGTGATGGTTTTCTTAAACGGGATCTTCTTCCTTATCTAGCTCTAAGCTTAGGGGGACGCTGACTCGGTTTTGTTCCGAAATAAAGCGCCTTCGACTTTGATGTGTTGAATTTCAACTGGACTTCCCGTAGCCGCTCATACAACTTGCTCAACGTCTCATTCGGCTTCATTTGCATCTCCATTAACAAACTCGACTTGAAAATAAAAAGCGTATCATGCGCAAACCAAAGAATAGTGCATCCTTTGGGTAATTTGAACCCAAAAGATTCTCTTATATAACAATGGGAAATTGCAAAGACGACTTTATAAAAGGTCTCGGAAACTGCTATTGTGCAAGTTCAAGACCTGGCGAGAGACATCTGTCCACAATTTTGTTTAATGGAATCCGATGGACTGCTAGCTGCTTTGGAATATCTTATAAAGTGTTTAGTATTTGCTAAAAAAGTTCGTACGATTAGATTTTATCCGTACCGTTTGGTTGCAATTATTACCATCAATCAGTAACAATAAGTTTGTTTGTTGGAGACAAAGGTAGCATCCGATCGTCTTCAAGAAGTCAGGGTTGCGTTGGAGTAGTTTTTTCTATTTTTCCACATTCTGATAGAGAAGTGAGTTCACCTATGCTTTTGAGATGTAATTTAAGATAATTACGGAAAAGGCATGAGGGTAGAATGAAATTACTCAGTTGGAACTAATGCGCAGCCGCGTTTGATACTGTTCGATAGATGGTGTGAAGTCAAGTCCCTTTTTTTAAAATGCGTTCTTCTCACGAGTCTCTTGGTATCCCTTCCATACAACGTTTCTCATGGCTAGCCGCTTTAACTACACCACAATCCTTTCTCTTAGAAATACGTACTTATGCGGAATACAGGCAAGAAATTATGGTGTTATTATTCTCCGGTTCGTAAAATTATATTCAAAAAAACGTTACATGTAAGAACTTAAATTAATGATGGGAAAAAAGCTTTTCATTGTGGGGTTCAATAATCCTCTAATCCTAATATTAAAATGAAATTTGATGCAACCAAGAGGCGCAACAAGTTGTAATTATTCACCTTCTACTCAATGCGTGAACTTTTAGGTATATACTCTGAATCAAGTTATTCGACGCCATTAGAAATCTCTTAATAGTGACTATTTTAAATTGGAGATTAGATCGATATCTGGATATTTGAAATATGTTTTGCATGGTAGGTGGTAAATGCGTTCTAACTTGTATTTCTTCAAAGGAATGACGACACCAACATGCGAAAACAAAATACTACGCCAATATTCCAGCATTTCTGGCTGCAACTGACGAATTCTTAGGCGAGAGTTCTTTTACAAGAAAGGCCTGTAGTAATTACTATCAACACTAATGCTCGGTGGAGCCTTATTTGTGGAGATTACTTCAGTTTCTCGTAAGAAAAAATTGTCCTTTGGACTGTTGTCGTAAGACATTTAATCAAACATTTTCGTCATTTTTACATTATGCTGTTATCATGAATAAACCGATCGCAGACTTTCTTCAGTGCTGCATAATTTTCACATGTTGTTTTGCCGGAATAGTTAGATAGATAGTATAGAAGTTCACAGGTTCATAACGTGAAATAGCGACTAGCCACCAATGATTAAAACAGCTTAGTTTTTGAAAGACAGACTGCTAAGAAATTTTGCTAGTGTGCACATTTATATATCTTTTACTTTGCATAAATTGTCTCGGTATACTTATATTCATTAATGCAAAAATTTTTATGTCAGTTGGTCTGGTTGAAGGAGGCGGCTCGGTGGCGTAGTTGGTATGTGTGTGACTACTACGCTCAAGGTCCGGGGTTCAAATCCCGACACGATTCGCTTGAAAAATGTTAGGCGAGCATTTTCACAAAAATACACCCTCGTTCGGATGTAAAAAAAACAGGTAAAAAAAACTCGCTTCCTGGCCCATGCAGTACCTTCAGGTGGAGTAGTGGAAAATCACATTTAAGGTCTGGTTGAAGGCCTTTATTTATTTTTGTATTTGTGACGTGTTAACGTTCTTTGCATTATTCGCAGATAGTGAATCGTTTACTACCAGAAGATTACGTCAATAGTATTGAATCACGCCATGAATGGGAAGGTGACGATAACCTTCAACAGGATCGACCATGAGTAACAGCTACAAAGACGACTTTATAAGCAGTCCAAGAAACTGACAATTGTTAAAGTTCAGAAATCTAGTAAAAGACTTGCGACAATAATTTTGTTTAATAAAATCCCATGGACCGTTAGTTGCTTTGGAATATTTTATTTAGTTGTGCTACGGACAAAATGGACGTTATGTTGCAAATTTAGATTAGCCCAGAAGGGAAAGAATCCTCTATCAACTTTGAAGATGCACTAGTTGTGCGCAAATGGGTTGTTATGAAAAAAAGAATTGAAAAATATAAAGTGTATAGATAAATTCCAACACTACGTTGCAATGGGCACTTACCTTGAACGAATTTATTTGCTGTTAAAATTAATGGGCGTCAAACAGTCTTGTCGTAGCAAACCTTTTTAAATTATCCCCTACACGGAAAATGGTTACTCCAAATAGGTCTTATTTGTTTTTAGTTTTCGAATTAACACCTCACCTCTTCTTACAAAACTTAGGAAGAGCTTATTAAAAATGACCACATCCAAGCTACTTGTAAAATGAAGGACCTCTCAAAACATTGGAAATCTCCAATTCCTGTTACTAGATTTTATCACTGGAGTGGCTAGATATCCTTTAACAAATGTGGTTACTTTTACCTATTTTATAAATAAGTCCATATAAAATCCAACTCAAACTTAAGCTGTGTTAATATTAAATCCATGAATTACACATTCACGTAAATTGACCTTAAAGAAAAAGGAACAATTCTAATCCTAATGTTCTAATATCAAACTGGTCAGACATTATTAAAAAGAAAACTTTAAAGGAAAATTAAACAATACTGCTATCACAGCGTTTTTCCTGGTTCCGAATATTGATACCCATATTCTGAATCCCATTTCTGGAACTGCCAACTTAACAATAAACAAAACATCAGTCAGTACAGTTTTTAATGCCCGCATTCGATGGTCCATTAAAAATACAAACTTTTATTCACTCCATAATTGGCACTGAACACCACATACCGAAACTATATTAACAATTAACCTGCACGTCTTAATTAATCATGTAAAAATGTTCTAATTGCTTTTTTTACCACCAAACTTAAGAATTAAAGAGGTGGTTTCTAAATTATAACTCAGTTTATTTACTCACAAGTCCGTTGTACAGTTCGTTTTTAACACAAAAAAAAATTGTAATGATGTCCAGGTACACCAATGGCTCACACGCCTGCTAGGTTGTCAACTCACGTAACACAAAGAAAAATTCTCAAGCTACGGTTAGTGAACTCACAACACCAGTGTATTTACTTCCGTTCCTGCAATCATTATGTTATGGATTTTTCACCTGTGTGACGTTTAAATCCACGAATACCTGAATAATATACTTATTGTCTTTTCATGCAAATAAAAAATTACACCACAACCCGGTGATCTTGCTAGATCTACATCTTAAAAGCGTTATACTTCGATTCCTTGCCTCTTGACGTCCGACTTCGACTTCTGTACTCGTCGACTGTCGGGTCGTTTTTTGTTGTGCTCACCCCTACTCTTTACGCCGCACTTTTCAAGAGATCACATTTTACGTGCGTGTCTGTTTTGTCCGTCAATAGCACAAGTACGTGTCTATTATGATATCTCTTATTTCTCGTGGCTTTAGCAGAACTACATTGCAATATTTCCATTAACATTGTTGTTGTACTGTCTGTAACTATCTGGTTACAGCGCTATCTTATCTGTGTAAATTTCACCTGAAGTCTAGATGCGTTGTAGACACTGTGTCAAAATTAATTTTGTCCTGCCCGGTTATAATTTAAACAAGAAGTACACTTTTTTGTTTCAATGTTATTTTAAAATTAATTATTTCTAATAGAATGTATTGGAAGATTTCTCTAAATACAATGTAATTATACGAAAGCATCTTTATGTTAAAACATGTATTGACAATCCCATTACTATTTAACCATTAATTATTCCATAAACTTTTGAATAATAAACTACGCTTACTTAAAATAATGCGATAGCGCTACAAAAACTTTCTGATGAGCTTGTATGCGTTCTTTTGATTGCCGGGACATGCGACTACTGTCTATTGCAATTTCTATTGTAATTATATTCTTATGGAAAAATGCACAATCTGCTATTTTTAATGCGTTATGTTCAAATATCTCCAATTGCGGTTTTGAAGTAAGTCATGGTCCTGGGTCATTTCGCTTTATAATGTATTGTAAAAGAAATAATTTTATAGCTTTTGGGGTTATAGTTTGTTATCTGAATTATTTTACAGAAACCAAAGAATTTAAACGTTTTGCTTAATTAACATTCACTATTCGTAAAATCTTAGTATACAGGGTGATTCATATTTATTGTGTCCATCTAAAATTAAATATTTATATCCTTTTATCTTGTTTAAATCTAAAATAACGCGGACACGTTACAGCTGTTTAATAGTTGCTAAAGGAGTTTTAATGATTGGTTTTTTAAGAAATAATTTATAACTGTAATTATCTCAAATTAAAATGGGCATCAAAGCATTTGTTCTATTCGTTAGTACTGAAACCATACATTGTAAGTCTATCCATTATGTAATTGTATTACAGCTAGAAATAGTGCGACATCAGTAGTCGACTTGATATCTGTGTCTAGACCATCACACAATCAAACTAAGTTAGATAAGTAGGTCGTGATGATACTTACTTATAGATAATTACTTCCTGAAATAAAATCAAATTAAAATAAATACCTATATACTAGTTAAACTGAAAAACTTTAGTTAACTACAACAACCTCAACCACCGAAGGCGTTCGTAACTGTTTTCACATAATAATCCTTTAGAAGCAAATATATCCTAATTTAGCCAAAACTAGAATTTATAACTAATCTGAAAGAAAGCTATAAAAACCCGTTTAGTGATTTAAGTTATTTATATCTAAATGCTGGTAGGCTGAAACTATATTTTACCATTAGACGTAACGAAAATCTGCTATTTTCAATTCGCCCTATTTTTAGTTAATGGTGGCTAGGACATTTTAATCAAGCAAATGGGTTTATGTTCCGAATACGACAACACTAAGCAAAATTTATAGTTAATTTTTTTTAGAACTAATTAAAAATCCTCACAATCAAACCAATAATGGAGGAATTGACTGTTTAGGGATTTTTAACTTAACACTTGGACTAAAGAAAATCGATTATATTAGGGAAACTGTTTACGTTTAATTTTTTTATTGCTTCCCTGTCTATGTAACCCGCAATGTAAAAAAATCATATTGGGAAGACTTCTAGAATCAGCTTAGATTTAAGCAAAAAAATTTAATGACAGGTGATTCGAACTTTAATTCCAGGATTTTTACTATTGCGATAACTGACCGATGTGCTGGAGTCATGGTGAAACACGATTTTTTTTGCCAATTGAGATCGTTTTGTCTTTACCTCATCGCTCAAACGTTGCAGTAAACTTACATAGTACTCACCATTAATACTTTTACGCTTTCGTCCAAGACTATTTGATGAATTATTTCAATAATTTCAGGAGTTGGAACTTCCACGGGGCGTCCAAAGCGAGGCTCATCACACGCGCAGGTCCGTTCCATTTCAAACTCTGCAATCCATCTTTTAACCATTGAACATGATGAGGTGGAGTCATTCAGTATGCTGTCCATTTCATCCTTGATTTCTTTAGGCATTCATCCCTTAAAATGGAAGTATTTTGTTACCGCTCGTTTTTCCAAATCTTCCCTTTTCGTGAAAACTCTAAAATTGTCTTGATTTAAACGCTGTTAGTCAAACACTAACCAAGTTACTGGCCTGAAACTGGGGGCATAAGCTAGTAAGGGGTAGTACTATGCAATGCTAGCGTATAAAAGCCCTAGTGGCGCTATCTCTGTATCGGACCAAGGATTTTTCATATGACCCTCGTATTATCGTTGTGACTTGTGTGTACGTTGTGGAAGTCGTACGTAATCCTGTAACTTGGGTACAGCAAATTGTATTAATAAGAATGCAATAGAAAATATGAAATTATTAGCTTACAGCGTCCTTTATTTTGCCTGGCTAGCTCAACAGAAATTATGTTGTTGATTTGATCAAAAGAAATAAAACACAGAAATTTCAAGAAACATCTATGCACAGCTTTTTATACGTTCAAAAACATCTTTCCTTTATACATGTTATCTAAAGAATCTCTTATATTCAATATTGACGCTTATAAAAGAAAAACAATTTACAGCTTAAGCTTAGACAGAAAATCTTACCTAATCCTCGTTAACAGGTACATAATCTCAAAACATCTTATATGTGAAGTACAAAAAAAAACTCTTTAATTTTTTGTGGATAATTTACCTATCCTCTATTACCCCGTTTGTTAGTGTAATTGGAAATGACGCCGAGGTGATAATTTAGTAAAGGTCCAAATGTCTAGAACTCTAACCCCAAAAATTGCTTAAAATTATTCCCTTGAGAAATAATTTTCGTAAAAGTAGAAAATTATTTTAGCTTAAGTTACTAATGTTTAAATATCTTTATAAGTTACAAAACAAAATTATATTTGATGTTGTCATTATTAAATAGCGCTTATCAAAATCTCATTTCTATCGTAATTAACGGCATTAAATAATTCTTGGTTTCAATCTCCATTTTACGTTAAAATATCAGTTTGCAAAGTGCATCTACTTTTAATCGATTAAAATCAACAGTTGTTGTCTTGTACCAAGATTATTCATATTATTGTGATAAATCTTCATTATACTTCTTTAAATAAATACGTTTAATAACTTCTATGTTGCTTGTGAAACGCCGAAGAAATGGATTACAAATTATTTAAAACGTATATGTTTTATGCCGTAAAATAAATTAAAGAATGAAACTTTGCTCAAATCGTACAAATTGTTTAGTTTTAGAAAGAATAACTTTAAATACCAGATTACTTCCTCTTTATATTCAAAAATTCTAAATACTTTACTTTTTTATTCTCGATTGACTTTGAGGCATTAGTCACTGGATGATGTAATAATTATGAGGATGTCGCGTTTTAATGCGCTAATTAAGTACGTTTATTGCGTTCGTTATAATTTATGTCTATCGTATAATATCGCTCATTCTTTGTTGATGCGTTATAGCAAAGCCGTTGTTTTTTCTCTCCCCCTCTCACTCTCTTAAAGCTATTAAAACGCGTTATCTACTTTATGACTTTTTTCCGTAGTGACGCGTTTTTGTTTTGGGGGCGTTTATTTATGTACGGAAAATAATCAGCTATTCCTAGCGTATTTATAGATGATTTATGACTCTATCGAATTCTCTCGAACGAAATCCCGTGTTCTTATATTAATT
Organism: Platerodrilus igneus; assembly: GCA_036346225.1. Classification (NCBI taxonomy): domain Eukaryota; kingdom Metazoa; phylum Arthropoda; class Insecta; order Coleoptera; family Lycidae; genus Platerodrilus; species Platerodrilus igneus. The sequence goes on from JARFIW010001146.1 coordinate 2,963,388, forward strand.
GCGTAAATGTCCGAACCTTCTGGAATTCATCTCTTTAAAATAAAGAAATGAATATTTTATTATTTTTTTAAATGATATATCTACACACGGAATTTATCTAGTATTTTAAAAGTGTATGCGAATCATTTTCAGTCTGAAAAAATGTCTATACGCCGATTTTAATTGCCTAATTAATGAGGGCCTCGTTCTTATGTTTTATAAATATGAAACATGTTCTAGCAAATATTTACACGAAAACATGCTTTGCTTTACTAATGCGCCAAATTGATATTATTTTATGCAATTTACCTTTCAGTAAATGCAACGCATTACGTTTTCAATAAATAACGCTTATTGTGTTATTGATTTTTATTCTAACAAAGTATGGATTTCAGTTTCGCATATCTTAAAAAGATGATAGCTTAAAATCGAAGTTATTTTTAGTATTTAGTATTTACAGAATAACTATTTATACACGGATGAAGTTAATGACTTGTGTATTTACATTTTAAAATAAAAACTTGTTCTGAGGTATCTCTCAAGAGTAATTTTTACACACACGGCTGAAATAAATTAATTAAAAATTGGAAATCTAAGTTTATACAGTGTGGAAAAATTAAATATAGGGAATTTTTACTTTTCTCCGTTTTCTTCTTTTTGAGTAATTTTATTATTTTTACTTCTAATTATGTACTATATACAACTATTTTTATAAGACTTATAATACACATGCATAATCCCTTTTCTTATAGTGGCATTTCTCTTTAATAATATATCTATTTCTATCTTAAAATTAAATAAACTTTCCTCAACTCTATCCTAACATAACTTATAATCTAAATTACTATCCTTTATTGCTAATTTTCTCATTTTTACACACGGTCTCATCAAGCTTCACTTCAAACAGAACTTCCCTTCATTTGCATATACTACTCATCATACTGTAGTAAATTTTCTCTAAACTATCACAATCTTGGAAAAAAATCGCTAAACTTTACCATTAAATGGGATAATTACTAGCAAAATTTTGAGGTCAGAGTTCGAAGCACTTTGATTTTTACTAAATCATCTGTGCATCGTCATTGGCCAATTATACTCACGATCGGGATAATAAATAATCGGCAAATTATCCACATATAAACTAAAGAGGATTCTATAATTGTTAACAAAGATTAGGTAAGGATTATTTTATAAGAGCCTTCGGGAATAATTTTCTGTATGAGTTTAAACTGTAAGAGAACTTTAAGAGAACCTTTTGTATAAAAGAGAAATGTTTTGTATGCATGTATGTTTCTTGAGATTTCTGTGTTTCATTTTATTTTCGTAAATTCCACAGCATAATTTTTGTAGAACTAGCCATGCAAGAAAAAGGGAGGTAAGATAGTAATTTAATATTTTTTTTTGCATTCGCATTAACATAATTCGCTGTACCCAAGTAACAGCATTAATTTGGACATTCCCAACTCTCTCTCTCTCTCTCTTTATCTCTCTCACACACACACACAGACACACACACACACATATATATATATATATATATGTATATAAAATATAATATATACAGTAACAGGCTTCTTGGTCTGCTGGTTAATGAAATACACTATTTATTATAAACTCTAAGCTTTCGGTTTTATTTTTAAACCATTATCAAAGATATAATGTGAGGTTTTACCATGAAATCGTCGATATAGATAAATTTTGAATATAAGTTGCTTTTAAAAGCTTTTTACCACACTTTCAACTTATATTCAAAATTTTTCTATATCGACGATTTCATTGTAAAGCCTCACATTATATCTTTGATAATGGTTTAAAAATAAAATTGAAAGCTTAGAGTTTATAATAAAGAGTATATTTCATTAACCAGCAGACCAAGAAACCTGTCACTGTATATATTATATTTTATAATTGCAAGATCGTTATACCACAAATATATATATATATATATATATATATATATATATTGGAGCAAATGATGCCTAAAGATGCCCGTATTCTCTTGCTAACTCAGATTAAATGAAACAACGAGAATACAACATCGAACTTATAATAACCTCAAATATCAATTAACAAACAATCTTTCAAACAATAATAATTGCTACATCCACAAACACCTTCTTCAACATACATTATCCAAAATTCCAAAATGATCACATACATACAAGCATTAAAATCTACAAATGAAGAGTACATCTTAAGTCTATAAGCATTTCATAACTACTAGATACTAATATACTGTATACAATCACTCTCTGTAAATACTATTTCCAAGCCTTTCCTTATTTAAGTCACACTATGTACAAGATTTTTAGAAATACCTGTGGATAATTTTAATAATCTTTCTTACCTCCATAAACGTTGCCGATTAGGTATATTTAGCCAAACCTTTTGTAATGGACAAATTAGATCGGCATTCGACCTCAAGAGACATCTGAAATTATCCATTTGCAAGAAAACATCTATATGCCAAACTCTTAAGCAATTTAACCTAATTAAAATAAATAGAGCAAGAAAAATGTCCTTCAAAATATTACAAAACCATAATATACTTGCGTTCACCATTAAATTATCTTGGGATTAATAAATTCTTCCGTATTCAAATTGTTAATTACATTTCCGCATATATGTCGTTCCATTCTTAGAAGCAATTTACTAATAAATGCATTGGAAAAACCATGTTGTATTCCTCAATTTATTCTTAAATTTATCGATCGTTACACATTATAACTTTTAAATACATTACCACTGACAAATTTTTTAAACATCTAATACCACTATCGTGAACTTGATTTTATTCATTAATAAAAAGATCATTCGTAATTGACCTGCACAAAGATAATCGTTAAAATGACCGACAAACAGACAATTGGTGATTAATTCCGTCTTGATTATTTTCCGGTTTATATAATAAAAATTTTACGTTATAAACTCTGGAACATTCGATAAGTTTCTGGTAGATCCAATTCATAAACTGGTGCAATTTTGTTGAAAATGTTGTTAATTGATACATTACCCCATTACCCCAATTGGCTGTCAGTTTCGATTTATTTGGTCGTAAGATACCCTACCATCGTCTCTTAATTGGCAAAGGTTAAAAGATGAATGTAAAATACTTCTTAGTGAGTCTGTTATTGCGGTATCTTATCTGATTTATGAGCCGTAGAAACGTTTACAACTCGCTAATTGGAATGTCCATTCGTACTGTTGTTCTAATTACCTGTCACGATTGTGGTTAAACTTGATTTATTGGAAGTTCTCGCTACCGAATAAATAAATCGAAAAATCTAGAAAAATGGAGTAGTTTCGATTTAAAGTAAACGATTTCTATGCATTAAAATTTCTTTTAATGGAAAGAAGCCTCCAATCTTGTTGTGAAATGAAGATATAAAATGAACTTAATCTGAATTTTAATAATATTTCAAACAAATACTTTGAGAAACACTGATAATTATTCCTTTTAGAACGCGTTTTAAAATGTGGGATTATTTGCATTTTCACTGAAAAGAAGTATATAGAGTATTGGAAAAATGTGTTTGTGTTTCTCGGATGCTGAGGTGTTTATATGGTGTTCATTGACATATACTCTCGTATGACATTAGTATACAAATAACTTGTCTTTATTATTTGAATTGCCTTTGGGGCATGAACCCGGGTGTCGCCACGGAAGGTTTGTTACGTTTGCAAATAAATTTTGCTGTAACATTCCGCAAATCTCAAAGCCCAGACGTACTTTTATAGTCATCTATAGAATCTACTATGTAGTTTCGATTCAATTCTGTACTTCCACATTTAGTAGTGTTGGTGTTTTATCACTTGTTGGCGGTTTTATTTACTTTTGCCATAGTACAGAGATTGTTTCGAAATTATATCAGTATAATAGCTTCGATTACTTCATAGGGTTGGAAACTAATCTGCTCTGATGAGGCTTAACAAAGCCGAAACCGTCGGTCAGTGGATGTTTTCTCCTTTGTAAAGTAATAAAGCTAATGTTTTGTTAATGGCTATATAACTACTAGCCCGATTTGTATCGTCAATAAGCTCTTATTATTTTCATAAGAGTTTGTTTACAGATACATCTTATTTTATATATTGTTCTACACAATTTCTTATTGCGGACTGCAAATAACTTGTCTTTATTATATATATATATATATATATATATATATATATATATATATGAGTATTTTCTTGCTGTGTGGTTTTAATAGCGAATTGAGTATTCTTGGGAATAAAACAGCGATAGAACTATATTCTCTTTATTCTTTTAGAACTCGAGCTTTCGAGAATCTTTATCTCTTCTTCAGGAGTAAACTACAAATAGTGGTTGTACATAATGGTTTATACTTAAATTACTTACGAATGTGAGAAATGGATAAATTGTAAAAATTTGATGGTTTGAAAGTTATTTTCTATTATGACAAATATACAATGTGTCAAATATTAAATCAAAAACAGTTTTCAATAATAAAGTGTATTATGATTGCTAACCTGAAATGGGTTCTGTGTTTTGTTTGATATGATATGTCGGCCCCATATAAGGATTGGCTCCTATAAATCGCTTCCAATTAAAATCGTACCAAGTCGAAATTATAATACGTTCATTTTAAATTATTTCCAAATTTAGAGTATGTTCAAAGTTATAAGTCCCAAATTAAAGTCGTATTAATTTAATATCCCAAATTAAAGTTGAAATTAAAGTCCAAACTTATGATCCAAACTTAAGATCAAATTTAAAAGCCCTGTTTTATTAATATTAGAAATGAATTTAATTAAGTCGTTTTAATTACGTCTATCTACATATCGGCTTATTTTCGTTGCACAAATTCTTGCACTTTTAACTCTGATCTATTTTGCTTTTTACTTCACTGTTTACGTAGGTTTTTAACAGCTTTGAACATAGTCATTGCTCAGTTTGAATATAGAATAAAATATCGTTCCGTTACTATCGTTTATATAAGCCCTACCTCCAATTGATTTCATTGGCTTGTTGACATTCCAGGACGATACTTCTACTTTATCTCGCACACCTTGGAATTTTTACCAATTACTTAGTTTACATCTTTCAATGCATGCATTGTCTGTCACGTCCTCATCCCGCATATCGTCGTATTATTCGAGAATTTCCAACTTTTGAGTTTCATTAATCACGTATTTGGATGTTTGTTAATTTTATCGTCAAATTGAATCGCCTGGTGCTTGTTTATTTCTACAGAATATTGGTTTTCTAAACAAATTTTTTTTCAAGTCACGTAGCAATTTTCTAATAATGAATTATTTAGAATGCGTGTACGATGATATTTTCGACGCAATTGTTAAATATTTGTACTGTCAATTTATCTGTGCTTCCCGGTGATTTAATTTTGATGCAATTTGTTGAGTTTTAAAATCTTTTCTTTACTTGTAAACTACACTTAGACATCTTTATGTTCTTATGCATTTAATCCCGTGTTTTTATATACAGTGTCCTCTCAATTAACAATATGTAGAGTGACCGTGAAAAGGTATGGGTGTTCAAAAAATTTTTTGGGATTGAGTTTCGTTCGGACAATTGTGTTTATATGCAAATAAAAATCATTTGTTTATAATCGACGTTTCGGACTATATTTAGACCATAATCATGATTCTGTAAATTTATAATACAAATAACGGTTATGCACATAGCAAAATACTTACAGAAACTTGATTTTTTAAGATATTAAATTAACAAACATGTAGTAACTATTACACTTTAAAATTGCATAATACATGCGTCAGTTATTAAAATACTTTCAAGATTAACAGAATTTAAAATTAAAAGGTGTAACTACAACAAGACGATCGGTATTAGTTTGACAACGATGAGTTTATTGTGTTATACTAAACAATTGCTAATCGTATTGAGGCCAACATATGAGTGAGCCAACCGGTAATACAACTGTGTGATATGAAATTCAATAATTTAAGGATTGAGAATTTAACGAAAAATGTAGAAAGATGTTACTGGGTTAAGTATTGCTAAAACTATATAGTAGAGAGTATATGTTATTATGATTTTGCGTGTCTATTTTAAAGTTCAAACTGTTGTCATCATTTTTTATATGGTACGATTTCAAGAACAGTCTGTTTACATAATTGACCTCTTTATCTAAAATTTTGGTATCATTGCAGTTTGCTGTATGTTGGGTATCATGAATATGAGACGCAAGAGCACAAGATTCTTTCCCAATTTTCGCATCGCTTCTGTGCTGTGTGAGCCGGGAACTTAACCATTGGTTTGTTTGTCCCGTATAAGACATGTTACATGAGCATTTAATTCTATAAACTATGTTATAACATAGTCCCTTATCAGTCATATCTTTAACCGTAGTGAAGAGATCGTTAATCGATTTCTTGTAGGCGTACACAATTTTTATGTTGTCCTTAGATAAAGTTTTTTGTATTGCCGACCTAAGGTTGTCAATATATGGTAATTTTTTATAAACGACATTGTTCTGGGGGTTTTTAAATATAGGTTCCTGTGTTTGAAAGATCAGTTTCTTTAAGAGAATTTTCGAGTAGGCATTATTTTCTAGAGTATGTTGAAGTAGCTTAAGATTTTCGGTTATAAATTCAGAATCACATATTTTTAGGATACGGTATTTTAGGGCCAGCACGGTGTTAATTTTTTGTTGATATGTATGATTTGAATGATAGTTTAAGTACCGGCCGGAGTTTGTCGGGTTTTTATAATTGTTGAATTTAATATGGTTTTCTGCAGTTCTTATCGCAAGCGTGTCTAAAAATAGGATACTATTATTTTTTTCCATTTCAAGAGTAAATTGCAAATGTGGATTGATGAGATTAAAGCAACGTAACGTATCATCTATTTTGTTGTTGGGTATGGACCATAAAATGTCATCCACATACTTGATTAGGAACGGGGTATGGAAACCTAGTAAAGGAACAACGTCATTCAAAAGATGATCCATCACGATTTGGGCTATTATCGGGGAAAGTGGTGAACCCATTGGTGTTCCAGAAATTTGTAAGTAACTATGATCTTCGAAAAAAAAAAATGTGTTGTTGAAAATTAGCCTAATTGAAGTAATAAAAGTAGTTTTAGTAAATTTACAGTGGGGTTCGATCTTATCCCATTTTTCGGTTATGATATCTAGAAATAATTGTAGAGGTACATTGGTGAAAAGTGATGTAACATCCAATGATATGAGTATGTGGTCTCTTGGTAAAATAAAATATTTGAATTTTTCTGTAAATGTGAACGTATCTTTTGTGTTATAACCTTCTAGAGGAAATGATAACTATAAAAATTTTGATATATGTAATGCTAATTTATACGTGGGAGTATCAATAGATGAAATTATCGGACGAAGTGATAAGACCTGTTTATGAATTTTCGGCAGTCCGTAGTATTTTCCTGGGATTGCATTGTCGCTGCTAAGATTTTGTTGTTCAACTTTCGTTAGGTGGTTATTATTTGCTAATAGTTTTAAGTGCTCATTGACTTTTTTCTGTATAGTGAAAGTCGGATCACTTGGTAATTTTTTATATACTTCTGTGTTATTCAACAACTCCCGTGATTTTTCAATGTATTAAGCTTTATTTATTATAACCGTGACGGAACCCTTATCCGCTCTAATGACTAAGATATCAGGATGATCTTTTAAGAATTTTTTAGCAACCCAGTAGTTAGTTAAATTTGAATTATCATATTTGTTGGTGTTAGGATTGAATAGGTAGTTTGTTATAATATTCGTAACTTTTGCCCTAAGAATATTACACCTTTTAATTTTAAATTCTGTTAATCTTGAAAGTATTTTAAAAAATTGACGCATGTATTATGCAATTTTAAAATGTAATAGTTACTACATGCTTGTTAATTTAATATCTTAAAAAATCAAGTTTCTGTAAGTATCTTGCTATGTGCATAACTATTATTTGTATTATGATTTTACAGAATCATGATTATGGTCTAAATACAGTCAGACACGTCGATTATAAACAAATGATTTTCTTTTGCATATAAACACATAATTTTATGAACGAAACTCAATCCCAAAAAATTTTTTGAACACCCACACCTTTTCCAATTGTTATTTACGTTCCAAATACCATAAGATTTATATATATATATATATATATATATATATATATATATATATATATATATATATATATATACATACATAGGCACACATACACACCCCCGCACACATACCAGGTAATTGCTGATTAATACTAAAGTGTTAGTTAATAAGATGAAATAATAACTTAGAGTTTTATGCAAAGCTTAAATAGTCATTTCAAATAGAGCTAATAATTGAAAAATAGGAAATAAAAAGATCCATGACGGGATTCGAACCTGTATCTTCGGCTTTCGCTGTGGATGCGTTTACCAATTGAGCGCTCTGCCAAAAATGCCAAACGTAATTGAAAGTTAGGTTGATGTATCATTTACATGATTTAGATTTGTATAGCTTTCCAATTGTCATCATCCGCACAGGTGCCTCAATTGGTAAGCTTATTGGCCGTGAAAGCCAAAGATACAGGTTCGAATCCTGGCCGGGACTTTATATTTTCCATCTTTCTGTTACTATCTCGATTTAATATGTTCATTTAGGTTTTGTAGAAAGTCTAAATTATTTCATCTTATTAACTAATACCTTAGCATTAATCAACTTAGCTTGTGTATTACCTTATATATGTATTTAATAGTTGGCTTATAGCCGTGATTTTAAACCTGGCTTCCTGTCTATTTTGACATAAGTCAAAAATCTGGCACTCTCAGATATGATTGTCAAAAATGCCATACGTATTAACTGTATTTACTTTTAAACATTTGCTGTTGTTGAGCATCAACACAGAGGATGTATAGTACATGAATTAAGTTACGAATTAGGTACAGATATGTTACTTTCATCTCCTTTTTGTATAAAATTACATAAGCAGATAGACTTTAATTTCGAATTTATTTACAGGACTAAAATATGGGTATCAGAGATAGAGAAAAAAAGGTGCAGTTAGCATGCTTCGTGTCCGATACTACATCGAGAGTGAAGTAAGCATATAACGACTGTGTTGTTTTCTTTTAAAAAATATATAAATAAGCAATATATGTTTTGAAATATTTATGAAATAATCATTGTTAAGTAGTTCTATAAAGTTTATTCTATTGTATAACAGATTTGTTAGGTTTTGATGTAGCCTAAAATTTTTACTGAACTGAAAGTTTAATGATAGCATTTTTTGCTTTTTATTATAGAAAAAATGTTTCTAAATATTATATAGTCGAAAATATTATTATTATAGCCAACCATATAAATTGTACGTTGTGGTTGTATTACTCAAAAAGTGGATTGGCTGAAGTGATATTTGATGTGCTATGTTTAAAGAAGTACCTGTATATTTAGATTGAAAATAAATATTGCCATGTGCATTTATTTTTTATTTTATAAGATATAAATACGGTCTGAGTAGGTGTGCAAAATTACCCTTATTGGTTTCATTGACCACGAGTACCAATCCTTATTATAGTTACACAGTGGCGTAACTACACCCCTGCCAGCCCCCGCTATGCGGGGGGGCCCCAAGTGCAAGAAGGCCCAAACGATAATAAACTCAACTTATTCATCTTCAACGTATTTGGCAGGTAAGAAACGGTCAAGAAAATATTGCAGATAATTCAGAAACCGCAGGTTAACGAACGTTTTCTTGATGTTACTACTAGGAACTGCTGAAATACAAGAAATAATAATTAAGATAAATACTGAACACCACCTGCAGCCTGCATCCTTTCTTCTTTCTATCCGTTCTGTCCTATTTTGTAAGGGTTAATAAACAGATGAAAGAGACTATAAACTTTAATAACAAAGATGTCTATATTATTCTTAAGTGATAAGTTGTATAAAGTGGTAAAGCATTATTAAACGACGTATAGTAGGGTTAGTTTGGTTTGTGGGATTTTAAATAGGAATAAAAGGGCTATTGTCTGTACAGTACAGATTCACAGGATGGCAGGTAGCTTAGTAACCTTCGCTTTCTAGAAATATAATACTAGAAAGAAATTCATTTTGTGGTTTCTAGTCAGCTGGTTGCAACGTATTTGCATTAGCTGCATTATATATAACGGAAAGGAAGTAAAAAGCATTCCAGTACGTTTTACTCAATAGTGTTGTGTTCGTATTACAGGAGGTCTTTCATATTTAAACGTAAGTATTTATATCTATTTTTATTAAACTACTATTGATTTGATCATAGTTGAAGTCGCGCTGAGAAATACATATAAATAAATCTTTAAGCATTCAATAAAAATCATTTATATTTTGTTAATTAAAGCATTTAAAGCAAAGTATGTATGTGTTATTTGTAATTTCAAAAGGCTTTTAAATAATTATTACTTATCTAATTACATTATAATTAATTTCATTCAAAATTGCAGGAAATAATATACAATGAGCACTACAAGCGGCGCTGCAAAAAACGAAAAAGGAAACTATTGGAAGAATCAAAGAGCAAGATTCCAAAATAAGTTCCTTTTTACTTCTAAAGAGTCCGAAAACAAGAACAATCTATGAAAGAAATTGGGCTTTCGACAGTAGCATCTACTAGTTCCGCTACAGACGAACAGCAGTCGTCAACAATTTTAAAACTCTCACCCAGGGCGCAAGTACATCACATAATGACGGCCGCGATAGAAATTTGGAACTAGATACCACTACAATTACAGAGGTAAATGTGAGTAGTACTTTTCACTTAATGAACTATCTATGGATCTGACGAAAGAATATCCAACCGATTTTGCACATTTTTAAAAATCAATGTTTTACAACATGACAATTTAAGAAAAGAAATAATTAATTACGGATTGTGTAGACCAGATGGTGCGTTTCCTAAAGATAATAAAAATAGAAGTTTTTCAGTTCACTATTATTACTTAATAACTGCAAGCGAAAATAAAAGCAATACGTTAAACTTACCACACAATTCAAATGGGTGGTTGTGTTATTCTAAATTAAAAATTGTGTTTATTGTCAACCATGTTGGCTGTTTGCTTCAGTAAGGTCAAGTTGGACGACCGGAATTAATGATTGGCAGGGTTTATCAAAAAAATTAAAGAGCATTTGCTTGCTCAATCTCATTTAACTTGTTGTTTTATTTACGATATGTGGAAAAAAATTATACCATAGATAAGAAAAATACTCTACTATTAAAACAAGAAACTGAATTTTGGAAAAATGTTTTACACAGACTTTTCAATGTTACTTTAACACTATCCCAGCGCATGCTGTCATTTCGAGGACATAGAAAAGTTTTTCTGATTCAAAAGACAGTTACAACGGTAATTTCTTAAGTTTAGTTCATTTAATTAGTAACTATGATCCTATATTACAAAAAGTGCTTGAACGACCCAAAGGTTCAATTAAATATCTTTCCCAAAATTCAAAACGATATTATTAATACTTTAAGCGCACACTTAAAAATATTTTATTAAATAAAATTAGATCCGCTCCTTTTTCTCAATCATAATAGACACTACACAGGATATAACTAAGATTGATCAATTAAGTAAAATTGTAAGATATATTGATTTTAAAAAGACAGCTTGGGAGAGGTAACCAAAATAGATATTTGTGAAACTTTTGTGGGTTTTACAAAAGTAGAGTCCCAATCTGCTGAAGGACTATGTAATACTATATTAAGCAATTTAACCAACATGCAATTAGATATAAATAAATGTAGAGGGCAGGGCTACGATGGAGCTAACGTTATGAGCGGTACGTATTCTGGCGTGCAAAGAGAATTTTAAACATAGAGCCTGCAGCCTTATATATGCACTGTAGTGCCCATAACTTAAATCTAGTCATAAATGATGCCGTTAAAGGTATAAAAGAAATAGAATCGTTTTTCTACTTTTAGAAAACATATATACATTTTTGCTAATAGTATAGTAAGATGGAATTGGCTTTCTGTTTTTAAAGAAAATTTCACACAATTGAAACGCTTAAATCCGACACGTTGGGCGGATCGAGTAAAATCTTTAGCTGCCATAAGAATTCGGTATAAAGATATAGTAATGTCTTTTAATAAAATTATTATGATATCAAAAAAACAGATGAACGAAATGACGCAAAGCAAATATTAACTAGCATGGATAATTTTAATTTTATTTTTTAAGTGTTTTTAAGTCAAATTCTAGAAGAGCTTAACAAGCTCTTACAAACTGCTCAGAGTGAAAAGGCGAATATTAATCAGATAACTCTCTTATTTCAAAAACTTTAAAATTTTCAAGGAAACAAGAAATAACTATTCCAACATCAAGGAGGAAGCAGCGAAAGTTGCAGGGCAATGGAATATTAAACCGGAATTTATAAAAAAGGCAACCAAAAATAAAAAGCATTACGATGAATTATCCAATGATTATCGATTTAATGATGAAGAATTTAAATTTAAAATAAATGTATTTTATCGCGTAATGGATATTATAATTTCACAGCTGTCGAATCGTTTTAAATCGCTTTTCATGTAAACGAAAAGTTTAATTTCTTAGAACCTAATGTATTTTTGAATTTAACTGCAGACGATATTTTATCTAAGGCAAAACAATTGCAAAATTTTACTACAAAGATTTAAATGATGCTATAGGTATAGAACTTACTACACTCAAAAATAATAGACTTATTTGTGATGAATTAAAAATGTTAACGGTATCTTACAATTTTAGAATATCTAGTACTTTCCAAATCTACAGGTTCTAGCAGTTTTCCAAACACCATAACAGCCTTAATGTTATACCTAACTTTACCCGTTAGCGTTGCAAGTGCGGAGAGATCTTTCTCAAAATTAAAAATTATTAAAATTATCTTAGGAACCGCACTTCACAAGATAGATTAGACGATTTATCCCTCTTAGCAGTAGAACATGACACTGCCAAAAATATGAATATAGAGGATACAATAAACGCGTTTGCAGCAAAACATGCAAGAAAAACAAAATTTTGAATTTGATTTGGAATGTCTGCTAGCTCATAGGTTTTTACTGTATCAAATTTTAGGTGTAAATAATTTTGTGCGGCGTATAAATATGTAGATTTAATATTAATTAACTTATAAGTTTGAATTTATGTAATTTGGTTTTATAATTAATAAAGCACTTGATTAATATAGTATATGTATTTAATTCTATACTGCTTCCTTCTCTACATGTACTATAATTTAAAAATATGGCTAAATATAAGCCAGTAAAAGTAATACATTTTAAAGAGAGCCCACTTTAAAATTTTTGCGGGGGGGGCCCAAAAATCGTAGTTACGCCACTGTAGTTACACCATTTACTTGTTTAGGTTTAACTGATTTTCCATCTCCTATACAACTCAAGTATGATATTAAAAACATACAAGTTTAAAATAGAAGGGCACGCATGATAAAATTCCATCACAACAGCTTTGCTGTGATATTACATGTGCTTCCACGGCTTAGAGATTCGCGTGTGATTATCGATCTCAAAGTCGCGGGTTCAATTTCCGACATGGTCCGCTTGAAAATTGTTAGACAAGTGTGTTTCAGAAAAATAAGCCTTGGTTTGAATGACAGGTAAAATGTAGTTTCCATATGTATGTATTGTTGCGCGTTGAAGTTCAATATCTTGGGTTGGCAATGGTTCGGATACATTTTAAATTACTAGTTTAAAGAACTTGCCGTCTCGCAAATGTAGTATTGCCGGTGGAGCACTGGATAATTCAAACCCGTGGTGGTTATACAAATTGATTCTAAAACATTACAAAATAAACGAAATTACAAAAGAGCCGACATTTTAAGATAGAAAATAAAATACAGAACATAAGCCTTATAAATAAATCCAGAATAAAAGGGAACGTTTGATTTAATTGCATTACTACAGTTCTGGTGAAATATAGGAGGCACCCCGTGGCTCAGTGGTTCACGTATGACTACTAATCCCAAAATCCCGGGTTTGATTTCTGATCCGGACCACTTGAATGATGAAAGGCAGGCGAGGTTTCAGAAAAATACATCCTTGTTTGGATAAAAGGTAAAATGTAGGTTCCGTATGTGAAGTGTTACGCGAGTTACTTTTCGAGCCTTGGGAGCGATCTTTTTAAAAACTTCTTTCAAAACTTCTGGTAACAATTTTATTTGGTTAAACAGAAATTACAATTGAATTTCGACAAACTGGATTTAAAATATTTTAAGTCGAAAATTAAATAATAATTTGAGTTTAATAAGGGTGAGTAGCCTAAGCAAACGGCAATGTTAAAGCTGAAATACTCAAGACTGACTGATGGTCTTGAGACTCCCGGGGTATTTATGTTGTCCCTGCCCCTCACATGTCTGTGGGAACTTGCAGAGCTCATGTCTGCTTATTTCTTAATTTTATTCATTATACAATGTCATAATCTTAATTTCTAAGTAATTGCGGTTTCTTAACCGTCTGTGACCTACCACCTGCAGTACCACTATCGTCCGGGATACAATGTATTGCATCCGTTCTTACAACTTCCTTGTGAACTTTCCATAGCCTCTCTGGTTTATCCTTGAATTTACATTATTGCATATACTTAAGTTTCTTTAACAATTTCTAATAATTCCTATTAAATTCTATTTTATTATACATATATAGATTGGGGGATACATAACCCGCGTTAAACATTACTACTTTGTTTGTATCTGCAATGGTTTAAATAAATTCTAAACTACCAGGTTAAAAAAACTCGTCTTCTGACAAATGAAGTATTTTCGGGTGGTGCATTAGATAGTTTTACTCTTAAGTGGTAACGCTTATTGATTTGGTAACATTCCAAAACAAAACGAACTTAGAGAAGAACCGGCGGCGGTATTTTAAGATAGATAATTACATTATTTTAGTTTATTAAAAGAACTTATTAAAAATAATAGAAATCAATTTAAAACCCGCTTTCAAAATGTTCTTTGCCAACATCCAAACAAAGTTGTGCACGTTGAAGCATGTTATTGAAAGCAGTTCTCAATACACATTAGGGGATGTTCAAAATCTCTTCCCTTATTATACTTTTTAAATCGTCAAGTTTTCTGGGATTGCTTTGTTAGATTTTGGCCTTTAGAATTCTACACGATGACAACTTGGCGGAGCGGGGCGGCCACAAACCTCCCTTTTGTAACATTGGTATATACCCAAGGTATCGCAAGTCGCCGCATCTTGCTAGGAATGGGCCTAACTTTTTTCGTGTGGAGTTAACTGACCACAAAAACAAATTATAGACTTACAAGTAAGCGTGAGTATTAACTGTTTTATTAAACAATATTGAACCAATTATTCTGTTATCAGAAAAAGGATACTATACACTAACTTTTAAACAGAGTCATAGTTTTGACTTGAACTCATGTGGATTCTCTGCGGCCTAGTGTCGTGTGTTCTATAAGGACGCATTGACACGACTTGCGAAAAATTCCACATTGCTGTGATATCCGTCGTGTTAACTTGGCGGAACCTCTTTGAATTCGTGTCGTTATGTCTGCGCGGCTTTGGGTGTACGTACAGTCGGTTGCTTTTTTTTTTTGAATTAACAACACTACCGGTTACTCGCCACTATTTCAGTAGAGCGCGTGAATCTCTTCCTGAAAACTGTCACGAATAACTTTAATGGATTAAGATGGCACATATTCTTCAAAATAGACACAGGTTGTTCAATGGAACAAAACATTACTAAGAGCTTCACGCTTAATAATAACTACAAACACTCGTCTGAATACAGTTCCACTGTATGGGCACGCTATACAGTTGTTACTGGGCTTGCGCGGCAATTAAACTAGTTTAAGTAGTTCGGGTCGGTTTCATATGTGCCACCCGTTATATGCTGTTCATGATAGCGGGAGCTTTGGTCGACTGCTTGCGGGCATTTAATTAATATGGTTTTTAGCGGTTGTTCTCATTAGGGCGGCTCTGTGGCTTAGTTGATTCGCGCGTGAATACGGACCGACACGGACCGCTTGAAAAATGATGGGTGAGCATTTTTCACAAAAATACGCCTTCGTCAGATGATAGGAAAAATGTAGATCACGTCTATGGGTGTTGTTACGCACGTTATAAGTCCCTACCTTTCTTGGAATAGGAAGGGTTCGACAAAATTTAATATTTCCAGGTAAAATAAACTCACTTCCTGGCCAATGTAGTACCTTTGAGTAGAGCATTGGGAAGTCAAATGTAGAGTGGTTCTCATTGGGTGGACCTCAAAACTTAAAAAGCAAAGTTCTGTCATATTTGGTTTTATTCAATAGCAGATACAAATTGTTGATCATTTAAAGGGTATCTCTCGGTCCCTTTGACAACGATTTTCGCACAGGTGTGAATGATTGATCCGTTGAAGGGTTCTCAGCACTTTCCTGGAGACTGAATTATTATGTAGGAGGAGATGGTTGGGCGGTAAGATTTTTTATGTGATTTCCTAAAAAGTCGCCATACTCTGCTATAAGCTCCAGTACTCCTAGATAGTTACCGTTTATCGGTGGCCCAAGTATTTGATTTTTTCTTCTAAACGCTAGTCCTTTTTCACTGATAGAAACTACACACTTATCAATCTTCTGAAAACTTCTCGCCAGTATTTTGCCAGATCTTCTGCTTGTCGTGGTCAATTTTCAATCAATACGCTTCAATTTCTTAGAGGGCCCTGCAAAATAAGTTACAGCATTCAGGCGGTTTTCGATGTTTTGTGTTCAACCAGATGCGCAGCAACATTTTCCTAATCACAATAACCACCATGAGTAAACTGTGGCCGCATCAGAGAAAAATTTGCATACATAGCAGTATATATGCCTACTATTAGGAGAAAAGCACAGCCATGAAGGTTTTATAGTCTCACCGTTCCGTGTTTTCCGTTCAAAAAAACTTGTTTGGCATTTTCTTCTTTCAGAACTTGTATCACCTTGCTTGAAAGATTTAGAGCCAAACATATTACTGTTACAATTTTGAAGAACTGTAACGTCAATTTTTATGAGGTAACTTATATTATCTGGTACCCTAAACCCAGGCAATAATCCAATGTCATTTTTCAAACAAACATTTGTACTTAAAACAATTCTCAGGGAAACTGCCGGTGTTGGTGATGCCTCAAAAACCTCTGCTAGAATTTCTGGAACTTAAAAAAATATATAAAATTGTAACACAGTGTAGTGTAGGAGGAGAAAATGAGATTGCTATATGCTTACTTCAAAATATGTACTAGTTTCAAAGCTACGTAGTCGAGACTACATTTTTAAAAAAAGTAATATATTGTTATTACCCTGATATGTAAAAAGAAAAATTAATATTTTTAGTAATTTCAAGAATTAGGCTATTTGGCGTCGATTGGCAAACATTTTTCGAAGTGTATGTTCATCCGTATATATCAGAAATACGATTTCCAATAAATTAATCCTTACCAAAAATTTTAGGGCATTTACACAACAATAAAATAAATGATTTTGTTTCGTCTATTTTTGATATCACTTTGCAATAAAAAGTTATTAATTTATTTCGAAAATGTACGAAAATATATGGGTAATGTAAAACATCAAATTGCCTGACTAAACAAACTAAAACGCTCATTGGCTTGTGTTCAGACAAAAGTATGAAGGGTAGCATAATGCATTTTATGTAAATATATTTTATTTAATACATAAGTTATTTTCTGACAGCGGAATACACTAGATACGCAGAAGATTAGCAGTAATAATCATTAAATTCTTTTTGAATAGGCTTCAGATGAAGCTGTACATTTTTTTGGTAATAATGCAAAAAACTTTTGTGATATATTTATGGAGTAAGTTGTCAGATGTATCATCTGCATTTTTTACGCTAGATTGACAAGGTAAATTTCTCCAATCATTTATTTATCTGAATGGCTATCAATCACCATAATCAATCTAAAGCTTAAATCAATATAAATGAGAAATCATATGGAAAGATTTTTAATAAAAATAACCTTAAACTTTATTCCTAAATTTCTATATCCAATAAGGAAAGAAATTTCGACACAGACGCTCGGCAACTCTTTTATTTACACGGTTCTGGTGAACTTACCACTTTGCCGTCTTCAAAGTTTTGAGAGTGACTCGTACTGGCAGAAGAACGTGTATCATCATCACTGTGTTTTGAAGCACTAAATGCACTTGACTTCAACTTTATATAATCGGTCCATATGACGTGACTTAGTTATCACTTTTTCTTTTGTGTTCTTTTTTGTAAGCTTGCGTTTGGTATTTTCACTTTTAAATGCGTCCTTCCTTTTTGGCGATTAGTTTGTATTTTATAGTATCCATAATATTAGATTACCCGGAAAATTTAAAAAAAATGACATTACAGTGTTAGCGAACTGCTCGGCATACAGTTTTACACCCCAATTAATATTTTTTTCTTTTTGTTGACGAACGGAGAAATTCGAGTTCTTGGGATAGCTAGTCCGTTCCCAAACAGTCGGTCTATGGTGTAATGTACTCCCGACACGGTCCGCTTGAAAAATGTTAGGCGAGCATTTTAAAAAAAAATACAGCCTCGTTCGGATGAGAGGTAAAGTGGAGGTCCCGTGTGTGAGTGTTGTCACGCACGTTAAAGATCCCTACCTTGCTTGGAACAGCAAGGGTTCGAAAAAATTCCAAAATTTTCAGGTAAAAAAAACTCGCTTCCTGGACAATGTGTACCTTCGGGTGGAGCATTGGAAAATCACATGCAAGGTGTAATGTACCTAGCCGCAATTATCATCTATTTACAAACCGTAAAACTGGAAAGATTTTATCGGTGATTTCCAAAGTTTGGTTATTATTTATTCAATGAATAGTCGGTACCTAAATTTGAGGCCGACTAGTCTACCCTCCAATACAAGAATGCAATAAAGTCCTCGCTATTGGAACTGTAAACGAGTAAGCCATATCTTTAGTGTAAAAAATACTGCCGGTGCATCAACACCATGAAGAAATATGAAAGCGTCGAGAACGCCACACTTTTTGTTATTGAATATGGAGCGTTTTAATAAGAATGTGTAACAGTAATAATTTATTTTCTCATTTGAACTTAAATTCTTTATTAAAATATATATTTAGAATCATGAGGGGTGAATTTATTCTTGACAGTGATCTTTACTATTGTATTCTGATATGGTAAAAATTTTTGAATTGACTTTCTTATTGATTGGTAAACAAAAAGCTTAGGTGTTCGGTCGGCACTTTAAGCATTTTCTTAAAATGCTTATTACTATCACGAACTGTGGTGCATGACAAAACTTCTGGAACGATTAAGTAGTAAGAGTTGAGATGTAGATAGGTGCAATTGTAGATGAACATTTGTTCATTCCACGAAATTCAGAATGCAGCAATAAAAAAATAACTCAAAATGAACAATGACGGTTGATTTGTTTTGGTTTACAAGCAGTGGCCATTTGAGGAAATATAGAAAACGCAAAGTAACACTGTCAGCGTCTTTTATGATTACATAATATTGAAAAGAAAACATTTCTTAACGTCAGTTAATTTCTTACAATTATTAAACTTATAGATGGGGTTATATAGAATAATTAAGGAAACCCGTGGGTTCTTTAATATTCTCAAATGAAACCAGTGATCTTTAAGGAAGGATTTCTTTAAAATGATGGAGCGCAAATATCTTCCGACTATGCTAGGGGTCTATTCCTCGGGTAGAGCTTATGAGGATTGGTCGTGGTTCTTTTTACAAAACATTATTTGCTTACTAGGGCTTGATTCTTACCAAAACAGGGGTTTAGTGAGGGCGCCACCAAGTCATTAAATTTTAAACACAGGGTTTCCCTAAGGGGGACTTGGAAGTCCTTAGAGAGGAATATCGTATTAACTGCTTACACAGGAGCTGTTAAGAAAATTGAATTAAATTAACAAGGTGAGGACACAAGAGGTATACTTTTGCTACCTCATAATAAAACTGAAAAGATTAATTATGCACCCAATTTTATGAACACAAATATTAGGCTTCATATTCTGAAAGAGCAATTAAAGCTTCTTTGTTAAATCGGAGTTACCACTATCATTACCTCGAAGGTATTTATGTCTTTTGTTCATTGACCTGGTTACACTATTTCTGAACTCACTTGTTCAAAATAAAACAATTAATTAAGAGAATTAAATGCTGATTCTTTAATTAAAAGTTGTTTCTTTATAAAAAATTGCATGTATAAAATTCACGTTTAAAAAGATAATATAATTTCATCTACCCTGAGGTAGGACTATGAATTCGAAAGAAATATCAAAACTTTAAGCGTTTCTTTTACTACAAAAATGGAGGTCCCCTTTGTGAGTGTTGTCACGCACGTTAAAGATACCTACCTTGCTTGGAACAGCAAGGGTTCGGCAAAATACCAAATTTTCCAGGTAAAAGAACTCGCTTCCTGGCCAATGTAGTACTTTCGGGTGAAGCATTGGAAAAATCACATGTAAGGTCGTTCATCTATAAAAAAACTTGCTTTACCGGTTTTCTTTGCAATTTTCTGCACCGTATTAAGGAGATCTGTTTGCATTGATGGAAAATCAGGAAGCGATTTTATTTATCAACTCAACAATTTTTCTTCAACTCCGGCTGTCAGAATGGGTTCTGGTCCAGTTTTTCTTCTAACCACTAGCACTCTACCCTTGAGTGTTGAGTCTGTCAATTATTGTCGTTTTTGGTATGCCAAACTGTCTATTAACCTTTCTAATTCTAAATGGATTTTTATATTCCAGAGCTCTCTGTATTCTGGAGCATGCCGAAACGATTTTCGTTCTTTTCTTTCGCATTTTTGTTAAAATTCTGAAAATTTTCTTGTCAACCTTTTTTGTTGGCGACATCTACAGAAAATAGAATACTCTGGTTTATTACATATACAACATGTAGGTAGGTAATAAGCAGAAAATGGCGGGAACTTTATAAAACACACGCAAAAGGTAATCGGGAGTAATTCGAATAAACATTGCTTTGAACCATTTTCTTATTCTAGAGTATTTTATACATAAATGGTCGCCAACTAGCGCTGGTCGACTAACAAGTGATTTACCCTACTACACCTAGCAAAAGGGTTAAAAGAGTAAGAAAATGTATCCCAAATGTTATGTATACATAAAAAATCTGTACAACATAGCATGAAACTGGCGTAAACAAAACACTATTTTAATCACATGGTAAAGGTAATCTAAAGGGGCACGTCTGCTAAAGACATTACGAAGGTAAAGAAATACAGGACAAATGTTATGTATGTTACCTATGACTAAAAAACCAGTACGACGTAGCATAACAACAAAAAGGTATCGTAGACTAAAAGCTATTTTAACCACCTGGTAGGAGTAACCCAAAGGGGTTAAGAGAAATAAAACGATATATAACAAATGTATGAAAGAGACTTTTATACAAGATAGCATAAAAATAATAAGTATTAAAAGCTTGTGACAGCAATTTTGTCAGTTCTCTTGTACTCATATAACTGTGATTTAGTGACACTTACATTCTTTTTTATCTTACACGCCAATTTTCCAGTCTGGTGCAGGAAAGACAATAGCGCTATATAAAGTAAACGAAGATAGTGCAGAAGGCAAATTCATTCGTAGATCTTAATTTGCCCTGTTCCCGTGAAAAGATGGTATTCATAAAACTCAATGTGGGGTTGTAGTTTTCGGAAACATTAAAGAAAGGTGTTTTGCCGGTGATAGCATTTTTGTTACTTTTTTGATACAAGATCTACACCAAACTACATAATCTATGTTACGTGCAAAAACAGCGTTATATTAATTTTCTAATTTACCATTAGGGGATGGAGGAACACTAACCGTTTTGCAGCTGCGCCGATCTGTTGCAGTGGTATGGGGTGGTTTTTAAGGAAAAAAAATACACAAAATAGAGATTATCAAATTACAAACAACAACGTTAAAATGCACACTTATCCTGAAAGACCTCAATATTTCATTTTTCGCAATCGGCAGGACACCAAACTACCGTCCTCTCGGCAAATCCCCCTTACGATAAATCCCCCACCTAGAAGGTAGTTATTATGAATAAGTGTTCTTTGCCTTTGGTTTCCTAAATTTCGTTAATTCTTACTTTACACTTTTGTACTAAAAAGGAAAAAGCTCATTAAATTTAGTCAAAGAAATTAAAAATGGAGAACCTTTCCAAGGCATTAGAATTCCCAAACACCTGCTACTGTTGTTATGTTACTGGGTTGGTTGAATATTCTTTCATAATTTTATTGCATTTATTTTCTTTGGTGAATAGGACTCCAACAGTCAATCTGCATTCAACCTTAAGGAATATTAAATATTTATAAACACCAGTACATTTTCCTTAAGAAAAAAGCATATAATTTTCTACACTGCCCTATTATTAAATTAGCCAGGGAAGTAGATACATTAGTAAAAATGCTTCACGAAAAAAAATATATTAATAGTATGATTCCACAATATATGTTGTTTCACTTTCAAAATATTAAATAAATCGCAATTTTGGTAATACCATAGTTAGATTTAAAAAACGTTTAGTTCTAGACTTTAGATAACATGTTATTATTCAATCGTACTTGGAAAATATTAGTTTTTCACTACCTTAACCAACAATATATCCAAAACTATACAGCTTACACTAGAAATTAACATGCAGATATTTATTACTCAAATTTGAACTTAACTCAGTTTAATTTTCAACCCATCTAAAAAAATTAATTCCCGTCGACACGACTGTTTTGCTTATAAATTGTTTTCTTAATATTGCCATCTCAGGTCATCTTTCTTTGTTTTGTCACGTTTTTCTGTCGGGACATACTTAGCATTGTCATGCGCTGTTAGTGTCATCATCTAGAGGTAGCTCGACAAGTTTCCCCAAATATTTGCACGTTTATTTTGAATTTCAACACCTCTTTGTTTTATTACCATCCTTAGTCATAGTGTACTTATGTTTATGTAATCTGCACGTTCATAGTTTCTCACGCGTGGATTATTGCATAAGCTTTGGATCTGCAATTTTTATTGTGAGACGCACAGAACCGTCCGTTCCAATTATATTCCTATGGACATTGCTTAGTTTACGGTTCCGAATGTCTGGACGGGTCGCGACAATAATTTCTAACCTTTGGTCATTTTTATTACACGTCTTAATTTATTGTAAAGAAAATAATTTTATCACTTCCTGAATATAATTAACTGCCCTGAAATGAAATACATTTCTAGAAACGGAAATATTGAAATATCAAGTTTAATGAACATTAAGTATTCCTAAAGTCTTAATATACAGGTTTTGTCCACATTGATTCTGCCCATCTAAAATTAATATTATACGTTATTATCTTGTTTGTATCTAAGGTATCGCGATCGCGTTACATTTCTCTTAATAGAAAATGCGTATACACATTTAACGATAGCACAAAAGTTTATATACGGCAAAGAAAATGTTTTAAATAATATAAAAAATAATACGCAGAATAAGTTATTCTTTCTTGTAGACGTACAGCATGTTGTGTTCAGAATACTCGAAGTGGAAAGGGATTGGTTAAAATGTATTCGACATCTATGAAATAGTGCCTTAAAACAAGAATGTGTTTAAATACTGAAAACAATATACAGTAATATGTTTATATTCTTAAAATTAGTGTTATTTACAAAACCACTACAATAAATATACAACAAAAACCAAAATTAAAGTCAGAAGAAATGTAGAGATAGTTATTCTTCATCTGACAATTTCAAGGCGTATAGTTGCATATGGAGCCTTTGCTTACAAAATTCATAAAATTCGATTTCTTTTGTAAAGTTCTTTCTAACTATGTTTTTTATCTCTTCTAACACAGACGGTTTGAATATATTTCTGTTGATTATATTATATCGACTAATTTCATCTGAAACAAATTTTGTAAATTACTAGTATAAGATAACATCTCTTACCCCAATATACGCGAGAAGCGCCCTTGAAAAATCTTGGAATATAATTTTCAAACACTGTTAAAGTTGTATTAAGGTCCTCGAGAACACCAACGACTGCAAAGTGTTTTTCTACTGCTAATTTTGCCTGTTGCAATGCGCCGTCAGTGTTAAATGGCGTGCATTTACTATCATGACCACAAAAGAACATTGACTGACGTCTGTGATCGCCTATGCCTTCTTTAGTTTCCCCTTTTAAGTACTTACATTCTCTGTCGTTAGATAAAACACAAGATTCAAAATCCTGTTGGAAAACAGTTAGTAACGTTGGATAAAATATAAATATAATTAATATAACCTTTTTTAACCATTTTGGATCTGGCAAAGGAATTTCGGGAAAAGCCAGTTTTCGCTCAACGTAGTACCATGGTGCTCTTACATAGTAATACCATGAAATCACTCTTTCGACTGGATCTCTTACAAGATTGATGTATATAGGTTCGGGTAGACCAAATCTGTAAAAAATATAATTTTATTTGAGGCTATTTAGTGAGATTTTTGTTGAAAGTACTAAACAATAATAATGTTTGATGTTGCATGAGAGACCTCGACAGTACGTCATATCATCGTTTTGAATATGGAGCGCATTGTTGGGTATAAGAATATAATTTTGTATTTCACAGTTTAACAAGAGAGACAGTAAAAAAATCGATTTTGCTATCTTTTCGTGACAGCCGTTTTAATATTGTATCTGTAGTGCTTTCTATAATATATCGATTTGAAACCCGATGGTTCCTTTGTAATAACCTTGTAGTGTGGTACACGTATTGACAACCTATCATACAATGTCATTGGTCATTTGAACTGTCATCGTCAGTGAGAAAATCGATAATACCTGCAGTTTCTATTAGTTATGCGAGTTACGTTTCGGGCCTTGGAAGCTGCCTTTTTATAAAGTCTTCTTCAAAAACTTCTTGTAACAATTTATTTATTAAACAGTAATTACATATGGAATTTTGACAAACTTGATAATATTATTGTAAGTCGAAAATAATAATAATTGAATTTAAATGAGGGCGAGTAGCCTAAGTAAACAACAATGTAAAAGCTGAAATACTCAAGACTGACTGACTGTTCTGGGGCTACCGGGGTATTTATGTTTTCCCGGTCCCTCAAATGTCTGTGAGAACTTGCAGAGCTCATGTCTGCTTATTTCTTTATTTTATTCATTATACAATGTAACAATCTTAATTTCTAATAATTGCGGTTTCTTAACCGTCTGTGACCTGCACCTGAAGTATCACTTACGTCTGCAATACAATGTATTCACATCCGTTCTCACAACTTGCTTGTGAACTTTCAATAATCGTTTCTTATTTATCCTTGAATTTACAATGTTGCATCTAACTTAAGTTTCTTTATAATTTCTTAATAATTCGTATTTATTTGTACATATATAGATTGGGGGATATGTAACTTGCGTAAGTCGCAAACTTGATTTTATAATACCGAGTATCGTGTTAGTACACAAAGTAAACGAAATATGTTAGTTTGTTTGTGTTTCCATAACTTCATTACTAATCATGCTATAAATTAAAAATTCTAAATAAATTAAACTATCTAGTATAATTATAATAAGCGAAAGTAATGTACGGTTTCCGTTAATTTTGTAGGAGTATTCAACCAACCATGCTCCTAAATAACTTACTAATAAACACACATCATGCAAGTAAATAGTCACCCCTCAACTAATAGTGAACTCGTCCAACACCACTCGAAATACAAATACACCCGCCCTGTACAATACACACAACTTCAATATAAAATAAGCTAGAGAAAACACTTCTCTTAGTTCTCTCTTTAAGACACCCACCAAACTCCTTAGAAAAGGCTTAAGAATAGTGCAATACGGAAATCACCAAGCTCCTCATGCACTAAGCGTTTTCCTTTAAGTTATCTCGTTGTGATCACTAAATCTAATGAGGTAAAATGAAGTGAACCCTTACAAAAGCGCGAACAGGATCCCGCTACAGCTTAGGTTTGCTAGGTACCAAAGCTTACGAACATACGGCTTTCACAAGCCGCATTGCATTCTACTCAACCCGGGACAGGGCTACTTACAACCATCAACATCTTCATCTACACAACATTATGCTCAGGTCTGCGTCGTGAAGCGGACATCTAATTCTTCAACATAAAAACATGTTCCGCAACTTAATATACTAAAGTGCTATTGGTTCTAGTGTTGAAGATATTGCAATTTAATTACATATAAAAGTGTGTGTAGATATTTCTTGTGCGTGCCATGTTTTTAATGTAAATGTATAATAAGTTCCTATCAATGTTTTAACTTGTAAATAAATGTTACCTCTGTTACAACAAAGCATTAACAAGGTGACCCTAGACAACCAGAACACCAAAATGTACTAACTTTTGAATTACAAAGGGTATGAGATTAGGCCCTAGTTGTGAATTCTTAAGCTCTTAGATAGAGTAGCTGCACGGTAGTTATGTTTACACATGACTACTATTACCAGGGTCCGGGGTTCGCTTTTTGACATGGACAACTTAGAAAATGTTACACGAACATTTTTCACAAAAATACGTTCTAGTTTGAATGAGAGGTTAAATGTAGGTTTTGCTTTGCTGTTGTAATAGTGGCTTGCTTAAATTATAAATATCCTATTACAAAACCCTCTGCCTGACTAATTTGGGATGTAGTGTGGAAGTATTCAAATTTCGGTGCTATTTTGCAGTAGATGCAGAAAAGCAATAATTAGTATTTTTCAATAGTTATACCAAATTCCTTTGTTATTAAAATAGACACTCAAAATGAATGGCCTTTCATCGCAGATATGAAAATATATCGATTTGTAACGCTAGTGCGTTACTCCAGAGAACATTAAGCAGTACAAAATTTATTAAATTTGGTTAGTTGAATGAGGTTTTATCACGAAAGCATGTAAGATTTAGACGCGTTGATAGTTTATATCTAATAACGTTGTTATTTCAATACGATATTAAATTAGGATGACGAATTAAAATAAGAAAGCACTCAGTACATTAAATGCAAACATTAATAAATATCAGAACTCTACAACCCTTAGTTTAAAATTCCGAAAAAGTACAAATAGAAACCGTTCATAATAAAGTTATTTGTACAAATTCACAGGGGTTCAAAAAACAGCAGTCATAGAAACTTAGACCCCAAAGCCACACACTCATAAAAATAACCATAAAAAATGTATTGGGACGCACAAATGCCGCACACTATCGGTATTATAGGTTAAAGTTGAGAACGAAATTTGAAGAAGGGAGAATCTTATGTTATGACTAAGTTTGAAAAAAGATGGACAATTACTAAATAAAAGAACGTTAGGTGACAGCGGAGGTGTGTAGATGGTAGACCGTAGGCCCCTGGATGTGGGTGACCGACGGCAAATTGTTTTGTACTTTGCTGGATAAGTAAGCCAAAAAGATCAAGCACATGTGTATCCTGGAATTCATATCGCATCGGGCGGGAATCAAACAATGCGGATATTCAATGAAAGGGTGATGAATTAGTTTTACTCTACAACAAATTGTTGAAATTTAGTTACATGAAATTGGGAGACCCTACATGGCGAGTAGGAAAAGGTGAATCATTGGAATTTCTGAACATCCTTAAATTGTAAAGATGAAG
The DNA here is from genome assembly GCA_036346225.1 of Platerodrilus igneus. NCBI lineage: Eukaryota > Metazoa > Arthropoda > Insecta > Coleoptera > Lycidae > Platerodrilus > Platerodrilus igneus. The sequence continues at coordinate 2,990,889 of JARFIW010001146.1, forward strand.
TGGAAATTAAGTATGAGTAAAGTTTGAACTTCTTTTTTGTTTATGAATTTTACATATGTACATGTGGAACTGTGTTGGTTCGTAGTTATTATACGGGAAATTAATATCTGTTAAATAATTATTTTGTTGGATTTTGATATAGCGAGGGAACTAATTTTGTTTAAATTCAAGCATAACATTATCGGAAAAGGGAGTTTGAAACAATTAAAACATTAAGAAGGATGTGCGTATTAATTTTAAATGCAAGCTTCATTGTGGAATGTGTTGTTGATTTTGTATTTTTAATGGACTAATGTTTCTTTAAAGATTTTTTTTGTAATACCTGATCAGTTAGACGTTACACTAGGTTTGTTTGTTCTTAAAGTTAATGCGTACGCCTCTATATTTCAGAAATTTACTGTTAATAAAGTTTAAGCCTAGGTGGAATTTTATTTGGAGATATTTATGATATAGGGAGAGATAGATAAATTTGCGAAAGGATATCCAGCCACCCTAGTAAAAAAGTCATATTTGGAGAAACAAAAATTCTTTAATATTACCAAGAGTTAATGAATGCTTTTAAGATATGCTAGAGAAAGATAAAGTATGATGTGACAAGATGTAGGAAATCTAAAGCAAAGGAGATCTATCCGAAGTAACCGCTTTCCGGATAAGGCAAATATTAAAGGGATTGCTAGGACAAGAAGGTTTGGCGTCTTACTTGTGACAACCAGTAAAGGCTTTCAATAGAAATGGTGCTAGTAAAGTAGTTTTTGTATTTAGAACATTTCACATGTTTATTTTTATTATGTTTATTATTTTTATTTATGTACTCACTACCACAACACTGTAGTTAGCTCATGCATCCTTAAAATTATTACGAGGTTGCCGCTTCTTCTGGGCAAATCGAAATTTGTAACGTAACTTCACTTTTACCTGTAACAGCAATATCATATACGCCAATCAATTTTGGCGGTCACAAGGATCTTCGTATGTGATCACTTATATTACTACACTACAACACTCAGTCTTCAGATTACTGAACGTTAAAAAAATTGTTAAAAATTACAGGGGTGGGATCCTAAATATGTGGAAAAGATTTAATGAACATGAACATAGGTTCCCTAATGAACAATTTTGGTAATTACAAGAATTATTCATTTTTGAAGGATTGGTGCATTATTTCTCTTGTATTTGGTTCGTTGCTAAAAATTAAAATTTTCTTGGCATGGTTGACCGATGTGTTGCCGCGCATAAGGTTGTAATTTCTACTGAGGGCATGATTTTATGAATTGCAATGCTTATTTACTGTAATATTGAGTTCTGCCTTTATGCGACATTTATTTCATATATGGTGTTGCTAACAGAAATGCCAGAGAAGCCCAATCTTTTATGTTGATGCAGATTCCAATACCTGTTGACTATATCATCGCACGCAGAGCACTGAACAGACTGAGAAATTGCAGTTGACTGTATTAAAGTACACGAGCTGGAAATAGAACAAACCAAAGAATCTCGAGAAATTCCAACTAAGTTTTTGTGCTACCCAGAAATCTGCACTGCCATTGATTAAACTAAAATTTGGAGATTCTTTTACAATCAAAACTCGAAAAACGCATTTCATTGGTTAAAGACATCATTAACGTTTTTCAACACAGGAAGAATAAGGAATAGAACTGTATAAATATAATTTCAAATTCTGCAGAAGACATTCGTAGTGCTCACCATAGCCTAGAAATCATCTCTCTTGCAGTACTCCCTATAGCCTGCAAAACCTTCCAAGCAGCGCTCTCCATAGCCTGCTATACTTCGAAACGCAGCGCTCACCATAGTTTGCGTACTCTCCGAACGTTACGCTGTCCGCCGCCGTACCTGGGGCCGTGATAATAGTTTATTGGTATAACTATACAACCTACGTATGGGTAGTAAGACTCGTTCTGTCCACCAAGCAGCCCGAAAACAAGCGCAGAACGCCCTTCGACGTGCGATCCATTCCATCCGACACAGCCAAGGCTTCTGTCGCCTCTGCCGCCGTCGCCGAACGAACTTGTCCAAACTACTACAAACATATCCTGAGAAGTGGATTACTGTAATGTCGTCGACTGCATCTGCCAGGTCTACCTCCGGGACAACACCCCGTATAGTTTAACGGAGACGTACTCTACGAGGCCTAAGGCACCACTTACACGACGTATGCCGAAGGGTACCGGAGATCACTGAAGACGTCTGCCCCCTTCCGAACCTGTAAATATTTGCAAATCACCACCGTTCAGGTTATTATTAGATATCACAAATCAATTCCGAAGCCTTTCTAGGAGTTCCGAAGACAACCGAAGACTTCTGAACCCTTCATATTTGTAAATATTGTAAATTAGTAGTTTTTAATTTCAAATCATAACACTTTGTGACTTAACATTGTGCCAAAAGGAAGAAACAAAATCTTCCGAAGAGTTCCGAAGACAACCCAAGACTTCTAAACCCCATATACTTGTAAATATTGTAAATTAGTAGTTTTTAATTTCAAATCATTACTCTTTGTGACAACACGAAACCTTCTGAAGAGTTCCGAAGACCACCGAAGCCGCTTTCACCGCGTTCAAACTATATAGACATTCATTTAATAAGTGTTTGAGTTTATTTTGGTTTCTCAAGCAAGCATCAGTCCTTACGAAGGGTTCCGAAGATAACCGAATCCTTTCGAACTGCTAAATCATTCAATTTCACTTTTATTTTATGTAATTTTGGAACTTATAATTATTTTTGCTTATGTTATTAAACAATTAATCAAGTCAAACCTACCTGCTTTCAGACGCCTCTACTCGAACGATAACATACCCAGATATTTATAGTTCGTGTGTGTAAGACTGCACTAAAGACTACGCGTTACTGGTTTATTTGAGAAACACTTTCATGATTCCGGGATTCCTGATTGATGTCAACCCCAAAGGCACATAGCTAATTTTGGCATGAGTGAAACAGAATTTGAAGAAAGGTTTATAGAGTATATTAGCCGAGGAAGGAATTAGTGCTGCTCTTGTTTGAAAAATCCTCTAGAAGCAGCAGATTTTCTCTACTATATGTTAACGAGTGCAGACCATCATTCCACTTGATCATGAAACACACTTGGTTTTTATTTGCCGCTAATTTTCTCGGAATGATGCTGAGAATCTAAATTTTACTGCACATATACCTTTTACTAATGAAACCAATCTCAGGACAAGACATTTTCAATTTCCACAATAAGCATGCGTGCATTTTAATATTGTTGTTTAAAATAAAAGTTTTTCGTAGGTTTTAAGAATGCAAATATCTTGTTAAAATCGTCTGGTTCCAGAAGTAGAAGTGATCAGATTAACGTACAACAGACCTATTTTGTAATAGCATCAATTGCTTTTAATACAAACAAACTCTGGCATTTTGTTTAAGAAGTCAAATGAACATATGTCATATTCGAATTATTAGAACTACAACAAATCAGTTTTATTAATATGAGCAAATAAATAAATAAAGAATGTGCTATGAGCGTATAATTAACAATAACTTTTTCCCACGACTATCCAGTAATGCGTTTCTTCTGCACATAAGAATGGGTTAATAATAGTACTGATTATTTTGTAGGTGTATATGAATTCATAATCCAACACCTTTAACCAATCAGGAACATCCAGGTCGTGGATTATGATCATTATCCAACACCTCTGACCAATCAGTACAAACTTTCATTTTTTATAATCCGCGAGGTATAATTTTCGTATCATGCAAAGTAGGCTGTTATACTTTGACAAATAAATTTGTATTTGTCAGAGTATGCGATTTAAATGTTTAGCTAATATCTGATAACAAAGATTTGCGTAGTCGTGGGAAAAGTATAGTAATCTATCCGTGAGTTATGGACATTACTTATTCCAAATGAGTAATGACTATCATAATTCGCTCGTTGAATAATATATTATTAAAACATAATCATGATATTTCTCACAAATGCGCAAGATGTGCCCATTGCGCTTGAAAACAAGCGCGAATCATCGAATCATAAACAAATCTCACAAATCTCATTGGCAGAATTAATTATTCTTTGGAATAACTGTTGACCAGTGTTTATTTCAATACTGTATACAAGCTGTTTTAGATGACCCCAACGAATTTAGATCATTTTGTGGGCCAAGCGATGGGACCCCCACATCCAATCCAATTTTTGGAGATAATAAACATTTAGCAATTCGATTACTTGTCTTTCATAATTGGATGGACACTTACAAGCTGGTACCATATTTGTTGTACCTTCGAGCATATTATAAATTCTTCCAACTATGAAAGTCCGCATTTAAAAAATCATCCATAACTTTGATATCAAAGAATCAACTAGTAAAAATGCCAGCCCATATAAACACTATATCGATTTAGAAATCTCCTCTCTACGATATCATGGGGATTTTGGATAAATCACAGGCGGTAATTATGGGTGCTATTAATACCATCTATGAGGATTTTATGTCTCTGAACAAGAAGAAGCTGAACACTCGGAAGAAGAGCAATCATTTGTGACTTATGACTTCGATGTTACTAAGATGCTAAAAGAATTTACTAGCTATAACAAGAAACAGAATTACCTTTGATGAACATTTTAGTTGCGTAGAAGATTTTAAAAAGGTATTATAACGCAGAACTTAATTCAATCGTCCAAACATTATGTCTACACCATCGCTGAAGAAAAGCTTGCTCTAAGTCCGCACGATAACAAACGTCATTTAATTCCTGGGTCAAATTTAACATTGCCGCTTAGACATTATTCGATCATGGACACCAATTAGACTACTCTATATATTATCTATTTTTAGGATATAAGGTTTATATATAGTTATTATATGTTATGTATATAAAACTTTTAATACTTTGATCATCAATCACTATTAGATGTCTATTGCTATTCTATTGCAATACTGTTTTAGTTGTTAAAGATATATATAAATATAGTTTAAATGTGTAACTACTTTTAAATATATGGAGTACGTATAAAATATACGCATTAAATAATACTACATTGTAGATGACGATATATGAAAACTATGAATTACTACTATGTACTATCTATTAAATTTTGATTTATCTATTTCTTTAACCTATACTGTTTATGATATTCGATGATTGACATCTCCCATTGATCGACGCGGAAATATGGCGGAAGCGGTGTAGTAGTGGATTTTATATAAAATTGAAAGTAACAGACTTCATAATAACTTCCCGTGACTTGAATGGATGGCCTTGCAAGGTACAAAAATTTTCAAAACGGACCTTAAATTTTTTTATGGAGCAAAATATATTTAAAAATGAACGATTTTGCGCTGGAACGAAGATACCTTACCAACTAATTGGAACAGGGTTGGGATTGATAGGTATACAATGTAACTCATGGCATATTGATTAATGATTATACAAACCAACGCGATTTTGGTTCCTGTAGTTTGATGGATGTCTTTTAAGTATTTTTTTGTCGCTGAAACCGAATCTCCACTCAGAATTTTCGAATTATCGACGGATATTAAGATATTCGTTATAGACGGTTTACATTGTATAACATATTGTAGCGAACGTAATCCGATGGGTGAGCCATATTGGAATGTAAACAACGTTACAATGTCTTGCGAAAGTTCTAGAAATCGCTGGAAAGACTGAAGCATTTTTATTTTATTAACACATAAAGTGGTTTATAAAACCTGCAATTTGATAATTATTAGTATATCACCATGTATATTTGTCAGTATATAGTTTTATTTGTTAGAAGCAAATTTTGTTTTCATATCCAATAAGTTCCAAGTTAACATTTGTTATTCCTTTCTTTAGAATTGTAAAAGCATTAAAAAGTCACTTTAAAAATTATTTATTGAAGTTGAAAACGTCGTTTGGTTATAAAACACCTATTCATATCTAGTTATATCTGGTTTAATCAAGCCGCACGTACCGTGTTTGGCGTTCGTAGTCAAGATACATTACTTTTCCATAAACGAAACCAGAGTTAATAAACTTGAATGCGATCTTTGCATTGCTCTTTAATATTTTTTTGTGTTTGATTTCTCGTCAGTTATGTTACGGAAAAGACAGCATGCACAACATTTATTTTATGGACGATTCTTTAAATCATTCAATATAAAATTACCTCAATGTAATAGCTTTATAAGCATGTGATGCTTCGTGACTTCGTCATTTAATGGATATAGAAATTTTAATTAGCAAGTTTGATGCACATGGTTTGAAGCGGGTCCTTTCGTATTTGATCACTGAACAACAGCTGTTCATATAGGAGTCATTTTGATGGTTTGATTTCATCTATAAGAAGAAGTCATTAGTCAGGTTAGACCGTTACAATTTGGTGCTACGTTTTGTAATACAATAATGTTATTTAAATTTAATGTCATCTTGATGGGTCAGTCAAACTTTACTTATCTATATTAATTCCATTATTTTGGATTTTTATGTTTATCAAATTTCCGCAATATTTAATTACTGTCATTCTCAAAAATATATGTATACGTATAAATAAAAAGAAATTACCCTAGTTGTGAGTATGCTCTTAAGAAAATAATTGCAAAAGTAATTTTACTGTATAAAAATTCTGCTTTGATAACCTTCATATAACCTTGAAGTTAATTTCCGTTAAATTAAAATCTAAAAGTGTAATACTTTATTTAAAATTTGTTTTAGAACCTTATGTGACTATTTTATAAAGATAATTGTAAATTCAAACTCAATATAAACTCTGAAATATTTTAAGAACTTAAAGATTACGTGCACATTGTACTCAGATCTGACTACACATTCAAACACTACTATATTAAAAGAAATAACTTGATATAAATTCCATCTTTAGCCAAGATAATACATAGAAATTACTTTTGTTATGTCAATGGTAAATATCTGTACTTGAAGAGAATAATACTTATTTAAACAGATATACATACGTCACTTTCTTCAGACTTTTTATTAATTCATTAACGTAACAGAGTATTAGGAAAGTAATCTTGTGATAGAATGTGCACGTATAAAAGTATGCGCTCAACAACTCCTGTAAACCTTACAGAATATGCAATGTAAGTACTGCGTATTGATGAGTTTAAGTTCCCATACAATGTTATGTATACTTATATTTATTGCTATATTCACATACTTTTTGTTCAGATGCAAATGGTGATTTGGTAGATATTTAATATATAATTACTTTTTCTGTCAGAGATAATATTGTTTAAATATAATAATCTTAGCATTTGTGCTTTATGTGCGTATAGTCGTTACTAAAGTTCCTACGCTCTCTTTGGTGACGCTGTCTTGCATATGTTAAATCTTTGAGTTTAGTGGTGCCTGACATTTCCGTATTTTTAGGAACCCCCTGTTAGCCTCATCCCGCTGAAGTAGAGTTCAGAGTTGGTCCGGAAGTCTCTATAAGGACTTACGGTTAGTACGGATAAAACAACATCTATAGTTAAAATTCTGAGAGAAGTCTAGGTGGTTCGGTTCTTACTTTACCCCACCCCCCAATCAACATCTTGCACAGCGACTTTGTTGTTAGTATTTTATCTTTACCATTTCACTCAAAACAGTAAAAATAAATTAGATGGTGTTTAGTCTCACTTTAATATAAATAGGTGAACCACGCAACATCTTATAAAATAGTTATAAGACCAGCCTAAAGTGCTGCGGACAGAAAAATCAGCAGTTAATATCCTAAACGCACTTATAAATAGATATGAAATATAAATAAAGAAATAATATTGTACAGTGCATCCTTCACGTGTATAAAAATTTCTTGGAGTTGCAGTAATTCAAGAATCGTAGGTTAGATCTTAAGCTTGCGCCTTGTGTCCGGCTTCTCTGTAGCGATAGTTTATAAGCACTTTATTATTATAGTCTCGAGTGTACGTCACCCCTTACTGTTTAAATTCCTTCTTATTTCCATGTATGCTGCTATCTGAACAAAAAACATATATGTTACAACTTTTCATTTCTTTTAATATAGTAGTTATTGAATGTATAGCCGTTATTTGATTGACTCTCAACCAATCACCATGAACGAGATAATAAATATTTGTTAAAATACGTTTTGTGTCGTGTGTGGCGAGTTTGCAATTAAATCTCACAAAAAGACAATGACTACGTTAATCAAAAAAGCTTATGAGCTATACTTTGAATGCAAATTAGAAGATCAGGATTAACCTTGGCCTTCACATATCGTTTGCGTAATATGGGCTGTGAATTTAGGAAGATGTTTTAACGGTACTCGTAAGTCACAATCGTTTGCAGTGCCTATGGTGTGGAGAGAATCTAAAGATTTTACTATAGATTGCTACTTTTCTAACGAGTCTATCTGAAATATTATTGAAGTCGAATCATACTGTACAGTATCCAAACCTCGAATCAGCTCTCAGCCAGTTTTTCACAGCCAGAAGTTACCTGTTTCAAAAAATCCATAATCATACACACTTGACGATAAAATGGATGCTGCTGAACATAATATTGTTGAGCCTATGGAAGAAGACACGCACCCTAATTTCCAATCACTTTCAATAGGTACTCCGCATTTATTTTCATAAAATGAGCTTACTGACTTATTACGGGATTTTAATTTGTCAAAAGCTCAAGCCGAGGTGTTGGGATTGAGGTTGTAAGGTTGGAATGTGTTACAAAGTGGTACACATATCGGAGACGAATTCCTTCATTTTTTTTACGTCGCGTGATCAGTTAGTGTACTGAGTAGATGCTCCTTGTCTAATGGATGCATCAAGATGTAAATATAAAAGTAACGAGTTGAGACTCTTTATTCAATTACCAACTCTAAACTTCAAAGGTGTTCTCCTCCACAATACAAATTCGTACACTTCTATTCCTATTGTTCACGCAGCACATATGAAGGAATACATTGAGAATATGAAAACCTTACTTGAAAAAACTAAGTATACAGGACATGGGTGGAGCATGTGTGGTGATTTAAAAGTTATAGCACTTTTGTTAGGAATGCAATTGGGTTACACCAAGAACTGCTGTTTTCTCTGCAAATCTACTTTGTAAACTACTGGAAAATGTGAGAAAATCTTGTTGCTGAAGAAAAAATGTTACAAATCCTCCTCTCGTTGATGCAAAGAAA